>JAWWEW010000165.1:48160174-48227301 GCA_035583185.1 Anabacerthia variegaticeps | reverse complement strand
GGGCAGCCGAGCCGGGTCTGTTCCCGCAGCCGCGGAGCCCCCCCGAGCGCGGGGTCAGGGCGGCCCCGGCGGGGCACCCAGCCCGGCCCTGACAGCAACCCCGGCCCTGCCAGAGCCGCTGCCCTCCCCACAGGTGTTACCGCCGCGCTTCGGGAGAAACTTGGGGGACGGCTTAGCAGGTGATCTGTTCGCCTGTGCCTCTGGAATATTCCTGCTGCCAGTGGGATAAGTGCTCTCCTGTTGGTTCGTGTTTCTGCTTGCTCTCCCCCGCCATCCCATTGAGGCCGCTGGGTGAAAGATGACACACATGTCCAGTCCTAACATAAAATACTATAGTAAAATAATCAAATACGTGTTGATACGATGATACTTCATTTGTGTGAGAATTTAGCTTAGGCAGTGTAGCATCGCTCGAGGCTTTGCTCCAAACCAGTGTCACATAATACAGAAATCTAAAGTGTTTGACAGATATGCCGCTGGGATGTGATCACCTCCGGTTTTACCACATACTTCGTGCTCTGTTTTCATTTAGAAGTGGAGAAAATAAAAACAGAAACTGAGATACAAAATTTTTAATGCTCAGAACCGTTTCTGAGGGACTGAGAAGCCTGAGGAGTTAAAGCTTTACCCTCTTTATCTGAAAGATGTAGGGTGAGTCTTCTAAGGCTCTCCTTTATTTTTTCAAATGTTTCATCCTGCTTCTGTATTACTATCCCTCCTTACACAGGGAGGTGCAGGGAGGGGTATTCCTTCTTGGATCCTTTTCTTTTTGAACCTTTTGCTTAAGAAATGAATGAAAATATTCCTTCCTTCTCCCCCTGTTGACTAAGAGTCAGCTGCCAAGATAACAAAATTAATTCTATAGAAAATACTTATGAGGATGTGGAAGTCTTTTAGTAACATGTAGACTCTGTGGACCATGATGTTTACGAGGCAAGGTCTGAGTGCTCATTTTGTAGAATATCTAGATGAAGATAATGTATTGAGAATCCCTCCTTGGAATAACTTACTTCTAACTAGTCCTAGTTGATAGACCGAAGGATAACTGAGCCATTTAAGAACTTGCTATTTTGCTGCAGCAAATAGTGTTCTGTAAACGTTACTATCTGTTCGTGCTTATATGTAAATATGTAACAAATATCTTGTCAATCAAGTTTGTGTCTTAAGTTACAACATGAAACTGCTGATTGCTCACTTTTTTTATTCAGATCTAAAGTTAGACTTGCATAGTTGGGCTGCATACAGGTAATCTTGGAAATAGAGTGCAGTGATTTGTGTCAAATGTACAGCCGGTATTTGTTTTTGTTCACTGGAGATGAAAACAGCTATTGAACCCTTTGTATTTCAGCTCAGCTGCACTAAGCATTGTTTTACTTGCTTTCAAATTTAGCCAATGTATAAATGGGTTTGACATTCTGATCTAATTTGTACGCTTAAACATACAAGGAGCACAGACACGAGTCATCTTGTTTCATTTACTGTGGCATTGTTGTAATTGTTGCTGTTTTAAATCCTTGCCTCTTACATTAATAAGTGGATTTTCCTCATATGTCCTGATCCCCTTGCTGAGTCATAGATACAGTGGTGGTGTAATGCTTATAGCTGGAATGGACTGATTTGCAAAGAGTCATACATGAAAGAATAGAATTATTTTTATAAGCTCTCCTGGAAGACTTGTATGGGCTTGTCATAGTGATTTTTATTTCTTTTCCCCCTCTTGGTTTGCAAGCCTGTCTGAAAAGCTCAGAACTTTGTGTTGTGAAGGTATGTTGCTGCTGGTTAAATTAGAGTAGAATGTTCTGTCTTTGCAGCCAGCGCTTTGAATTTAATTCGGTGAGACTGCCAGAGCTTGATGAATTAACAACAAAATATTTAGTCTTCATTTTGAAAGCAGCCTTTCAAGTTACTGTGTGCATGATGTCAGATTTACCGCTGTCACTGATGACAGTTAACCTCGAGGCTTGTAGGGAATGAATTCTGGGCTGGGACAGTGTCTTCCTCTGTCCTGTTTTCCAGGCTGCATTGGTGTTGTCATGTCTTGGGGTCCTGCATGTGGCCAAAGGAGGAGGTGGGACATTAGCCCTGCCCCTCCTGCCACCCTAATACTTATTTTGTCTTGATATATCAGACCACATGCAAGGAAAGGGGTGTTCATTCTGATGTCTTAGGTGCACAGTGATGATGAAAATAGTTGTGGCTGGCTGCGTTTCAGAGACTAAAAGTAAGATGAATCAAAATATCCTGTTGATTTTTCACACAGACTCCATGTAGTTCATGTTAATCAATCAAAAGATCTATAGGTAAATTGTGAGATTACACTTAAGGAATAATTATGTTCTAAATAATACTAAAGAAAATTTTGATAGAGAACTGTGAGTTTAAGTCTACGTCTTTTATTTGATTGTTTTTTCTTAACATTTGACTTCTGTTATCAGATCAATGACTTATACCATTTTTTCACACACTGGAAACCTGGTGCAGAAACTTTATTGTACATGCAGTGAGGAGAGGGAATCCTAGTTCAGATGCTGTTGTTAGATGAGCTTCCACTGAGTCTGGTTATTGCTTTGTTTCATTTCCTAGATTCTTTGAAGAATAAGTCTTGTCAATATGTCTTTAAATCCTTGGGCAGAAGCTATTGCAGATTTTTAGAATGCTCTTTCATGTGTTGGTTTACCAGATACACTTGAACTATAAGAAGAATGGACTGTAGATGCCACGTTTTATGCTAGTCTTGCATTTGTTACCTATCCAGTTGTTCTGCACGTCTCCCAGGAGGGATACCAACTGTAATGATGATAGGAGATCTGAAATCCTTGCATGTTTTGTGTAAAAACAGTGAAAATTGTGAGAGTAGAAATGGGCAAGAAGGAAAATGGATAGGAAGGAGTTGAATATCACTGATGGTGTAAGCAACACTTATTGCATAGGTTGGTGTCTGAAGTTCTGTAAAGGCTTAGCATTTTGCTTTCATATTCTCTGACTGTGGTGTTTTAGTTTCCAGTGTTCAAGCAAAGAGACCAGATCATGTCAGAGGTTTGCCTGAAACTGAAGGGGACCTGAAGTCCCCTTTTTTTCTGTCCTTGGGACTATGGCAGATACTTTCTGGCTTTGTAAGGATGCCTGTGAGGTTCTTGATAGATCCTTAATGGTACAAGTGGCTTAAAAGCTTGCACTCTCAGCTGCTTTTTTCCTGCTTCTGCACAGTTCCATGAGTTGTATTGGTAGAGTTGTTTACATGTTGTCTGTGTTCCAGCTGGGATAGTTAATTTTCTTCCTAGTAGCTGGTACAGTACTGTTCTTTGGATTTAGAATGAGAATAATATGGATAAGGTGCTGAAGGTTTAGTTGTTGCTGAGCAGTGCTTACCCTAAGTCAAGGACTTTCCAGTTTCCTGTGCTCTGCCACTGTGGAGCTACACAAGAAGCTTGGAGAGAGCACAGCCAGGGCAGCTGATCCAAACTGGGCAAACGGGTGTTCCCTAGCATAGAACATCACACCTGGAATATAAACTGGGAGCAGTTGGCCAGGAGGGACCAGTCACTGCTGAGGGGTGAGCTGGGCATTGGTCAGCTGCTGGTGAGCAGTTGTATTGTGCATCGGTTGTTCCTCTTGGATTTTATTTTACTCTTTTTGTTGTCTCCCTTTTCATTGCCATTATTATTATAATATGATTATTAAATTTTATTTCATTTTAGTTATTAAACTGTTCTTAACCCATGAGTTTTACTGTGTTGCTCTTTTTTTTTTTTTCTTCTAATTCTCTTCTCCATCTGACTGGCAGGGGGAAACTACAACAACAGGGATGCCTTCGAGGTTCTTGATAGATGCTTAGTGCCAGAATTTGCTTTAACACTTTCAGTCCACAGCTGCTTTTTCTTAGTTTCTGTGCAGTCCCCTCAGCTGTGTTGGTAGAGTGTTTACATGGCTTCACTCTGAAACATTGCAGGAAATTAATCGGTCTGAAAAATAAACCACTAAAGCACAAAATAACTTCATATCAGGTCGCTCATCTGGGTCATTACATTGCTATGGAAAGTCTGTTTGCTAGCACAGCGTAGGGGCAAGGTCAGGGAGGTAAAGGGGTTCAGAGTGTGGAACTGCATTGCCTGAAATGTGTTGGATTCAAGTACATGCATAACTATATACGTAGTTAAATTTAAATCTGATTTGTTTTCTCCACTGTGTGTAAGTGTTCAAATTTACATCAAACATTACTGAATGTGTACTTTAACACTGGTGGCCTTGCAGACATGTTCAACCTGTTGGGGATTTTCTGCAATCAGTGGGTTTAAACTGGTTATTTAAACGTTTGAGTGTTAAAACATGCAAGAAAAAATTCAACAGCAAAAACTGATTAAGAAGAAGAAACTTCCAATGAAGTGTGGAGGTGTACTGTTTGAGGGCAACATCTTTCAAAAGCCGTTTCTATGTTTCAGAATTATTTTCTAGAGATCTTTTGTTTTTTGAACTTGGTATTCTAATGCAAGCTGTTATCTGTATAAATGTAAACCCTGTTTGGTCTTTGTACTCAAGTTTCGTCTGAATTCAGTTGTCATACTATACATTGTGCATGGCACTCAAACATCATTGTATGTTCAATTCTTTCTGTATTAGAAAGACTGGATTTTTTGTATTCATCTTTGCTTTTTTTACCTATCATTTCCTGTTTCCAGTCCACCACTGTAAATGTTAAAGGGTAGAATTTAATTTTTTTAAGTGTCTTTTAAAGAATCTTTCTAATGCTGCTTTTATTGTGATTCCCCATATAGTTAAAGAACCTTTTTATTTCTACTGTGCCCTTTTTGATACAGTATTATTTCAGTATGGTAAATTGCAGCTTTTAAGATAAATCTCTTTTTCCTAGCATCACTTCAGATCTTCAGTGTTACCTAGTGGAAAGTGCTTTAGAGAGCTCAAGCTAGTTAATGGTGTGCAAGATTCCTCTAATTTGGAAACCTTGTCCATGATCTGTTAAAAGTCAGTTTCAGGATTACTGTCAGGACGTTTTACACTTCCACTGGTGGTAACAATGACAACTCAAATGAGTTGAAACAGCAGTGTAATAAGTGACTGCTGCTTGGTCTTTTAGTTGGGCGTGTTATTTTGTGACCCAGTACTTTCAGAAGCTCTGTGTCATCAGTATTGCTGTGTGCTTGCATGTGTGTTTGGGCCATATAGTCCATCACTAAGATTTTAATCAAGGATTTGGATACATAGAGCAAGAATACCAGTGTCTGGTGAAGGCATCCAACATCAGTAAAATTATACCTATTTATATGCAAATTGAAGTATTTCTTGAGTGACCAGACAGATCATGTTGTGTTAGTGAGAAACTGAAGTGCTGCTTTGCTTATAATCTGCTAGCCCAGTGAAGTATATGGGTAGTGTAATGGGTAGGTTATTCTAATTGCTTTAAAAATAATCAGTATGAGCGACAAAATTTCCTTTTCATACTTTTTTTTTCCCCCTGACCCCAATATTGGGAATGCTGCATGAGAGCTGATTAAAAGGCATTCATTCTAACATAACAATACAATCAGAATCCAACCAGACAGTATCTTGTGGACTGGTGCTCCCTTATTCTTTGATCTCTTTTGATCTTCTGCTTTAACTTTGTTCTTATGATGACTCTTGATGTAAAGGTAGAGTGGAGTTTTGGCTGTTGGAACTGAGGAACTGGGTCTGCTGTGTATTTGATGATTTTTGACTTTTTCTAGGAAAATGTCTTTATTTAAAGCCTTCTTCCTGCTTTCATAATTATAGTGCCCATCCACATAAATTTTATAGTGTTTAAGATGAGGTTGTGCTGAATTACTTTCTTACATATGGGGGCATTTAGATGTTTACTCTCATGTACCCGGATGTCTGTTTCTTAAAACACATGGAAGGTTAACGATCTCTGAAGCTGCTTGTGATACTTAGCTGAATGACCAGAAGATTTTGTCTTGAAGGAAGGAGTGGAATTTTGTATTATCCATTTAAAAAAACCTCCATGAATCACAGACTAATCAAGCATGGCAATAAAGGCTGATGTCCTGTACCTTGGCTTGTGCTTTACTGGGCATCTCAATTTCAGTTATCTCGAGAGATGAAATTCATATAAAATGTCTATAATGCAGGAAGATAATGTTAGTAGGTTCTTGGATTTCTTTAAAGTCATTCTAGTTGTGACTGCAGCTGCCTGAAATACACTGAACTGCTTATGCTGACATTTTATGTTGAAAATACCTTTGTCAGTCTGTAATGAGGTACTTCTAAGAAGTTTTTGAAATTGGTTATTTATTATGCTTCAGAGACTAGCAAGGTAGAAAAATGCTGAGTTGACAAAATGAACACTTCTTCAGTGTGGTGATGGCCTTGGGAATGATCTAAACTGTGTCAGTACTTTTCTGCTCCTGAGAGGTAATAGTTGTTACTGGTGAGCTGCATGTAAGCACCGGAACTTCTACAAAGGAATGTATGTGCGTAACAGCAGTGAGGGGCTGCTGCTCAGTCCCTGTGAGGCTCCCCACCCTCCCAATGTATCAAGTGTCTCCATCACCTCTGCAGTTTATTTTCATGAGTGATTTGGGATATTAGCTTATGTAAATTTTGGATAAAAATGTGTATTTACTGCCTCAAGTTCTCAAATCCCAACTTGGCTGACTTTTCTGGTTTGGGGATTTTTTTGGGTGTTTTTTTATTATTTTTTTTTAATAGCCAAAGATAATATTTAAGAAACTAGTTTGGGTTTGTGGGGTTTTTTTTTGTTTGGTTGGTTGGTTTGATTCGGTTTTTTTTTTTGTGTGTGTGTGTTTTGTTTTTGTTTTTTTAATAAAAAGATACATTATTTGGGGCAGAAAGTACCTCCTTTTCATTTGGTCATTAAAATCTCTGTAGGGTTTAGGCCTTCTCTAAGCATTTCTGGAAAATGTGCATGTGGGCTAGAAATGCCAACATACCCTTGTAACATAGTAGGGTTCTCATACAGTGTAGATTACTGTGTCTAATAGTGTTTTGTAGTTCTAGGTACAAACCTGAAAACTTGGTAAGCACTTGTAAGGTGACTCATGTATTTCTGTACTCAGTCAAAGCTGCTTGTCTTTAAATGCATTTCGCCACAATCTTTGATGCTATAACCTGGACATTTACTACTTGAAGTTGGTTTTCAAGCTTGAATTACAAGGCTACTGAAAATGTTGTAATCAGAAGTATAATCTTAAAACAAACTTTCCAAAATATCTGTTCATACAACTTGGGGCTTTTCCACTTTAAATAAAATAAAATTTGTCTTGCTCTAAGATTCTCAAGACATTTGAGTTTTTCCGCTGTGAATCTCTCAAATAATTTTGTCACTGCATAATTTCTCAGTTAATTATTGGCTCAAAATTTCCCATTTGAATTAAGAGATTTATGCCAATCTAGATATTTCCCGTCCATTGTCTTAGGCATCTACTTTCCTTCTCCTTCTTCCCTTCTCCCCTCATTCTGTTTTTAGCTACCAACTTACTTTTTCTGAAGAATTAAATCGGAAAATGTCACATTTTGTGTCTGGGTTTCAGCTGTATCAAAGCCCAATCGTATTAGGACACTAACAACCTTCAGCAGTAATCAGGGTGCTTTTATTTAAACATCTTTTGAATCTGGAGTTTCATCCTTGTTTTAAGTTTGGAAGGAAATGGAACTTGCCCTTTTTTCTGCACGTTTACAGGATTAACTTGTTTCTTTGTTAAAATGAACCTTTTGGTTTTTTTTCAGTCTGAAAACTGATCTGAAAACAGATCCAGCTAAAAACTGCTCCTATTCGTGGAGTGTGAATGGAGATTTGAGTGGGAATAGTCATCTATGTAGAGAGGGAAGTAAGATTGGCCCCCAAAAAAACCCCAAAAAGTGAAGTTTTTTTGTTGTTTTTTTTTCCTATATATTGATGAACTTCTCAAAGAATGGAAGACTCAAAGGAGGTTTGAGAAGTACAGTGCAGGCTAGTAAAGTACTTCCTTTCTGCATTTTGCCCCTGCTCTGAACATGAAGGAATAGTAGTATCTAGTCCAGTTGTGGATGAGAGAAAAATAAACAAAATTTGGTCTAAAATTACATTAGGAGCAATGGGTTGATTGCCTTAATGGTGTATCTCCTCTAATTAGTGCAAAACAGCAGACCTTTTAGCAGGAAAGCAAACTTTTCTTTGATTTATTTGAAAAAAATCTTATTTTTTTCAATATGGGACAACTGAAAAGCTTCAGATCGTGTGGGGGGAGAAGGAAGAGTTAAGGCATATCAACAGTCTGCTCAAAGGGCAGATTTGCTTAGCAAATAGTTTAGAAATTACCCCTTAAGCTCTGCTAACTGTGCAGCATTTAAAAGTCTCTGTACATGACGTATTTGTGGATATTGCTGAATTAGTCAAATTAAATGCGTACGTGTTTGGTGCCTCTGTTTTCAGAAGCGACATGTTATGTCAACATGTGTGATACTCTTTTGACTGTTCTGTAAAACTTGTGTGTTCATGTTACAGGACAAAAAAATGCTTTGGAAATGCAGAGAGAGCTTGTTGCAGGAAATCTGGAAGACATAACTTCCTTTTCTTGCCAAGGGGAAAATGTAAACAAAGCTCCAACTTAATTGTAGGCTAAGTCTGGTTTTCTGACTAAGCCTTTCTGTCCTTAATTGATTGTTTTTATCATTGAGAAAGTATATTTTCTGTTTCATTTGAAATGAATTTCTGTAGTTTTGGGCAGGACACACCTCAGAGTTTGGGAGCACTTAGTTCTCCCAACTAAGCTGGGAGAATCTCTCTCACTACACTTGCATGGAATCTAAGTGTGGGTATTAATGAACAGAACTATTGAAGCTGAAGTTACTGGTGTAACTTTTGAGGGTTCTGATAGTTTGTGGAAGTATCTGAAGTTTACTTGAGGGGAGGCATTGCAATACTAGTATATTTTGCTACTGTACATGCTCTCATGTGCATGTACTGAAATATCCGTCTTCAAAATGTGTTAAATCCTTCAAGTGTATGGCATAGAAGGATTTCCTGGTGTCACATGCTGTGATATAAATGTTAGTTGATAAAGTCAGTGTGACTCTTAAAATTTTCTGCTGAAGTTAACGAATTTGAATTGATCTTATAGAAGAGTCCAACCAAAGTAGAAATCTTTCAAATGTGCAAGCTTTTAAGTAACTGTTAAAATCTTATATACAGCTATAATTTATTTATATGAATAGCTATAAGATCATTGTGCTAGTTGTTGGAGATTTTGTTTAAAAGTATCTAAATACAAGGAAAATGGCGTGTGGCTTTGACCAGAAATTTCAGGCTTGCTCGGGGAGGCAGCAGCCCATAACCAGTTTACAAGCTCTTGAATAAGTCAATTGTTGTACAAGCAGCATGTGCAATGAATTTTACAATTTGATTTTGTGTTGCTGCCTGCTTCAGTGAGCAAAATAGACTTGGGAGTGACTGTGGGTGTTAGGAGATGAGGGGGAAAAGGTGAGTGTCAACATTGAAACTGGAGCCTCAGAAGCAGTGCTTGCAAAGGAGGACTGTACTGATGTGCCTGGGGCCAGACCAGGCTGACTTGCTGAGGCTGAGCCCAAGCTCAGAGAGAACAAAAAGGATGACTGACTACAAGGGTATAGTTTTGTGGAGTTGTGAGGCAGTTTAATAGGAATAGACTGCTCTCTTCATATTGACAGCTGTAGGTTCCTGCTCCAGTTTTACCTGCCTGTCAGACCAACTTGCAAGACCTCCCTTTCCCTGTCTGTTACCTGTCGCCCCCTCCAGCAGTGGGGTGATGGATCCACCATTGGAAATGACTTGTTCTGTGATCATATAATCTCTGTTTGTAGTGGGAGGGGATGCAAGAAAACCTCTTGGCTGGATGGAGCAGCGGAGTGAATACAGTTCCCTGTTAGTTTGACTTCAGTGGTAGTGTCAGATCACCCTGATGTACCTGTGGAGAGCTGACAGGCAGCAAGTCCTGCATGCGCTGTTAACTTCTCCCCATCAGAGGAGGACTTCACTAGATTGAAGGCAATATATTAAAATACACATAGGCCTGGCTTTCTATTTTTTCCCTATATGACTAATACCTAGATGTATATATTCTGGCACTGCAAATTTAAAGTCTTCCAAGCGTTCAAAAAAGCACCAACCCTCTTGCACCTCTTTAGTAGTGATGGTTGCTGCCTGAAGGGTTGTTAGCCAAAGGCCTAGTTGAAGGGAGGAACAAACTGCACAAATGCAGAGAAAGTAAGTACAGGCCAAAGAAGAAGCAGCCATCAGCTAGCTAGATACGGTGAACACTGCCATGGTGAATCCTAGTGGTAGTTACTGCTGTCTCAATGGCCTTTTTCTGCTAAGACTGCCCTTGCTTTGCTGATGATTTTTCCTACTGTTAATTTTTTTAAGAGCTATGTAGAAGAAACAGTGTATTGCAAGAGTGGTCTTATAGCTGCCCACTTACATTAAGATGTTTACATTGAAAGTGGCTGAATGAAGATACAGTGTTGTACTTGAGGGAAGCAGCTGTTGCAGCCACACCAAAGTATCAGCTGAAAACAAAATAGGGTGCAGTTAGGACTTACTTGGCTTCCCAAACATCTGCTACAATGAAAGGGGACAGCTCTACTGTAGGAGTGAGCTCATGGGACTGGGAATGTTCATTTTTTGAAGACTCTGCCAACTGAATATTAGTCAAACTTCACATTGCATTTGATTGTGGAGAGCAAGTAACCTTTTCTTGCTGCTGTTTCTCCTTTGGTGACATCCTTTGGATTCCTTGAGTCATTTTGTAGACTGGTGCAGGGAGCTAACTACACTGGAGAGAAAAAATCCCAGAGAAGGGAATACCCTTGTTTCGTTACTGACATGATGTGGAGGAGCTTTGGGATGATGGTAGTAGTAGCTGTGGTGAGCACTGCTGCTGAAGAAATGTGCATGGAACCACAGTGTTGGTGAACCTACTTGGTTTTGTGTACACTAAATAAAGCATTTTGAATCCAGTCTGGAACTGTGTTTTGGCTGGATCCAAGACTTGCCATGGCATGTGACTTATTGTTGAAAGTATTTGAACTGTAGCTGTAATGAGTCAGTTTTATATCTGTGACTTAATGTTTTCTTGAATGAGGAAGATTGGTGTTTCTTTAATAGAATTCCTGATGTGTCTTATGAAATAACTGTACTAGATTGTCTTTTGAGTTCTTTACCTTGCCTTTCCATGTTCCACCTTCCAGTTTTTGTATTGTAAATAGGTGAACGTATTAGTGTTAAATGTGTAAGAGATGATGCTGGCAACCACTACTTCAAACTTTTGTTATATCAAAGAGGAAAGGCCAAATGAGTGAAATGTGCTGTTGTGTGATGGCAGAAGGATCCATGGAGAGAATGGTGTACAGAACAAAAAGAATAGTGGTGTATTAAGGCATGGAGTGTAAAGAAAACTGTTTTGAATATACGTCAGTATCAGTAATAGCTTTTTTTAGCCACAGGCAGAGGTTTTCAGTTGAAGTCGATGAGATGTGAATTGTTCCACTGTGTATTGTTGTCAAGCATCTTGGAAGCTTGTGCATAAAGGAAGAAGGTTGTATAGAAGCACTGTAGTAATGAGGAATGATGTTCCAAGCAATAAAAATACCACAAGATGTTGTTAGTGATACAATGGCTGGCTGGCAGGAGGATTGCAGCCAAATTAAGATTGAGGTGATTTTTAAACTGATTTATTAACAGAGGTCACCCATAGGGGAAGACTGATCAGTGTGTGGGTCCAAGACATTTTAGTCTGCTTTGATGTTGGGATGTTGGAGCTATTGTTGTGAAAACCTCGAGCAACATCATCACCAGAGATGACTAAGGCTGTGGAAATTAAGAGAACTAAAGCTGAGTGGTCAAAAGGAAGCTTGTTTGAAGATAAATGAAAAATAATGTCATAAGATAGGATGGATGCTGCTTGCTTACTTATGTAGGTACAGAGCAGTGTCTCAGATTGTTTAATTAGTAACTAAAGTACTCTCAGAGAAAGCATGTTCCGAGGGGAAGTGTGGTGAATGTAACTGCAGTGAATTTACAAGCACTATTGTGTACAGGAAGCTCCCGCATCCTCATTCAGAGTAAATGGCTTTCTGTGAAATAATTGAGCCTGAAGAAAAGGGAAAATTTCTGCAGTACAGGGAAACTGTAGAGTGTATGCATCTTCTGTATGGTTGGACTTTGAGCCAAGATTTCCTCATCTTAGTAGACTTGGTAATTGAAAACAGCGTATCATGTTGTGGTTGGGTCACAGTTTGAGCAAGAGGAGAAATTCCCTTTCTTAATGAGACAGGGATTTTTGGGGGGCACTCTCAGACTAAATAGAATAAAATCCCATGAGTAGGGATCACTGTAGAGAGGAAAGTCTGCCTGCCCTCCTCCATATGAAGCACCAAACCTGTTGACAGATAAGGGGTATTTGAATAGGAAGCCCATGAAATAAGCTGTAGACAAGTGGGATGGCTTGATGTAGAAAGTTACTTTTACTTCACTTCTGACTTTTCCATGGTGGAAAAGGAGCAGATGGCTGATGATATTGCTGTAGTAAAAGACAGACAGTGTCTGGAGACACACTTAGGAGGGCAGTGGTCTTACCAGACTGCTATTTGACCCCAGTATCTGAAGCTGAATTTAGTTGAAATTTTCCTGAGTTAGGTCAATGCCTGATGAGACAATCAAGTGTTGGCCTGAACTTTGGTAGAAAAAATCCACACTAATTTAAGAAGAGGTCTGACCCTTTTTTTTATGTACTTCTTGTGTTATTTTCTGTCTTAACCAGCTGATGTGTTTGCATATATAAATCAAAGAATATTGGCTGTTCTTAAAAAACAAAAGTGTGTGAGTGATTTTTCACTCAGAAGAGGCCTTTTGAAACACGTTTATACTCCTCAAAATGTACCACAGTATGTCAGACTCTGTTGCAATTATTCTAGATTGGCTAAAATTAATTATCCTCATTTCCCTGTAAAAGGACCTGCTCATACCTAATTACTCTGTTCAGTAATATTGATAAAGATTTGGTGGAAAGAGTTTCTCTGATTTTTCTTGCAAAGCAGGTTTAATGATGTTTTTTGTCTAAATCAGATAATGTTCCTTTCAAGTTAACTTGTGACAAATGGAAAGTCATTGAAGAATACGTGCTGTCATTTTACTTCAAGAGAATCCTAAAGGGCAGTGAATGAGTTCTTGCTAATTTGGCTGGAAAGAAGTGTCTTGAATTCATCTTCAGGAACATTAAATATGTCTTTCATGTGAATATGTCTTTCATGTGAATATTATCATAATAGGTTTAGTAAATTAGTGTGTTTTTACAACCAGCTGGAAGGATCACTGATGTACAAAGATCAAAATTTGTTTGCCACTGTGTAAAAACATTTAAGTTTCTGAGGAGGAACTGCCTATTCTGTGCAGGATTGTACTACTGAAATTCAGTTAGTCTGTGTGTGCTTTGTGTGCTTGGATTTTTTTAGGTGCTGGACCTTTTTTGTATTTAGAGGAATATTAAATGTTGTTGTGCCGTGCCTCCGCACTGCTGTGTTAGTGATTTGAGCCATCACTCCCTATTGATGACGTTATTTAATTACTTCTAGAATGTGACATGTTGAGTCATACCATGAAATGCTTTGCTGATCATCAGAAATGCTACTTTGAACACTATTTGCAAAGGGAACATGGGAAAGAAGTTTTTTTCCTGTACGTTCTGTGTTTTTTCAAGTGATGTAATGCTTTTTACTTTTCCCACTTTCTGAAGTGTACTTGTCTTCAAGACTACACACGTTTGTGTGCTGAGTGTAGTTCTTTTAACTTTCACTCTGATTGCTCAGAGAATATGTTGAAAATTAGTATGGGCTTTTTGTTGGTGGGTTTTCCCCCTTGAAACTCAGTCCTATGAATCTCAACCAACCTTGAAATTAAAAGCCAGGACTGCTGTGGTGCTTTTGCCACATCTATTTTGAAAGAACTTGTTAGTGGAGAAGTATATACTTCATGAAAGAGAAAGTGCTGTAAATTTCATGCTTAACTTTAAGAAAGGGTTCTTTGTGATAGCTGGAACACATGATTCTCGGCAAAGCACTAATGCAGTCACTTTTGTAATCTCGTTTTATCTGCTTTTTCTTGCCCTCTTGAGCCTGTAACTGCTGATGTGGCTTAAGTTCTGGTATTTTGCTTACTGGATTTGCTTTCTTTCCAATGCAGTAAATCATGAAATAATACAGATTCATTAGCCCAAGTCATGAAGAACATTATCCATTCCTTGTTTTTGTGCAGAACTAATCCAAACCAGAACCTTTCAGCTGCATCTTACTATTGTATCGTCCAGTTAATTCTGAATGATAAGGATTGATTACTTGACTGGATTCTAAAAAGACGTCAAAATAGGCTTTGCATGGATTTGTGTCAGACTATATAATCAGCCGATCCTTCAGAATTTCAGTTGTTTCCTTTGGACAATGAATTGCACAGTTTCTACTAGATACGCTTTCCCATATTCGTTCAGTCCTTTAGCGTTTATGCTTCCCACATCAGAGACTCTGGCCTCTGCACAATCTGAGTATGCCAGTACCTCTCTTGAGTGCCTCATTCATGGAGAAAGAGGAAGGTCAGGACAGGTAATACTCAGTTCTTGTCAGCTGTTCTTCCTTGGAGAACCACTTTCCAGTAGCATAGTAAGAAAATGAGGTAGATAGTAAATGCACAGTCTGAACAAACAGTTGGCACTGGCAGCCACAAGCAACTTTGTCTTCGTTTTTAAGTGTTTGATCCTTTGGATGTTCCTTGCTTGTAAGTGCTTTAGTGATACCGTGTAACAACTGGCATTGCCACGGCTGACTTTGGAGACGACTCGGTGCTGGGGAACTCTGGAACTATCTTTCTGAGCATGGAGATGTTTCCTGAATCCCTTTGTGCTGGCTCAGGGCTCTGCTGGAAGCAGGATCAGGATGTTAAGGCAAGCTGGTGGGATGTACCTTGGGGATGATAGAAGGGGTCCGCTCTCACAAGTTCTTTGTCTTAGTTATTGATCTCTCTCATCTCAGTAGAAATAGGCTTGTCCTTGCTAAAACTTAGTTGATGTGCTTCCTTACTGGGGTTGTCACTTTTAAAAGTCGCTGGTTTTTTTTTTTTTTTTTTTGTTTTTTTTTTTGTTTTTTTGTTTTTTGTTGTTGTTGTTTTTTGTTTTGGTTTTTTTTTTTTTTAAAATATATCCCCCACACCCCCAGCCCCAATGTACCAGTTTATTCCTGAATGGTTGTCTCATCTTGCATTACAGTTTTACTTCCCTGTTACTTGAAAGGAATTGTTGGGGCAAAGTAGAATAGTATTTTTGGTCTAGATAAAAATCTAAGCAGACATGAATAAAGTATGCTTGTGATGCTTGTGTTGCCATTTACTCAGTAAATTTAAAATGTGTTAAGTAAAATGAAAACCTGAAATACCATGTTGGTACAAGTATGTGCATGTACTTGATATAATTTCCTACTTTGGTTTTAATATAATGCTATTTCATAATCCTATGGCAGCAACTCCAAAAGAAATACAAAAAGGTTTTAAAATTTTACAGGGGAAAAGCCTAATGGTTTTGGTTGTAAAACATGTTGTAGCACTCCCCACCTTGACCCTTATATTAATTGGATTCCAGTGAACTACAGGAAACTTTGTGAAATGTTTATATTGAGTGATGACTATAAACAAAGTGTCACTGTTACCCAGAGTCCATTCTGTACACAGACTTTTTGTTAAATCAGAATTCCCAATCCAGGAATTCCTGGCTGTCAGCCCAGATACCTCAGATGCAAGTCTTCTTAGGTTCTTAGGATTTTATGTTCAATGTGACAAGTATTGAGAAGAATGAGAAACTTATTTCAGGTACTGAAACTTTTTAACTAGATTTGTGTTTATTTTAAATTCTGTTCTGAGTATCAGTATAATCTGAAAGTCACTTCTGGGCTTTTTGGCATTTGGGATGGTAATTTTAGCTTCTAAAGTTTCCTGATTTCGTATAACACACTTCATATACTCCTTCTGCAGTACAGGCTCTTTGAAACAAGCTTTGGCGTCGTTTAACTTTTTTTGTGTCTATCTGTGTACGTCCATAACACACATCTGTGTGTGCGTCACTGCTCTCCACAAGAGATCCTCTTTCAGTAGGCCGGCAGATGTTGAATTTAGTTTCGTTTTGTTAATGCAGACTGGATGCATGCAAGCTTTTAATAAAAAGGCAAGAGAAAGTTGCCTGATGGTAGTTTTTAAGATAAACAAAATTCCGTGACTGTATTCTGAGGCTAAAATGTGATTAAAAAAATTCTTCAGATAAGCTGAAATAGGGAAATTTTTGGTATGCAGGATAACTTCTGCAAGGAAAGATGAGAGCTATCTTCCTTTTGCAGCTAAAGATCTAGTTATTTGTGATTTGGAGTTATTTCTTCATTTTTATGTTCATCTTGGTTTACAACTGTCTTAGACCATGGGGAAACAGCATTCTTGACTTGGCATTTTTGCCGTAACTGAAGTGTATTGACATTTGTACTAAACTCAGCAGGTTATGTGCTACCCTGACTTCTGTTCATATAGGCTAGGTTTAGTGTAGAAGTTGAAGTGGGCACTAGCAAAACAAACCAAACAAAATACAAGGAGCTAAAACCATGAGTTTTTCAAGTACACTATGCTGTCAAAAGATGCAGTGCTGCTCTACTAACTTGTTTTCATGTTCTTTATTTTTCTACCTATGCTAGTGCAAGCAGTCATGCGATGTGATAACAATCTAGGTGACTGATAACTGTTTAAAGATTTTGTTTAGGTTGGTTTTAATGTGGGTCATTTTATCTGGCTCACAAAACATTTGGGACAGAACAAACAATGTAGGAAAAGTGGGTATGAGAATGCAGAGAGGAAGGCAAGGCTTCCTCCAGAACTGAGTTCATCACTGGTGCCAGTTTAAATTGTTTGAAAAACATAGCATACAATAGTATCTTATAAAATTTAGTGATGCATTAAAAATATGAGCATTTTGCTTTCAGTTGATGCATGAGGTTAAGGACAGTAGTGGAACTCAAGATATGATCAGCTGTAGGGCTCAATCCACTGTTAGGAACTACAACACACTTGAATTGAAGATGCAAAATACTCTCAAGAAATCAGCCTGCATGTGCCTGAGCAAGCAGTGTGTGGACATTATATATTTTAAACTTAGTGAGAGAATTCATTCTGCATGATGTGCTAGAATGTTGTGGTAAAGCTCTGCATAAAAATTGTTTTCTATATCATGTATTTTAAAAACCTTTTATGATGTTCCTTTTTCGGGTAATTTAAATCCTGGTTTGCAAATTCAAGCATTGCCTGCTAATGGTATTGGAACAGTTGTATATATTCCTTGATCACATTCTTCCATCTTTTGGGGCATACTTGCTGCCAAGTGGAAGGAGGTGGAAGGTATTCACTTCAAACCTGAGACTTGGTTAGGTATATTCAGGGATTGCTCAGGGATTTTAAAAAAAGCAACAAACAAACGAAAAACCGCACTTCTTTTCCACCCCCACCCCCTGACCTTCTGTCTTTTACTTAGCTCCTGGACTCTTTTCTATATCAGGAATAACTGAAAACTGTTAGTAGACATCTAATAGCCAAGTTATGATACGACAGCTGAATGCAGAAGAGGAAAATAGAATAACAGTGGCATTATTCCAGGACTCAAGTACAGATGAACGAAATCCAATGTTACCTGAGAAAAGGAAAGTTGTTGGGATATCTACTCAGATTGCTGGCCTTTATTTGTGAGAGTTAGCATTTAAACTGAAAGGTGACCCTTACCCCCACAAAGTTTGTCCTGAGTGTAACTAATTCCATTTGGAAATTGACACCACACTTAAGCAGCATATTCTGGATGGGTACACAGATCACTTGGAGTGTCACTGTTGTAATGAAATTATTTTTTAAGTGTTTTTTCTTAATTCAGTGGAGTTTTTCATGTATGAAGAAGAGATCTGCATCCATATGGATTCAGTTACCTTGAAATAGCTAGCTTATTTCTGCACAAGGAAGAAAATGAGTGCATGCATTGGCTAAGACTGGTTCTACAGCTTTTGTTTGCTGAGATGATTTATTGCTGTTTGCTGGTGTGGTGATACCCATTTTGCACGTACTTTCGGTCTGTCTTTATCCTGAGTAGTCTCATCTTCATGTAGGATGTATTTTTTCTTTGTTTCCTGATGCATAACAAGTTGAATCTGTGTGGAGACAAGTTCAAGATTGTATGCAGGTGAAGTGACCTGGCCACCTCGCTAAGGAGGGGAGGCATGGGAGCTCCCCTTTCTCACTTACAGGCCTGTAGGGTGGTGGTGTTACGGTTGTGTGAGCAACAGTTCTGCCTGTACATCACATCTAGCTTGATGTGGTGTGGCTGCTTTTTGAAAATATTTGATGTCATAGATCATAAATGCCAAAAGATATGATTTTTAGGAACCTTGTTCTAAGGCATTAGATAGTTGGAAATCATGCATTCTTACTGTTCTTTTGGTCCCATGTCCGTGTTTCACCTCTGTATGAATAATCACATCTGTAAGCCAGGTTTTCAAACCCTTCCCTACTCTTCCTCCTTGTGTAGCCAGCCCTCAAATCCTGGGGCTTTTGTTCCTCTCACCTCTGTGCCTACAGCAATTTGCAGCCTTTTTCTTCCTGGACTCTCTCACTTTCTGCTCCCCAGGATCTGCTCTGCATCCTGCACTTCTTGTCTAAGAGGTCGGGTGTGCCTCTCCACTGAGAATCACATCTCACCTCCCCAGCATCACAGTAATGCCCTCTTCTGAACTCCTCATGCCAGACATAAGGAGAATATTAAGGCAGAGAGAGGAAACTGGAACAGTGCTGCAGCTTCCTTGAAACACATTCCTGTGCATGTCATTTTCTTGAGCAATTTAACATGCCAGAGATGTACCAAGAAAGGAGATAAATTTGGGAGCATATAGCAAATACAGGTACAGCTGTGACAACCTAGGGTTAATTACATGTTCACAATATTCAGTGGAGTATAAAAAATTCTTGGTATAGAATTTACCTTTCTATCACTCATTCTTATCTGCATGAATTTGTGTTCAGTTGACAGTAGAACTTCATGTGGTAACTTTCATTTTGCAGTATTAATCTTTTAGCACTACCGACATAGCAATAAATTAGAATGTGCTTGTTGTATGTTTAACAATAAACTTTGTTCAAATTACCTCAAAATTAACTTCCTAAAGTGTTTTTGAATGCCCAATAAAACATTCAAGGAATGCTTAAATGCCTTATTTTTACTCTTATAAACCTACTTCTGGGACTTCTCTAGCTTAAATATGAAAAGCAGTACTGAGTGAAAACTATGTAAATGTTATGAAATAAAAGTGCAGCTGAAAGCAGTGATAATGGTATAACCTCCAATGGGATTGGCTTACTTTGCTTTCTCAAGCAGTGTAATTCAATCTAGGATTTTTTAACATTGTGGGAATGTATATGAACATGTAAAGTGTGAATAAGTATGAAAAGTCTTTCTTGGTATAGTCAAAGGAGCATATCTAGTCTAGACCAACTTCTGCTTGAAGATTTCTTAGCTAAAAGTTTGATAGCTATCCTGTTCTGTGTTACAATTTATCATACTGATTTATGAATGGTTTGAAAAATTCCAGGTTATTGTGGGGAAAAAGGTATTCTTGATTTTAGTTTTTGTTTGCAAGATTTTGAACCATCTTGGAAGTGCTTGAGGTTGTAATTTAGGAAAGTGCTATGTGTTGGCAGCTTAGTTTATTTTATCTAAATCACATAATGCCTACTTGACAAACAAATAATGAAGTACCTAATTGGTGTTTTTGTTCTTCAGAAATGGAGGAAAGAATGCTGGACCTGGAATTGAAGATTTATAAAGGATTATGGGATTATACACTGAAGAGCCAGCAGGCGGAATGCCTGAGTGACTGAAGAAAATGGGTGCTAATGCATCTAACTACCCTCACTCGTGTTCCCCAAGGGTAGGGGGAAACTCACAGGCACAACAGACATTCATAGGTAATTCTTTTCAGTCATCTTATCACTTACATGAATGACTTGCTGGGTCGTGTATGCACTGGATTTGATTTGCTTGCAGAAGTGTTGTGTAGAGCTTTTATTTTCTAGGTCACCAGTTTGAATCCATTCAAGCTCAATCGTGCATGAAATTCGGTACTGTCCATCTGGTTGGCCTATGTATGCAATGAGTTGATCTGCCATTTGCTAGTAAACAGTTGCCAGGTTACTTAAATAAAATAAGTAGAGGGTTTTTTTATAATTAAACCATGCATGCTAGTTTTCCCAGTTCAAGAGCAGTTGCTTTCTGTTACCATTTTCTGCTCCTCTTCCTCTGATGTTCTGTGAAACTGTTAGAGCATATAAAACTCTTGATCATCAGTATTCATTGTAGTATTGGCATTGTGTCCAAGTGAATTACTTCCTTATTGCTAGAAGGGATGTCTCTGATAATAAACCTGTTAAAGTAACAATCAATCTTGAAGACAGCTTTTCCTCCTTTTCCTGTGCTTTTAAGAGGGGAATGGGGATACTTATTGTCCTAACAATATTATTATTTACAAGCAAGGACCTTGCTTAACTAGTAACACGAGCTGAAGTGCCCTTAAGAAGTTATTTTCTTATTCTAGTTATAACTGGGGCAGGCATTATCTTTATGTGTTTTCCAGTCTAGTACAAAAAGACCTCAGTGGAGATCTAAGCACTGTCACACTATAAATAATAAATAGTTAAGTTATGAATCTAAAAGAAGGCAGTATTTGAGAAGATAAATATTCCTCAAAAGAAACCCCCAATGCTGACAGCCTGAAGAATGATCTTAGCAGTAAATAACATCAATAGTTTATAAATGCTTTCTCCTTTATGCCTCAGCTTGCAACACTGAATAAGTAGTTATTCATATTCAGTATTACTTCTGTTTTAATCACCACTGAAAGCACAGTGATATCTTTAGCAGAGGAAAAACTGACTTGCTTTGTAAATTTCTCTTTTGTCTCAGCTTTTGTGGCACTCCTTATTCAGATCAGTGTAGAGGACAGGCCACAAACTGTTAGATTTAAGGACCAATGTTCTGGGAAAAACAGTCCAAGTATGCTGTCACAGTATGTCAGGGAAGAACTTTTAGTACTAACATGATGGATATCTGTGCTGCAAAGTTCCCCTTAGGGGTTTGCGTATTTTCGTTGTATCGTAGCTAGCAATAATAAAAGGTTTGCCCCAGTTTACATATATCCTTTCTAAAAATCACAGCTAAAATTTTTATTGTATGTCTTGGTGTTTTTTAATCTCTCACTATATTGAGTGAAGAGAAACCCTTACAGGCCTGGAAAAGGGCAGATCTGCATGCTGGAACACCTTTCGAGCAGATTTGAAGAGGAGAGATTTCCAAAGGCTTCATTAAATTCCCCAGAAACTTTCTACATGGTATGTGGAAAGTTTAGTTGATACTCTCCATTATTAAACTCAAAACAGAAACCCATTAGGTAGTATGTCACAATAAATTTACTGACCCTCATTGCCTGTGGAAAATTGTGGTTAAGACTCTTTCTGAGGAAGGCGTAAAAGCATGTTCTTGTCTCATCTTAGGCAAGGCAGATGAGTGATCTGGGTGAAATTCTTGCTGAAATCTTGTGATATTATGGGGTTCCATGAGTGTGCTACCTACATCACACATGTGCATCTCTTCTTTTTGTTCTGTGACACTTGGGTCTTTCTCATTTGATTTTTGCTTGGATGATTGGTTTGTGTAGCTGTCTCTGTAGAAAATAGGTGTCTCCTAAAATTGATAGCTGAGGTTTTCATCACTATAATGATCTATAATGCTATATCAACTTTTGCACATTTGGGTTTTTTGTTTTTGTGGGGGCTTTATCATATTATGGGGTAGTTTTTATGTAGATGACATTAGAGCTATTTACTGCCCCAAGGTAAAACTGAAGGATAGTTACAACAGCTGCTGTAAAATATGTGCTAGTTGCCTTGTTCCTTGAAACTGGATTTAGGCCTATGGGTTTGCTTTAGACATGCTGCTTTACCATTAAAGCACTGCACCATATTACACTGTAAATGTAGAATGAATGCTAAAAGCTGAGAAATGATCTGGCAAAGCACAGTAGTTTCATAGTATGAGCTCTTACTGTTAGTTGACTTCCTGCTGAACTTGCTTACACTTTATGAAGAGAAGATAAATCAGTAAAAATCGTCTAGTGCACTTACTGTAAAAAAATGCTGGTTTAGCAAAAGCTTAACCAGTCATTTCCTTGCTGTTTTGTCTACAGCATTAGGGAGGAGGATTTCACACTATTTTCTAGGGTGGTACATCTTTTCAAGACGTTTGTTTTTAAATAGAGCTCTATAATTAGGTTTTAAAATGTGTGGGCATGCAAAGGACTAAACAGATCCCAGTTTTCATTGTCAAGTGCCCAACTAGTTTCTCTTGGTCGTCCTCTGTTTCTGTAAATATTTACCTGTTCAAAGCTAGGTATGGTCTAGGGGCATGAAGTAGCTATTGCTTTTGAACAGCATTTAATAGATTGGTGCCTTTTAGTGTAGAAGTGGGGAGAATTTTTGTTCCCCTGCTTCTAATGTTGCTGCCTTATAAAGGAATGCACACAGGTCCAAAAGGTTCTCTTCCAGATTCTTTCTTTGAGGAATATGGAGCCACCAGTTGTGAACCCAGAGAGGCTGTGCTGGTACGTTTCTCCTTCTGCCTCTGACAAAGCAGTGGGGAAGTGTTTTATGTATTTGTAAGGGTTAATAGCACTGTTTGCAGTACTTCCAAAGCTAAATCTTGTAAGTAGCTCAGGGTTCACAAAGGTTTGAATGGTGCCTTAGTATTTTGTGGTGATTCATGTGCAAGTAATACCTCATGGCAGCCTTCAGGGAAGAAATTGAAACTTGTGGTGCCCTAGTTTTTCTTTAGTAGAATGTAAGAGAATGTTCTGCATACTCAAATTTGCCGTTAGAATCCAAAATACTTCAAACAGAAATGAGCTGGCATTTTCTCTTGGAGCAGAATCTGTCATTATAGAGTGACCAAAGTGTAGTTATACTTTTATTGTGAAATGCAATTGAAACTCTTTAAATGAAGCAGAGATTCTAGACTTGTCTCTATCAGCAGGAGGCTGAATCTCTCCTTTTCCATTGTCATATCCAGTATAGCATGTGGAAGGAATTTTTATGGCAAATTTTGCAGCACAACTTCTTTGTTGAAGTTGTCTTGAGTTGCTGCTGTTCTTTCTATTTAAATGGATATTTTTTCACATCTTGAAACTTCAATATGATTAATAACAGATTGCATGATCATGCAAATTTTAATGTAGCTTAGATGTCTTTCCTCAAGTAAAGCAAAGGTTCTTCACAAAGTTTTTGTTAATAGATGAATTCTGTAACTGCTGTGTTGCATGGTTTGTAGGAGTTTTAATTAGCTTGGCATAAAAGCCACTGTATGAGTTTATTTAGAGTTATTGAGGCTTAAACAATAAAACAATTTACAGAAATCTTAGGTTGTTGGAGTTACCATGCTCTCAAGGACTGCTTTGAATTACTCTGGTGTCTTTCAAAGTTCAAGAAATATTTATTTGAAATAACATGGTAACTGAAAGCACTGTGTTTTGACAGGCTGGCCCACAACATCACTATCAAAGTAGCATAACAAAACAGCGTCACAGCAAATCTACCTGAAAGAACTGGAACTGTGAGAGTGCAATGAAAGAACAAGTTGTAAAAGGCCCCAAACACTCGGTGTTGGATGTGCTTTGAGCTTAAAAGTTTAAAAACAAGAAAAAAAAGGGAAAAAGTAGTGAGGTTAAACAAGTGTACTAATGGAAACATGTTAACTATTCCTGACAAAAAATGGACAAATATTATTTGAGATGAACCTGTAATTCTTACTGAGCTATGTGCCATTTGTGAATGTTTTCTTCTCATTTCTTCTTTGGTCCAGAAGTAGGAGTTGGGTTTGTGTGCTTTCTTTCTTCCTTTGTTGTCATGTCTGAGGTTTTTCATCACCTGGCTTTAAACGTAGAGTTCTGTAAATAAACTTAAATTAGAAAATAACCCTTAAAAAGAAGTAGGACTCTCACATTAAAACTGGTTTTAACTGCTTTTTTTACTAAAACATTACTTTGGTTTTCCATTCCTTGCATTACTAAATTGCTGTCAGTGTTAGTGTATGTGTAGCTGTGCTCAAACTGACAGTCAGCAAAGACTCCTTTAGCAGAACACATTAGGGACATAACATATAATGTTGAAGGGAATCCTTTTTGTTTTGTTTTGTTACATGTTTGGTTCATAGTATAACTTTCCTGCAAATGATTTTTTAGGAGAAAAAATAATTATGTGTATGCTTTAATTGTATAATGCTCTCTTCAAGTGGGAACTTTCATAATGCAATCAAACTTCCATTCTCCATATTCTTTTTGATGGTGCATATGCACAAATTAGCATCTGTAGTGGAAAAGAACCCATCTTATATATTTGACTTTGGCATTATTTGATTATCATATGACAGGATTTTTACTTTTTTTTTTTGTAAATTTGCACTGAAAATAATTAATTGTTCTAAATTTCCCTGGGTGTTTTCCTACTGTGTTCTTTCTGTTTTCCTTGTGACTGTAACGATCTGAAGCCAGATATGCTTTTATTGTTGAAATGACACTTAATCCCAGAACAGAATTTGGAAAAACCTTTGAAGGGGAGGCTTGCTTCTATTTCAGTGAGATCATAAGAGTCTTAAAAAAGTTAGTACAAGATGCTTTTAACATTATGACCACAGTATGACCAAACCAACCAAAAAAAAACCCACCTGACCTCAAAAACCAGCAAGCTATAAACTTTGTAGATGGAAAAAAAAAGTTTTGTTCTTAATGACCAAAAAAGGTTTCAGTCAGGTTTTCAACTTGTTGAATTATCTAATGGGAGGAGAAGGAAAAACTGTAACTTGCAGAGACATTGATGAGTATTTAGATGTTCTGGACCTTCCTTTTAAATTTAAAGAATAAATATGTTCAATTTTCATTTTTGCTTTCAGGGACATCATCCTATTCTCATCAAGGTTATGGCTGTGAATCAAAGCTGTATAGCCTTGACCATGGCCATGACAAGCCTCAAGACAAGAAAAAGAAAACCTCTGGCCTTGCCACCCTCAAAAAGAAATTCATTAAGCGTCGGAAATCAAACCGGTCTGCTGATCATGCCAAGCAGATGCGCGAGCTCCTCTCGGGCTGGGATGTCAGAGATGTTAATGCATTAGTAGAAGAATACGAAGGAACATCAGCCTTAAAGGAACTTTATCTACAAGCTAATTTGGCAAGACCAGAAGCCAGGACACTACAAAAAGACATGGCTGAACTTTATCAGTACAAATACTGTACTGATGTAGACTTAATATTTCAAGAAACTTGTTTTCCTGTGCATCGTGCAATATTGGCGGCAAGGTGTCCATTCTTTAAGACACTGCTTTCTTCCTCACCAGAGTATGGGGCAGAAATAATAATGGATATTAACACAGCAGGCATAGATATGCCTATGTTTTCTGCTTTGTTACACTACCTTTATACAGGCGAGTTTGGAATGGAGGATTCAAGATTCCAAAATGTTGATATTCTTGTTCAGCTTAGTGAAGAATTTGGAACACCGAATTCCTTAGATGTTGACATGCGCGCTCTGTTTGATTATATGTGCTACTACGATGTGGTTCTTAGCTTTTCATCCAACTCTGACCTAGTTGAAACTTTCGGTGGAAGTCAGAACTGTCTAGATGAAGAGCTCAGAGCTCACAAAGCTATTATTTCATCACGATCTCCATTTTTTCGTCACTTGCTGCAGAGGAGGATACGAACTGGTGAAGAAATCACAGACCGAACTCTACGAACTCCAACCAGAATTATATTGGATGAATCGATCATACCAAAAAAATATGCTAAGGTCATTTTGAACTGTATGTATACGGATGTGGTGGACCTCTCAGTTTTGCACTCCAGTCCTTCAGTGGGCAGTTTAAGTGAAGTTCAGGCTCTTGTAGCAGGAAAACTGAACATGACTAGGGCTGAAGAAGCTATGGAGCTTTATCACATAGCACTGTTCTTGGAGTTTAACATGCTTGCACAAGGTATGTAAAACGGTCCTTGCTGCAGAACATATGACCTTACTAGAACAATTTTTAGCTATTTTGCAGTATACTTATTGTCAGCTATCAGTGGCTGACAGTTCTTTTAGAAAAGGAATTTGCTTTGTGTCTCTAAGTTGTCAATAATGCATCTGTTTTCCAGGGATGGGAGAAATGCCATGTAAGAGCTTTTAGTTGTATGACACATTGTTGAAGCATGCTATTTGTGTCAAATATGTATAATTGATCTTGGTATCTGATCCTTACCTACTCTCTGTAATCCATTAATTGGGTGTAAACTACAGGGATAGGATATTTATTGGAAATATTTAGACTCGCTAGAAAGTGTCCCAATATATTAACAAGGCTGTAAACTTAAATGATTATTTCTGTGGTTTATGTCAAAGGGGATACACCAACCCTTCAATCTTGCTGTTGCAAGGTGAATTTAGACAGCTTAATTATGCTATCCCAGGTCTTTAATATCTGCTTCTCTGTGTGCTGAAGGCAGGGACAGTCAGTATTTTCAGACATAAAGTTTAGAAAGTTTTACCCCTTTAAGGTATGAGTGATCCTCAAGAATAATGGATCACATACAACTTCCTCCACGTGAAGGCTGGCCAGGATTCTTGCAACCTCTGAGGTGTCGGTGCACTGATTGGTGTACTAGTGGTACCTCTTGTGGTGGTGGCAGGAGCTTTACCTGCAATTTCATAAGTTGGTGTTTGAACTATTTAGTAGCCATATTATACATAATATGGTATGGGAATTGCTTCAGGCCTTGCTGGGGGGAATGAGAATTTTACTTTTGAGCTGAGAAAGGGAAAATGGAACTCACTGATACATCAGTAACATGATTTGTTTAATTTTTTTTTTTGACAAAAGTAACTTTTTAGAATAGATCTGTACATCTGTAATTTTTAGTTGTCAAATTAAGTTTGACAAGATTGAAACCTTATAAACTATTAAGTAGATTTTGGTAAAATAGGAAACTTCTTCAGGAGTAGACAGAAAGAGCAGTTATAAGCACTGCAGAAAGAGATCCTTGTGATGGTTTCTCCTAATAGTTACATGAAAGTGAGAGTGATATATATACGGGAAACTAATAAAACTGCTGTAGCTCGTGCAGAGCATGGCATTAGAAAGCTTATTTTCAGACTATGCTGAAAGTTCAAATAATTATATTGTGATAAAATTGGCAGAAATCGAAGGTGACATGTTTTCTGAGGTAACCCCCTACAGGATGTGACTGAGTTGTTCTTGGGTTCAGAATCATCGAGTCATAGAGCAGCCCAGGCTGGAAGGGTCCTCAAAAGATTTTGTCCAACCTATTGTGAGAAAAGGAGCCTCTGTGAGATTATCTAGCATTTTGTCCAATCACATCTTGAAAACCTCCAGTGAGACGGACTACACTGTGTCCCTGGGGAGGTTCTTCCAGTGAATGGTTGTTCTCATTGCAAAAAACGTCTTATATGGAGGTGTCTCTCAGTGCAACTTGTACCTATTGCCTCTTGTTCCCTTCATGTGGCTCCTTGTGAAGAGAGAACCTCTGTCTTCTTCATACCTGCCCTACAGTACCTAAAGGTATTGGAATACTGTGATAAGGTCCCCTTGAGCCTTCTCCAGGGAAAAAAGACCTAACTTCTTTGCTCCTTCCTCATAGGCTGAGTTCTCCAGCACTTGGATCATCCTTGTAGCACTGCTTTGGACCCTGTCTGGTGTATCTGCATCTTTCTTGTTGTTGTTGTTTCCCTCTGAGTACACCTAGAAACTTAAAGTTGAATGGAATGCACAAGGGGCAAGAAGTGTTACTGTAGTTGAACTGGTATTCATTTCTATGTGATATTTGTAAGTTAATAATACTTGAGAATGACTCAGTAGATCAGCTGAAAGCAAGAAAGGAAAATGGGTTGAAATTAAAAAGGAGATAGGAGTATATGGTTTCTCAGTTTTGGTGCATGCACATATACAAGTGCTAAAATGAGGGAATTTAACTGTGTATGAAACCCTCAGTAAGACACTGAAGAACTATGCACTGTTTCATAAATGAACAGGGTGCGATTCTTTCCCTCAGACTGAAAACCTGTACTGAAGCAACTGTGATCTGGAGGTGCTCTGATGAGTGTCAGTTATATCAAAGCAGATAAGTAATGACAGAGAATGTTGATGAGAAAGTTAGATAAACTTATAGATAGAAAAATGCTGGAAAACAGAGATGATGTTTTATTTGATGCTGAGTTTTATTATTTCTGCTCACTTTAAGTTGAGCATACTTGGATCAGTGTGTCCTAAACCAGCACTCTTTTCAGTATTGCACTACAGAATGGTGCTGCTCTGGACTGTATATTGTATGAGTCAGTGGTAACAAGATCTTAACTTTTCCCTGGAGGTTTTCCACCAGCACTGCCTCAAGGAGAGTAAAAAGAGGGGCAGCAGGAGGAGCTGCTCTGGGCTTGCAGCACCTCAGCAGTGCACTTGGGTGTCTGGAACCAGTGAGTGCAGCAGAGCAACCTCAGTCTTGCTGGCCCTTTGAATGAACCAGAGCTCAGTGTTTTTGGGGCGGTCACTGGGAGGAGGTAGAGGAATGTAGTGACCTACAAAGGTATTCTTTTTTCCCTAGGAAGTCTCTTTCTGACCGCACAAGTGGTGAGGTTGAGGAGTGGGGCAGTTGTTACACTAGGGAAGAAATGCAGTAAAATTAACCAAGTGTTGAAATCTATTATGTTATCTAATACTAGTAAATATAAATGCGGCACCCCTTCAGATACTGAAATTCTAGACATTAACTTGAACTAATTAGGGTTTTACAAATTGATGCAGCATTCCCTAGCTACAGGAGAAAGTCGTAAGCACTCTGTAGAAGATCTCTATATGCCAGTGAAGCCAGAATTTAATAGTTTCATGCTTAATTTGCAGAGTTCATGTTTAGGTCATTGGTACTGTGCAGACACGGAAGAATTGTTCTGGTATAATCTCATAATCAAAATTAAAAGGAAGTGAATTTGATCAGGGAAAACTGTATGCCTGCACTTGAATGAGATCACTTAGCAAAGTATGTGCACCATTCTTATTTCTGCACTTAATTGTAGCACCTTGTCCTTACTGATTTTAATACTTAACATGGGGTGGATGAGATATCTTTGTTTCAGTAGTATCCCTCCCTTTCCCTGATTTCATAGCTAGCAAAATTCTCTGCTGGAAGCTGTCACTCAAACATCTGGCTTGTAGATGTTCTGAAGAGTGATGCTGCAAGAGAGACAGCTTTGAGGTGGAGACCACTGAGCAGGCAGTTCTCCTGAAATCTCTATGCTTGGACCTTTGACAATGTTTTTCCATTCTGTGGTGCAGCAGATGTCCAGTTTTGCGCAAGTGCTGACTGATCCCATCAGCTGGCTTTTGCAGTAGCTAATGTCTTAAGTTTCTTCTCTAGATTTCTACACCCCCTAAAGGGTTAAAGTTTTTTGTTTCAGTTCACTTATGCTAGCCAATTGCAAACTTGTTAAAGCTTGTCTCCCTGGTTTCCTGGAAAATATTTTGGGCTCATTATATGTTAAAGTCTGGATACACTTTCCAATTCATTTTGCTCACTTTTACTGGGTTTTGGCTGGGTATTTTTAACTGAGTGTCAAGTGAAGTTGATGTATTTTAAAGCTTCTGATCAACTGTTTTTATTTTCAACAGATTTTAGTTGATTTGTCTTCAGGGACCTTTCTAAGTATCCAGATGTTGTAATTTTTCTTCAGTTTCAGCAGATGATTAAGCTTTGACTATTTCCATGGAAATTTTCCCATTCCTAACAGTGTTACTCTTTTTTTTGACTATTGTAATTTAATAGATAATTTCCCTATGATGAAGTCAGTGATAGTATGGGCATGTTGTATGAATCTTTACTGTCCACGTAAAGCAGGACAGCTTTATTTAGAATTTGCTCTGCCTTCATCTTGATTTGTTCCAGCTGAGAATTGTCACTTATTTTCCAAGAGAAACTGAAATGGATCTTTGAACAAACTAATTTGAATAAGGGAACTAATCAGCAAGCATATCTTGTCAATAGAGCTGATCATACTGAAACCGGTTTGTACCTAACAGAGACTGCTCTTGGGGTTCTGTGGTATTTGTTAACTGTCAAAAAGTGAAGCTCTTCACTGCTTTCACAGAAGCTGTGAGGATTAGAGCCCTCTCCAGGAGGTCTGAGTACATCCCTTACTGGAATGTTTCTGTGCTCTGCTCTGGCTTTTGTGTCTTCATGCTACCTTGCTGGTCTCTGTCAGATCTGCTGGTATGGTCTTTTTAACACACTGACTCACAAAGACTGAGTTTAAAAGTCACTTACTCTTTCCTCTTCTGTAGCAAAGTTATTAAAGCCAGATCAGTTCCCTAGTCCTGTTCATCACATGTTGTTAAAGTAATCCCTACTTCCGGTCTTGCTGCATGGCCATATCCACTGCTTTTGCAGGGACATTTGACTTCAGGCATCTTATTGGATAGCCATATTAAATATGTGAATCCTCTGCTTATTTTGGCCCTGTTGCTCACTGTCATGAATAGCCTCACTGAAATGATGGTAGAGTATGTTTTTCTGTTAGAGGCATTTGGATACTGGGACCTTATGAAATAGTTTTACTGGGAATCTTTTCTGCCTGCTGATTCCAAAAAGTTTTCTGAAGTAAAATTGACAAAAATAACTCTATTTCAGACTTTTTGCTTTGCTTGTATTTTTAGGTGTTGAGTTTACTCTTGACAAGTATAAAAACTTAGAAAATTTATTTTAAAGCCATATTCAGTAGTGCAGCCTTTGATCTAGAAGCAGATACTGCCTGACATCAAAAGTACTCTTGATCTCAGGAGGACTGAAATACTGAAATGCCAGGAATGTCATGGTAGTAGTATTACATACACGTGCTCAAAGGAGCCAATCTGGCACTTATAAGTTTGAAATAAATGGGGCATGATTAAATATATATTAATGTAAATCATGGAATCAAAGAATGGTTTGAGTTGGAAGGGACCTTAAAGGTCATCTTGTTTCAGCACCCCTACCATGGGCCTGGACACCTTCCACTAGACTAGGTTGCTCAAAGCCCCATCCAACCTGGCCTTGAACATTTCCAGGGATGACGCATCCACAGCTTCTATGAGCAACCCATTCCAGTGCCTCACCACCCTCATAGTAAAGAATTTCTTCCTAATAGCTAATCTATACCTTCACTCTTTAAGTTTAAAGCCATTCCCCCTTGTCCTTATCCCTAATGCCCTTGTAAATAGTCTCTCTCCAACTTTCTTGAGCTCCTTTAGGTACTGGAAGGTGCTCTAATGTCTCCCCAGCACCTTCTCTTTGTCAGGCTGAATAACCCGAACTCTTTCAGCCATCACAGTCTTCATAGGAGAGGTTCTTCAGCCCTCTGATCATGGCCTTCCTCTCGACCTGCTCCAACACATCTGTGACCTCCTTATGCTGGAGAACACCAGAGCCGGACACAGCACTCCAGGTGTGGTCTCAGGAGTGAAGTAGAGGGGAGAATCCTGTCCCCAGACCTGCCGGCCCCACTCCTTTTCATTCAGCCCAGGACACAGTCAGCTTTGTATTTGAAAAAAAGCAAAATACAGTACTATACACATTAACAATGCCATAATAGATGTACTTTGAATTCAGCCTTTTAAGGATGGGAGTACATGAATATTTTAAATTTTTGTGCTTGGAAAAATCTGCAAAGGGATTAAAAATAGCTCAAAAAACATACCTAACTTGGCCATAGACTCCAGCAGTGTTTGACCACTATGGCCCATTGAACCCTTTATCTCCAGTGCTACTTAGGTTTTTTTCTCTTTTCTTTTCTGCAAAACATTGACATAGTTTTATACCTAGATTATAACCGGAATATGTGTGCGTCAGAGTTCTAAAATGTGGGAAATAGTGCACTCACAAATTGCAGTCTTAGCATCAGTTATCAATTAATTTAATCTGCTTTAAGTGTATTTTTTAAAAATAATTTCAAGAGGAGATAGAAAAGAAAAGCACTGAAACTTGGAAAAGCTAGGAACTTGTGGCGTTCCTTGAAGACAGAGAATACAGTGCTGCCAGGAGGCAATAAATATTAATAGACTGGGAAAGTGCCTGCAACCAGAAGGTGGAAGTTGAACAAGAACCCTTTTTCACAATACAGTTACAGGAAAGTAGACATTGTTTGAGTTGCTGATTTCGTGATAACCAATTAAAAAGGTTTAATTCCTGTTTGTACTATGTAAGTCTTATGATTTGCTTTTAATTCCTGTTTGTACTATGTAAGTCTTATGATTTGCTCAGACTATTTTTGTACTGCTGTGGAGAACCTAAATTCCAGTTGCCCTGTGTCTCAAGTGTATGAGACCACTTGAATCTGCCACAGATTGTTTGCTACTGCTGACCTTCCTCCTGCAGTAGTTTCCTTGTTTCTGTTCCCTGTGCTGTTGGGGATCTGATGTTGCTGGATGGATGGAAACTAGTTGACTAGCTTAGTGAGTGGCCACCCAAGCACCAGCATGACAGAAGAGGAGGAGGTATGGAGTGTAAGAAGATGACAATCTATTTTAATACCACTGTACAAGGGGCTTAACTTCCATGACTGATTCCACAGCCTCTGAGCATGGGCTGCCCTCTAAGGAGTCCTTGGCAAGTACAGGGCATATTTGCAACTTTTGATCTGTAAGACATGGGAAAGAAGCTAGACAAATGTTGTCTTTTGTTTTTCCTTTCTCTTCCTGGGGGAAGCTTGTTTAGAGCAGCAAGGGTGCTTGTGGATGTGTGAGACAGGCATCTCTGGATCTTTCAAATGTTGCAGTCCAGACTAGCTACAGGCCATGTGTCTGAACCATTCTCTACATGCCAGCAAATTCAAGAAGTATGATTGCTAGCATGGTCTCTTCCAATGTGACAAACTTAAGGAAATATTGAATAGCTTCTACATTCCAGGTCAGTCTTAAGATGAATTCTTAGTACTTTTTTTTTTTCCTTGTCTCCACTGGTTTGCACAAGTTTGTTTAGGGGGAAGTCTTCACCATAGAATGAATTAAAGCAAGCTAACAATTTTATAGTAAAAACTTAATAATAGAATTATTATTAATTATTAATTAAACTTAATGCTTAATGCCACTTCTGCTGATTGTTGAAGTTACTTAATTTGTCTTTAGCAGGTCTGTCAATTGTCTTGATCCCAAGCTGCTAGCTTGAATGGTAAACATGAGCTCAAGCTATTTCTGTCAGAAAGGGCTTTGAAACTGCATTGGAGAGAGAACTGTGGAAGAAAGGACTTTTTTGTAGGCAGGTATCCAGCAAAAGGAGTGCATGGAATAGCCTAATTTGTCCAAAATGAGATAGTTATCTTTCATTTTCTTAGAGTCTGAGTTGAACCTCTGAGAGATACAAATCGTCACAGAAGCTTGTGGCATGCTTTAGGACACTGCAGATGGGTCTTGGAAAGGCTGTTGCTGCCTGGATATTTAAAAAAATAGTATTCATAGGAGAAAAATGCTCTATTCCACTCTGAAGAACTTGTGGCTATTAGATGACTACTTTTTTTGCCAAGTGGCTGATTGTTAAAGCAGAAAAACCTTCTGCCAAAGAAGAAAAGAAATTGGATTCCTTCCATAGCTAGAATTGGGTTGCCCCAGTTTACTTAGATGTTCAGAAGACACTTTAATTATTGCTTCATGCTTACTTCAGAAGAAATACTTTTAATAATTCTGCACTCCTGACCCATTGCAAAAATTACTTGGGAAAAGGACTGTTTCATTTGCTAGTCATCCTTAATGAGCTTTTCACCTGATGTCATATCATTGGTAGTTGTGCAATAATTGGACTTGACAGAAGAATTGAGACTGAGCCAATACATTGTTTCTATAAATCCGCATTGCTCAGATCTTTGGAACTGCATTTCTCATGGAAATACCACTTTCTGTCTTTGCAGGGGCAGGCATTTTTTCAAAAATAAATGTCAGATGAAATACTAGGGATGGCATTCACTTTGAGAGAAGTCTCTGCTCTTGCAGTTTGAGTTTGCTGGGACTGCCTTTGAAATGGAGCAGTCCCTACCTGTGAGCTCTAGAGTACAGGGGGATGCACTGCTCTGCTGAAGTGAGCTTTCCTGCAAACAGAATAATTGCATTGCATTAGGATTTGGCAGGACAAGGCTTAGTGCAATGTGCAGAAGACCCTAAAGAATTATTTCAAACAACTGTGTTGCTTGTTCATGGGAGTCAAACTCCTCTTTTAAACAAATTGCAGCTAGCCACAGGTAGCTTTCATTCACCATGACAGTTTTGTTGCTAATTTAACCTTTTCCTTTCTGGAGCCCCAAAAGGGAAGATGAGGGACTCAAGTGACAGACTTAAGTACAGTGGGAGTGAGCCCTTCACTGTTTAAGTAAAAAAGGATCCTGAAGTGGAAAGCTTCAGACTTCCTTTACTAACGTTTGACATATGCTAAAGTATTTTGAGCTTTTTTTATTATAGGTTGGGTTTTGCATGGTTTAGTTGTTTTGTTGTTTAGTGCCATTTCTCAGATTCTTGACCAGAACTTTGAGACTTTAGACTTTATCCTTTGGGAATCTTGGAAATTCCCCCATCTAGAGGGGGCAGTTTCTCTAACCTGTGCCTCAACCCACTGAGTGTATTTGCACTTCAGAGCAGTTCTCATCCTCTGCTCGTATCTGTACCAGTGATGCCTGGGGTGATATTCCAAGTGCCTCCAATATCTGTAAGGCATCTGTTCTTACTACTAGTAGTGATGATAACAGGTAACCTAATAGAAATAGGTAGCTCTGAAAAGTGCTATATTAGTTCAGTAAGGGTAAAGGACAAAGCAGGTGTGTTGAAACATGACTTGACATTCACCCCTTTGTCAAAAGCAAATGAAGAGTCTATCTGGGGATGCATAGCCTAGTGCTGTATGTACTGCATTGTTCAGAAATATGTGTGCTTTTTCTAGCCCTTCTGTCAGTGGTTTCATTGATATGTGGTCGTTCTTCTCTCAGGTGAATCAGGCATGTGAAAAACAAACCATCCAGCTGCTTGTTGAAGAAAATTTGGTTTAAATATGAAATGGCGTAAAATTTATTATTGTTGGAGGGACAGATGTTATTCTCATAAATACATTCAGACATATTCCTGAATAAGTTTAGTAAATTTTAATGGCAAAAATATTATTCTTATAATTATCATGTTGGGATTTTTTATGGTATTAGGTAAAAATATGTGTGTTTAATAGGACAGATAAATTTATAACCAGTCATGTTTAAACTGTTGTTTTCTGGTAGCTTCTTACCTTACTGTTTAAGGTTCCTTTTTCAGTGACTTTGCTCTCAGTAGTAGTAGCTTGTTTGACAGATTCCCTTCTACTTGAAGTAGCTTGTTCACTTGTTACTACTTACTCCTCAGTAACGTATCCTTCACGTTATTAGTTGCAATGGAAATGGAGCAAATGCTGTGTATTATGTATGCTGGCCTATGTAAAAAAGCAAGATTTTTGTTTTAATTCTATTAATTGTTGCTACTGTGTCTTACCTGTATGCCACCAGTGTAAAAATATGTAGCATCAGGAGAACCGTCTGTGTCCTGACAAATGTTGACATTACTGTGCTAAACACTCTCTTATTCAGCTTAGTCCAAGACTCCAAAGTTTAGTTTTTAAATATCCTTGAAACGGAGAGAAAAATAATGATGTATAAAAAGTAAAATTGCAGTGTAAGCATGCAGCTCTGAACTGCCTGGGGATCTCTCATGGGCATAAGCCCAGCTGTAATTTTGTGGCCTTAGTGGGTTGAGACTGGAATGTATAATTCTAGAATACGGGTTTTTTTCTTTAAATTGCTATCTTTGTACTAAACCAGATGTATAAAGGAAATTAACAAAGAGCTATTGGAAACTTCAAGTTACAACATTGTGATACCATCTGTCTTAACTCAGTAACCCCAAGTACCCATGTCTTCAGCCCTCCCACAATAGGTCTCCCCTCATTTCTTCCAAATCTTCTCTATCTCCCTTCAGGAGTTTTGACTATCCCATCTCTTCTTCAGAAGATACCATGTGAAAGAGCAAACCTTAATGTAGCAGTGGGTACAAAGCAGCTGTAGCAGGCTCACCATGAGTCTGCGTGGTGGATGCTTCCCTTGTGCTTCCCTGTCAGAGGAGGTGCTCGATGTCCTGGCACCCTCTGTGCCTTGCTGGGTACCCGGCGGGGGTGGCCCAGAGCAGCCAGCCGCTGCTTCCTGCCTTCCCTGCCAGTCAGAAAGTGATGCTTTGCTGCCCTCACCCTGTGCCGAACAGCTCCGTGCCAGCACTGTCACAGCTTATTTCTGCTCCTCCACATGGTCTGTCTCAGGAGGGTCCATGTGCCAGGTGATATAGATGAAAATCCCACCTTTGTTACAGTTTTCAGGCTTCTGTGAATCTGGTGCAAACAATAGCGACTCAAAGTCAAATTTGCATTGTTAAATTGTGTTAAACTGTCAGACAACCAGACGAAGTTCAGGCTGGGCATGCCAGCAGACATGATGCTTCCTGTGCCTTTAAAAGGTAAATGACTGTGTAGGTGGAATCCTAAACCACTATTAAAATTATTGTACTTTTAGTCAGAATTTAACCCTCTTTTCAACCTTGATCTGTAGGGCACTTCTGGGAGGCATATAACCCTTTATATTACAGATTTAGCCGTATGTACTATTCCCTCAGGATCAAAGTGCCTCTGTAACAACATCATTGATTTTTGCCTTTGTTTCCCAGGCTGTGAGGATATTATTGCAGAGAGCATCTCACTAGACACCTTAATTGCCATTCTGAAGTGGAGCTCTCAGCCATACGGTTCCAAGTGGGTACATCGCCAAGCGCTGCATTTCCTCTGTGAGGAGTTTACCCAGGTCATGACTTCTGAGGTCTTCTATGAACTCAGCAAGGACCACCTGCTCACAGCTATTCAGTCTGACTACTTACAGGTAACCTGCAATGCAAAATACAGCTGGTCCTGCTTGAAGCAGGGGTGCTATACTATGACTAGAAATGTGTGGGAGTAGCTGATTTTAAATTGTACTTGAGAGTGGGTTTGTACACACTAAGCACTGCTTTTATAATAGGTAAAAAATGAAATTGAAGTAGTGATTAAGAAATCTATTTTCTTCTTGGCTTGTAACACAACCCAAATGTGGTATATGCTATTACTTAGAAGTCTAATAATAGTTTATAAGTGGGTGCAAATTATTTTAAACAAAGTATTTCTGAACCTAACATTTGCCTTGCATTTTTAAGAGTTTTTTATAAATCATGCGGTGGTAGTAGTTTTGCTGTAACAACATACATACTAATTTGAGTCAGTGGGAGCTAATAAACTAGTAGTCATTCAGAAGACTTAATTTATTTTTGTGGAGAGACAAAAAAATACCCTTTCTGACAAGTATTGCAGAAATTATTTTTTTGTGACTGTCATTCAGTAATTCTGTGTTTTTAGGGAGAGAAAATCATACTGACAGAAAGAAAGCTTCTGGGGTTTTGCTGCCATTTCTCTTCAGGGGAGATATCTTTATAATGACAACCAGCCTTTCATAGCTTAGAGGGTTTTTTTTTTTTAAAAGGATTTTTTAAAATTGAATCCATTCAATCTTACCTTTTTCAACGAATAAAATCTTAGAGATTATTTAAAGTGGGTTTTTTGGTAAAGTTTTGTTTACTTTAAACATTTCAGAAATTACAGTTAATAGTACTGTTAATCATCTGTGAGAGTGTATGTTGTGACTAAATTGACTACCCTAGTTGTTAAGAAATAACATGGATAAATTTACCTTTTTCAGTACATGATTTTTTTCCTGTAAGAATGTTGAGTGATTAGCACATGTCTATAGGTGTGAGCAAAGCAGAGCTGTCTTATTCATAGTAGTATTGTAAATCTTTCTCTTCACATAGATTATAATTAAGTGGGGATAATTATTTTTGTAGCTTTCCAGGCTGTGCAGATGCTGAATTTGTGATGTTAAACAAAAGGTCCAAACACCCAGAGGTAGAAGTCCCCATTTTAGTTAAATTCAGTAATTCAAATGTAATACCTCTAACTTTCCATAGTAAATAAAATTTCTCCTTCTGTCAAAAACTTCTTTCTCTTCCTAGTGATTCAATAAGTGACATGAATCTAGCAATTGTGGTGATGCTATACGAGTAATAGTACCTTAAAAATATTAGGAGAAAGTGCTAGGCTGGTCATAAAGTGCAAATACTTTGAGTTTTGGTACAGTTGAGTTTCCTTAGAGCTGTAAAAGATCTGTGTATGTGATTTTTTAATTTTTCTGTGTGTGACATTAAACTAAGCATATGCAGATTGCTGACTTTCTCTTTCTACCAGGCAAGTGAACAAGATATTCTTAAATACCTGATTAAATGGGGAGAACACCAGTTGATGAAGAGAATAGCAGATCGAGGTGAGGATCCTTTAAACCACACAGTACTAAATAAACCAAAAGTCATGGAAGTTTGATTTTGTGGGTAATCTGTAACTTAAGGAAATTTAATTACTTTGTTCATAGTATAGTCAAAACTAAATAAATGCACTTGTTTTTTAAAAGTTTTTGTTCTGTAAAAAATGAGAACACAGACATTCTGAGGGAGATGGGATCGTTTAGCCTCAGGAAGGGAAGGCTTCAGGGGGCATATTAGCAAAGTCTATAAATATCTAATGGCAGGAAGCAAAGAAAATAGAGCTACATTCTTCTCTTGTCACCTGGAACAATGTGAGAGGCATTAACTGAAATACAAGAAATTCTGTTTAAAGAGAAGAAACTGAAGGTGGTCAGACACTGTAACAGGTGGCGCAGAGAGTAGTTATGGGATCTCCATCCTTGGAGGTATTCAAATCCCAGCTGGATGTAGTGAGGAGCAATGTGCTGTACTCTGCCTGGGGAGGTATGAGAAGAGAGTGGTGGTTGTGGCTGGACTAAACTTCTAGAGGACCTTTCAACCTCTGTGAATGTCAGTTTTTAAGTCTGGTTGGTTTCCTGTTCTCTCAGAATTATTTTGCTTGTAACTAATTCATCAAATTAAAAAAACCCTGCAGTATCTTTTACTTTTCTGTGCTTATGCAGGCTTCTCACAGTAGTCTTGCTCTTGTTTTACTTAGTGTCAACCTTTCACTTCAGTTTGAGTATCTCTCCCACAAAAATGTATGGTGCTGAGAAACAAGCCAAAAATGGCACCAGTGTTTTCCCTAAAGTAGATGTAAATGGATTTTTATGAGCCTAGAGGCACATTGTTGCTACAGTGGTAACTTCAAGGGCAGTCCTACCTGTTAGATATGGGAAGTAGGTTAAACATATATTTGCTAAATAACAAATGCAAATAGCTTGTAATTCGTGTAGACTACAAAGTATCAATCACACAGTACAGCAAGACGAGCCGAAAGGGAAGAACCTGCCTGGGTCAAGTGTGACTGCTGTCTTTGGAGGGCTGGCTGCGTTTGAAATCCACTGTTATCACTTGCAATACAACTGCTTTGTCATGGACATGTTTTATGAAATGCAACAAAAAGTCAGTTAAAATGTGTGATTCTGATGATCTGAGTAAGTCTTAACATATTTTCAAAACAGTATTTTCTAAGTGTTCATCTTAGGGCACATTGGAACATAATGGAGCCAGTTAAACATTAACAGACCTGGACTGGAGCAGAAGCTGCTCATTTGGAGTAACTGCGTAGCTTCCTGCTCTGTGGCATTTGTTAAGTAAACAGCACACTTCTCTTTCCCAGGATCATCAGATAACATGATAAGCAAAAGCAGAAGTAAGAGCAATGTCAAGTTCTGTCAGATTAGGGCCAAATTTAGGCTAGTAATTTTGTCTAAATTCCTCAGTGGCACTCTCGAGTTTGCAGCTCTGAATATTTGGTGCCACAAAGCATTGTAGGGTGTAATGAGCTGTGGCTAAAACTCAAGCTGCCTGAGCTGGAGGAGGATGGGTATGTTTGACAGGTTTACACGTGAAGGCAGTTAACTGGCGAGGGACTATGACCCGAGTGTGTCGTACGTTATATCTTGCAGTCTCTAGGAAGGTACCCTCTCCTGGCACAAATATGTGTCTTGTGAGAGCAATTTGAGTGGGCTTGGCACACTTGTTACTGGGGTTGGTTACACGGAGAGGCTTCAGGCCTAATTTGTAGAAAATAAGTCTTGGAAAACTGGGTAAAGGGAGGGGAGCTGCAGGAGGGAGTCCTTGGGGCAACTGCTAGCAGGGAGGTGCAAATGTTTTCATAGCATAGCTCTTGATAGAGCTTTACAAGCTTTACCCCAAACACTATGTTTTTATTTTCTACCTGGCTTACACTTTGAAACTGGCAGCTGTGCAAATGACCTGTGCTCATATAAACCAAACATGTCTCTATGGATGCTTCATATCCGATTTTAAGGCATGAAATAGAACCACAGAATCATCTAGACTGAAAAAGACCTCCAAGATCGAGTCCAACCTTTGACCGATCACCACCTTGTCAACTAGACCATAGCACTAAGTGCCACATCCTGTTAGTTTTGTGGAAGAATGCTGATGAGCATTGTTGATTTAAAATGAGAATTGTCTTTTCTTTTCTATAACTTCCTACAAGCACTGTACCTCTCACTATCCTATTTAAACTTTTCGATGTAAACCTAACATTTCTCATTTCTTCCCTCAGAGCCTAATTTACTCAGTGGTACTGCTCACAGTGTGAATAAAAGAGGTGTGAAGAGGAGAGATCTTGACATTGAGGAGCTGAGGGAGATCCTGTCTCCACTTTTACCTTTTGTCCGTATCGAGCACATCTTACCCATGAATAGTGAAGTACTGAGTGATGCAGTAAGTCAGTAGTCTCATACAAATACCATCTCTGGGTTCTTTGTACTTCAGATGCTACAACGTTCAGGTGTCGGGTTTTTTTGCTTTAGTGGGTGTTGGTTTTGTTTGTTGTTTTCAGGATTTACTTCTGAAATGTTATCATTGAGAGCAATACATGTATACCACACTTTTTCTGGTTAAATTTTCTGCTCTTTAAATCAGAAAGCTAAAGAAAAATCAGTGATGCAAGAATTCAGTGTAAAAATGCATTTATTGCAAGTTTTTACCGTATTTATATTTAAAACCCCATAAACCTCTTTCTTGATTCTTAAAGATGAAGAGAGGCCTGATTAGTACTCCTCCTTCAGACATGCTACCAACATCAGAAGGTGGAAAGTCAAATGCCTGGCTGCGGCAAAAAAATGCTGGAATATATGTGCGGCCAAGACTGTTCTCGCCATATGTGGAGGAGGCTAAGGTAATAGTCATCAGCAACACTTGGCTATTGTCAAATTAGAGTCATCAGGGGGTTCTGTAAACAGGGAAGGATTTTTGTATGTTTTGTGTCTTTTTACATGTACTAGCCTAAAATACTAACATTTTCAATTTAACAAGACTTACAAGATTGATCATCAGGCTCAAGTGTCTAGAACTGGTCAGAAAAATTTCAACAAAATTTTTTTTGTCGAAATTGAAATGTTTGCGAGACAGATCTTGATGAAATTCCACCGGAAACAAAGCAGCGTTCTGAGGGAAACCTCCCTGGTTTCCAGCCAGTTTGCCGGCCCAGCTCCTCGGCAGCCCTCCTGGCAGGCGGATGGCAAGGTGAGAGCCTGAGAGTCCCAGTTTGCAGCTAGTCAGCAACTTTGAGGCCAGGTCTTTCAGGCTCCCCAGCTCCCACTAGAGCTGGGTGGAGAATTGCTGTTCCACTCGGCCGAGGACTCTGATGTTTCATCTTCTTGTTTGAATCAGAACATACCCAAAAATTTTGTGATCCTCTGCAATATGGAATAAATATCTCGTGTCCAATTTGAGTGAAGACCTTTGTGTCTCTGTCAGACAGTAGCTTCCCTGCTTAATTTCTTGCATGAACACTGTCAGACTGAAGATCTTGTAGCATCTCTGATAGTGACGTTTGGTGACCAGGTGGAGATGGTGCTGTGTGGGGCAGGAACATACCATGTTCTGTTTGACAGAATGGGAGTCTGTTGTTTCACTGACTTAATTCCACCACTTAAGGTAGCTCTGACTTAACCTGAGAGCTTGTGCAAGTGACTGCAGAACAAGGGGATTAGGTGAAGCTGTGTACATCCACATCACCTACAGACTGACCACTGCCTTGGTGAATTCAGAGCTTTTGCCCTGTGACTAAGAAAGAAAATGTTTTCTAAGGGTATGAGTTATCAGTGTCCTCTTTGAGGGGAGGGAAGAAATAAAACTACTTTGCATTTTGGGCACAAAGGATAGAGTGCACCAAGTGGCACAAAACAGCAAAGGAAGACTAGCTGGTTAAAATGTTATCTTTGTATCTTTGATAAAACTAACAAGAATGTATTAAAGAACATGTGATAAAAGCTTTGACTCTCAGTTTTCAGGTATAGGAGTGCTTTACTAGTTCTCTGAAGTAAAAGGTGCATCCTAACACATCCCCCATCTCCCACCCCCATCAGGATTCCTGCTTGTTTCTGTTAGTTTCATATTATGCTGTTAATGTTTTTAAAAGCATTTTTGGCTCTTTAACCTTAGAGGGAAGACTCTCATACTTAGTCTCTGGTAACTTTATTTAAACTGTGAATAGGAGAGGAGTATTATGAAATGCAAAAAATTGTGAATGATTACTTTTTTAGTCCCCTGTTAGCCTCCCATATTTTGAAATAAATCAATTTAACATCAAATCAGAATATTAAATCCCTTTCTATTCTTTAAGATGTCCGAGGGACACTTATTTCATTTTCAGACTTCTACCTTGCACTCAGTGGCACAGAGAGTTAAGACCCACAGGCAGTAATGGCCTGAAAAAAAGTCCAGAGGGTCTGGCCTTGAGAAGGTCACTTCCAATCTGGCAGGTACAAATAAATAAGGCAACCTTCCCAAACTTTATTTGCCTGCCTGCTCTTAGGCCTGAAACTCAACTCTGACTGTGACTGGAAAATGGAATAGAAAACGCTGAGGAAAAGCCAAACACGGTGACCCAGAAAATTTACTTTGGTGTAGCCATTGCTAGACATGTGTCCTTGGGACTGTGCTTGCAGCAGGTGGTGGGGGTGTGTGTGAGTGCAGTGCCTTCATGAGGGCTCTGGTGGCTGTCGTTACAGTCAGTGCTGGATGAGATGATGGTGGAACAAACGGATCTCGTTCGTTTGCGGATGGTCCGAATGTCCAACGTGCCCGACACCCTGTACATGGTGAACAACGCGGTGCCGCAGTGCTGCCATATGATTACCCACCAGCAAGTCAGCACTAACCAGACCAGTCCTCCCTCAGTCATAGCCAACGAGATCCCAGGTAAGGCCACTGATCGCTTCTGGTGCCCACTGATCTCGTGTGAGTAGGGGGAGTGAAGGTCAAGTATTGAACATTATGGTTTCCTTGGGGAGTAGCACTGCATCAGTGGTAGTCCCTTTGCTTTGGTCTGTTCTGAAGACATTAACTGGTGTTGGATGGACTAGTAACTAGTTGGAAAACAATCTGAAAAACCTTGGACTGGCTAAACACTGTAGAACCCTTGCTGGAGCCCAGCTCTTTGCTCTCAGAGTTTTCTACAGGGTTCTCAGTTTTCTACGACCAAGGTGTGTAAGACCCAGGAGGCTGAAAAATGGCAAAATAGTGATTTCTCTTAAAAATTAAAAGCCAAGGAGCATAATTTATTGGGAAATCAGCTTAACTCGGTATGCTAGAAAAATATTGGAAGTAGGCACTCAAGATCAAAACACACTTATTTCAGTTTACAAAATCCACTTCAGCTTTGAAGTCAAAGCATCTTAATTCCTTGTGTGGCAGAGTACATTTTTATAGGCAAGTAGATAGGCCTTTCTTGACTTCAGGGTACTTGATGTGACGTTCCCCATAGGCAAGCCAGGAAAACATATACTAAATAAACTTAGTCACTTATGCATTTAATCTTTTTGCATCAGACTGGAAGATGTATCTGAGGGGATTCCCAAAGCACCTAGTTCTTCCTCACCCCTGTCCCATTAATACTCAGTGTGCATAGAGAGTATAGTGGCAAAATTTGCAACTGATGACAGGTTGGAAGGGTCAGTGAATGTTTTGGAGGGCAGAATTAGATAGCTAAGTGGCCAAGATTTAATTTAAATTCAGAGAAGAAAGTTGGAAACACTGTGCTCCCATTGATGTAGTCAGCTGTGTGTGTGTGGGGTGGCTGAGGGAAGTTCTGTGGAGAACAGCTTCAAAGTCAATGTTATACAATTCCATTAGGAGCAACCAACATGCTAAAAAACAAAAACAATTGTGCCACCAAACATGAGGCAATTTGGTCTTAGATGGAGCATCGTGTGTAGCCCTTTAAATGGCCATACTGGGTGAGGCCAAGGATTTGTCTGTTTAGCCTAATATCTTAATTCTAGCAGTCACTGGAAGTGAGTGCATAGGAAAGCACAACAGAGAAAGCATATAAAATAATTCCCTGTAAAATTCTCTGTGCTTTTCAACTATGTGCAACTTGGAGATGTCCTGTGGTAGGTGGTGTTTCTGTATAGTTAGTAATTTTAAATGCATTGTTAATCCATGAGTTTATGCAGTCTCTTGTTAAACTTGTGTATACTTTTGATATCAGTTTTTAGATCAAAGTGTCACATTTCAGTAGATACGGATCAGTTTGGAAATCTCTAGAAAAGCAATAAAAATGACATGCCATCAAGAAAACAGTCATCTTCCTCCCTCCACCACTCCTGATTCCCTGCTTTGTAAACTTTTTATCTATCAATTATGTCTCCCTGCAGTCAACTGTGTTGAAAGGAAGTAGATAAACTATTCTTAGAGATGTTAGAGCCAGGACAAAAATAATGGATTCAAATAGCTGCAAGAGAATTTGAGGTGTTAGGAAGATTTGAAACAGTTTCCTTTTAACTTTTCTAAGAAGCTTAGTGGAATCGTTTTGGTCTGCTTGCTTCTTGTGTTTGGGAAGAGACTTGATAAAGCCCTAAATGGAGCTTCTGAAAACTTGTTTGATAAAAGTACTAATTGTTTGTTTAGAAACTTAGAGCTGTTGCATCTCAGCAGTACATTACAGTACTTGGACTTCCTCCCACTGTCTACAGGAAAGCATAAACATGCTCACTGTGAATTGAATATAAAATATTTCATTATAAGATATGACTTTGATAGCACTTTGCTCAATCATAGTTTCCAGAGAAGTTGAGAAAGGCAACAAGTTCTCAAAGGTCTCCAATATTTTGCCAAAGTTTTCATGTTCTGAAAAATACTGGCTCTGTTGCAGGCATGAGACATTTTTACCAGTCTGAAACTTCCCTGCAGGTTGCTTCTGTACAATTTAATAGGTTGGAATTATTGCCAGTCCTTTGGTTAGAGCATAGATAAGAGCTCTGAGCTTGGCCAATAGTTGGAGCACAGGAATTGTGTCCTGGTAACTGTCTGCTTTGATTAGTTCTGTAATTAAGCAGAAGAATTGATTGTTTTGCCAATGCCTCTTTGCTAGGATGGGCAGATGGATCCCGGTTAATTTGAGGAGATTAAAACCTGTACTAAATGTGTAACTTGCACAGGAATACATCCTAAAGCATAGATGGAGCACAGGAACTGCCAGGAGGAGAGCTGGGCAGTGTTGCTTCTGTGCCCCTTGGGCTGTGTTCAGAGCAAGGGGTTCTTTACAGCTCGGCTGTTCTCCATCTGTCCCTGGCGTCTCCTTATACCTACTGCCTGAGGACAATATTTGCATAAATGCTGTTGGCAGCGTGTCTTAGAGCTCTTCTTGCAGTGCTGTTGTAGAATGAGTTCAGCCTGTGCTGAAGCCTGTTCTAATTTGAGGCCAGGTTCTGCAAATGGTTGGGTTTCCTTACGTATTTTCCAGTTTCAGTTTGAATTAGAAATCCTGCAGCTGAGAGGATTGTACTTTTTATATATGTAATCTTTCTTCCATGTGTTTCACATGAATAACAGTGAAAAAAAACCAGAAACAAACCTGGGTTTGAGAAGATAGCACTTTTTAATGAAAAACTTACATAATTTTTATGTCTACTAGTTTTAAGAGAAGTCTGAAGCAGTGCTCCAATCTTCTTTTTTTCAGTGTGAGCAAAATGCTGTGTATAACTAAACATCTGGCTGCTAAACCAGGATTTCTCAGAACTTTAAGTGTGTGGAGGGTAGCATTGGGGACTTATTCCAAACCTTGAAGACTGATTAGAATGGGTTTCTTCCCCCTCCCAGTACAGGAACTCCATTGATGGGGGAATATTTTGCACTACTTATACTTGTCCTTCATGGACCAATGTAAACTTCATGAAATAAGGACCAGTTGTTGTTGTGTGGTGTTGGGTTTTCTCCTTCTCTGTAATGCAAATGTCTTTTTATGCTGTTCTTGCTGTATGATCTGTTTAATTTTTATGAGCTTTCATTACGGACATCTGGTCATGGCAGTATAAACACTTATAAAGCTGGTAAAGGATCAGATGCCAGCACTTATGTATCTGGATTTGTCTCTATGATATACACATTTTCATGAGGACAGAAATGCCACAGAGAAATATCATTCACTGTCAAGCAGCAGTAAGAAGTGGCAGGAGAAAGTTTTGCAACAGAATAAATACACCAAATTATACACAATTTTCTTTTGGAAAGGTTTCTTTAAAAGTTATTTCAATATGGCTACATAAAACAACATAATTTTAACAGGTTTTTGTTGGCTTACAGTTTGTGTAACTTTTGTGAAATGCACTTTCTCTCATTACATAGTGGTGTTATGGCCTTGTGATTATAGAATTGCATTAGAAGTATGAAGTGTATGCCAAAAGAATCAGTGCATTCTTGGCCTGTACAATTCATGAGAGAACATTCAGTTGTTACTTAAGGTATCTTGCCCACACCTCAAATCATGGAATTCCTGCATCACAAAGGCTTTACAAAAGAAGGCTCTATTTGTGGTTCCTTCTAGCAGGAGCTGGAAAAGTGGTGTATGCTTTTACCATTTGTATGATGTGTGTTATCCCATGTGGCTTAATGATGGTCCATGGACCATGTGTGAGTTGAGCAGTTCTTGGCAGAATGTTTCTTTTTTTTTTAAAAAAAAAAGCCAAGGCAGCCTGATGTTAGATTTTTCCTTCTGAATTGCAGTCAAGCTTAGTGTCTTACAGTTCAGAAAGGAGTCTCTATTATCACTACCCCATTCCCTGTTACCTTTGCAGTTCCCAATCTGCTCGTTGTGAAAGAGATGATCAAGCGGCTGCAGGAGCTGCGTCACACGGAGCAGGTGCAGCGAGCGTACGCGCTCAACTGTGGAGAAGGCGCCACAGTCAGCTACGAGATTCAGATCCGTGTGCTGCGGGAGTTCGGGCTTTCTGATGCGGCTGCTGAACTTTTGCAGGTATGAGAAATTGCTGTATGAGACCACAAATTGACTTGATTCTGTAGCCTTCAATAGGAGCAATCTCTGTGTGCACGTGCAGGTGCACAAGTGCTTTGAAATGCCTGCGTAACTGTCCAGTTACAGACACGAGCTGCATTTCACGTGTGTGATTTTATTAATGTGTAAATGCAATGTATAAATACTTTTCTCAAGAGTTGTTGCCACTCGGTCCTCTTACTGACACAGATTTTGGGGACAAAAAAAAAAATCTGCCAAAGAGGGAGTTGACAAGAACAGTAGAACCATAACTTGAAATCTAGATTATTGTTTATTCTTGAATCAGAGAGGAGAAAAAGTGGTAACTAACACTGTAGGTCTGCACGGTATATATCAGAACGGGGAAGACTGGAAATCCCACTTGTGTTTATACACTGCTGTTAAAGCAAATGCATGTGTTGGTCAACTCACACAGTGAATCTAATGCTTCTTTTCTTATTTGAAAAAAAATAAAAATCTATATTCTGTGGTAGCTGTAGTTGCCTTGTGTGTTGGTGAGGTTGTAGGTGACACAACCAAGCAGTTACAGTGCTAGCACATTCTTAGTTCAGAGTGTTAGTTTAGGAGATTTTTGCTATATGACTTCATACTTGTTCTTGTTACATCCTGGGTTTTTTCATGTGCAGAATCCTCACAAATTCTTTCCTGAGGAGCGATTTGGGGATGAAAGTCCACTCCTGACAATGAGACAGTCTGGACGATGTCGTGTTAACAGCACGCCCACTGCAGAAACCATGTTTACAGAACTGGACTCTTTTGTGGCCTTCCATCCACCACTGCCCCCTCCTCCACCTCCATACCACCCACCAGCAACTCCTATTCATAACCAGTTCAAAGTGGGCTGGAAACAAAGGGTGCCAAGTCAACATCCCTCACGTTCCTTCTCTTACCCATGTAATCACTCGCTGTTCCACTCCCGCACCGCCCCCAAAGCTGCACCACCTGTCTACTTGCCCGGGGTTAAGGCAGCACCTCCTGACTGCACTAACACCACGGGTCTGGGGCGACAAACAGTGGCAGCAGCAGTGATGGCAGCTGAGAAACAAGTGGTAAGTATTGTGGTTTCTCTTCTTCTCCCTATCTCTGGCCACTCAAAGTACCTTAGAGAAGGAGCTGGAGGGAATTCTGATGATGAAGTAAGTTGGCTTTGTTAAATAAAAGAGCATATTGGTTGATAGGAGAAGATTTTCCTACCAAACTGGCTGTCAGCATTCTGCATTCCAAAGGCCTCTCAATCTCTGGGAGAATAAGTGTTCCAGGGCCAGGAGTTTTAGAGCAGCAAGTGGCACTCATGAATCTTCTGAAATCACAATACCCTGAGCTGGAAGGAACCCAGAGGGATCATGAAATGTCCAACTCCTGGCCCTGCACAGGACAGCCTCAAGAATCACACCACGTGCCTGAAAGCACTGTAAGAAAGACCACTTCCCTGGGGAGTCTGTTCCAGTGTGCAACCACCAGCTGGGTGAAGAACCTTTCCTAATATCGAGCTTAAAGCTCCCCTACCTCGGCTTCATGCTCTTTCCTCTGGTCCTGTCACTGGTTGTCAGAGAGAAGAGATTGGTACCTGTCCCTCTGCTTCCCCTCCTGAGGAAGCTGTAACTGCAGAGGGGTCTCCCCTCACTCCCCTCTTCTCCAGGCTGAACAGACCAAGTGACCTCAGCTGCTCCTCTTGCAGCTAATGTGGTTTGCTCTACACTGAAAACATAGGCCAGCTTCAGTAGTGGACTGCATGCTGCAGTTCACAGGTAGAAGTAGTGATGGTATTGGCTGTGCACAGGTAAGTAGTCTGAAGTAAACAGGTTCTCTTTATGCACGTGTGAAGAATGTGAAAGCTTTACACCTGTGAAATATTTGAAAAGAAATAGGAAAGCAGAAATTGGCAATTGCCAGTACAGAGGAGTTTGTTACAGCATTTAAAAGCAATCATTATAGTTACTTAACTACAATATGATGCCATGAAAACAATGAAATATAAGATACTGGGTAAAGACATAGTTTTTTGACAGCAGAAATAAATCACCAAATCCTTTATTTAGTATTTCCTGTACTTCACAAAGGTGTCAGTACATGGTTGTGTCATACTGAAAACCTGCACAGTAGATGCAGATTTTGTCCTTGAGTTTCAAATGGAAACATGGATTTTATTTTTTTTTCCCTTTAGCAGTTGTCTTAAATTGCACTTCGTTTTATATTTTAGGTTAAAATATTTAACTTCACATTAGAAATGTTTGCCATTGTTTGTTCAGGAGTGGATTTTGTTACATCTCTCTCATTTGATCAATACTGACTTCCCCAAGGAAACCATATAGTGATCTTTCTCACATGAGAAATATTTCTGCTTGAATGTTTCCATAAATAATGCAAGGAGGAACATAGGCTTAATATGGGGGATATTTTTGTTCCGTATTGTTTCTGCAATTGGTGAGTTACTCATAATCAGTGATTAGTAAAACTCCTTTCATTAGAAATAAATGCAAGTAGAAAATTTAGCTCTCCTGTCTGGAAGGCTGCAGTGTGAGCCATTCTGCACTGAGCCAAGCATAGGGGTAGGCGAGAAGAACGCCGTGCAACAGCTCCCGTGTGCTCAGCGGATCCAGTGAGCACCATAACTGATGCTCCCCCAAGCCCTGATGTTGCCACGTACACACACGGGTGTCTGCAGTTAACTTACTCTAAAATAAGGAATGCAAGCTGAAGGTTGTGTATGTAGTGAAGACGTGGCTGTTCTGTTGCTTCCCTGCATTGTAACTCTGTGCTGTAACAAACCACTTGTTAAGGTCCGCACAGAGTACCTTTTTAGTTTGATAATTGCAAGTGGCTTAAAGCAGGCCTGCCTTTAAGAAGTTTAACAGTACAGTGTCCTTTACTGCATACTCAAGGCAAGATGCATTTAAAAGGAGCTATTGTTGCGGCACAACAGCTTCATGAAGGAAAGAAACAGGAAGATGAAGCTTGTCAGATAATGTGTTCTTAAAAAGTGCAGGAAGCTTGCAGGCTGAGGTTGGCTAGGGATTAAGAAAATGCCATTTTGAATTATAAAACCTGTCCTATATACAGTTTGTGTTTCTTTTTTCTTTATTTCCATGGACCAATTTTTTTTCTTTTCTAGTGTACTCAGCCCTTGCTAAATGAACTGATGCCAGATATCGCCATGGGTGTGTCAGCAATGTCTTTGAAAGACAGAAGACTACCAGAACTCACAGTGGACACAGAGTTAAGCCAGGCAGTTACAGAGGTAGGGCCTGGCCCACCCCAGCACATTTCATGTATTCAGAACAGACACATGCCTACTGCTCGGAAAAAACATGCAATAGAGCAAAAAATAGATGCTCGAGAAAATCCGCAGGAATATCCTGACTTCTATGACTTCTCTAATGCTGCATGCAGACCCTCTACTCCAGCACCCAACAGGCACAGTCCTTCGCCTTCACAAGGCATTTATTTTGGCCCAGATTTGTACAGCCACAATAAGGCATCACCAAGTGGCTTAAAGTCAGCCTATCTACCTTCCCAGATATCTCCTAAAAAGCAAGAGGACTCTAGGAGGGAATACCTGCTCTCACAAGATGGGCACCAACACAGGCAGAAGAATGAGCCAATACACCTCGATGTCTTAGAACAACCTCCCCAGCGACTGGATTTGGCATTGGCTAACCAGGAAAATGCTGGGAATGGCCCTGTTCACGTCAGGGGAAGAGCAAAAATGGAAACGGATTTAACCTACGGGCTAACCTCCAACAGACCTTCTCTCTCTGCCTACACCTCTGAAATGCCAGAAGAGAGACCCAGTAGGAGACTGGCAGATGATGAGCCTTTGGAACATGGAGCACAGAGAAATGCAGATTTGGAAAGGGAAGATGCAGTAAGCAGAGGAAGGAGGTCTCCAAACAAACCAGATTTCCTGTACAAAAAATCTGCCCTATGAAAGCAACCTCCACTATTTCTCTGTGCCTAAGAGTTGTAAACATCCCATTCCTTGCAACTTTTGGCCTGACTTCTGTCAGACAAATTCCTTCATGCCAGCAGAAAAATTCAGCTTCGCTCACTTCTTTTGTACATACATTGCTTTATTAGAGACAGCATGTTATCTCTTTGGTTTTAATGCTGCTTCTGGTTTTATTTTGTGGGAATTTTTTTTTTTTGAGCAGATTTAATTAAGCCTTTTCAAAAAAAACAAAGCTGGTACCTTTTTTCTACAACCTGGTAGCCTTTTGCACCTGTACATCTATTTTAGTGTATTAGTTTTGTACTAATATGTTAAACTTTAACGTCACATTTAAAGGACTGTATTTTCATACTTTTACATTTACCCTTTCACATGCCGATTCCCTATGTGCATTGGATTGCACATTATGAAATGTATTTTCTTATGAGATAGTAACAACGTGTTTATTTTTTAATTATAGGAATTCCAAAGAACAGCACATCAAAAAAACTACATTTTTAGTTAGACTTTTTTTTAATTTAGATCTGAAATCTTCCTGATTTTTACGACTATGGCAAGAATCCAGTTTAGCGTTTTGTTTGAAAAGTTCTGGCAGCTGGTCTTATCCTTACATAGATAGGAAGCCCACTTCAAGAATTATATTTGGGTTTTTAAGAGTTCAGAGAGAAATTTAGAAGTCCAAATTCCAGTGAAATTCACTGGAATAGAACAGCTTGAGTCTGTTTGCTTCTGGTTCAGCTGTGCCCATGGAGAACTCCATGATCATCTGGAAGCACTTCCTAGACAGACTAGAACTGTTGATCTGCCCATGCAGAAGTAAATCTAGAAATACCGCAAAAATGATAGTAAATACTTGTTCTTCCAGCTGCTCATATATGGGGTAAGCAAAGAGCAGGTTTGCGGATTCCTGCTGACTCGTGGAGTGTCAGGAAGACAAGGCATAGTACCTTCGCTGTTGCCTGAACACGTGGGAGGGTTCCCTCTCCCGGAGGTGCCGAGGTGACTGTCCATTGCCTTGCTTTCTCCTGCCTACGGTTACAAAAGGGCTTCACTCTTGGTGACATCGTTCAGTGTTCCTTGCCTGATCTCATCTGTTGCTGACTCCATAATTGCAGCTGTTCCGTGAGCAGAGTCCAGGTGAAGAGTCATTGCTTTACCATCGTGGCATGTGTGAAGATTTAGCACTTAAATTACGCCTCCATTTCCTAACTTGCTTTTTGAAAGCACAGAAATGAGAATCCTTTGGTAACAGGATGTGAGGAGGGAAGGATGGTGATCTGGGCTGGCTCCTGCCACTGCTGGGGTGGGCTCAGCAATGCACCAAGGGGAACAATTATGAAGTGCATCCTTAATACTGTGCAGTTTTAACAACAGATTCATTGCATTCAGGATAGGGATCTGATGTCACTGCAGTGTAGTGATTGCTAGTAAAGGCCTGTTTGGGGCGTTTTAAATGCAGTTTCTATAATAAATTTCCCTGTAGTAGAACACTTTAGTCCCAGGTATGACCTAAGGACTTCTTTAAGGTTAGGTTGATTCCTGCAGCTCAAAAGTGCTTAATGCTATTTTAACAGAAATCTTGCTGCAACTTTACTGTTGGTTTTAGTTGATGGCAGGTTCTTACCTAACATGCTTCATTAAAGTATGCCATGTCCCCTGCCTACACATCTATAGACCTTCCTGCTTCCACGGGAGCTCTGCAGATGCTCCTTTTCGAGATGCAGCCATGGAAAGCGTGGTGTAGGATTGGAGCAGAAACTCAGCTAAACTGCGCAGGTGATGTGTCTTGTGGGTGAGGGGGATCTTTTTTTCTTCCTCTTTCAGCCTTTTTAATCTGTTTTTTTGCCCACAGTCAAAGCACTTGTGTGAGTGGGGGGTGCTGCTGCTGCTACTGGGCACTGAGGTGCAGTGGGTTTCTTGTGGAGAGCTGAGCGCGGTGCTGTCTGACGGCACAGCTCTAACCGCACACGAGGGTCTCATCCTTGCCAGCATGAGACCACTTCACCAGAAGCATTAACTTTCATCACACACAAGAACCCTGAAACCTCCTGCACTTGCATCATGTGTGTATTGGCAGTTTACTAAAAGGTTACAGCTGTCCTCAGAAAACTGATTATTCTGAATAATTTAGTTTTACTTAAAATCAATAGATGTACTTGAAGAAAACTATTTTAGTTACCGCAGTTTGATGTGGCACTGTGTACCTGGACAAAGGGGGGCTGAGACCTACAGATATAAAGGTTGAAATTTTGGGGGGTGTGGCTGATGAAGATGAGAAGTTTTGACATTATAGTTTAATGAAAATCATGAAATGCTTTGACTTTGGAATAAGCTGGTGAGAAATGCCTCTGGGGAGGACGTGTCTGTGTTTTAGAATACAAAATTGCTTCTGAAGTCTCAGGAGCTGAGCAGTATTCAAAAAAGAATAAAGTGTTTTAAAAGTAGATGCAGAATGAAAGACAAGTCCTTCTGAGGCCACAAAGACAATCAGGCCATGTAGACAATCTGTGTTTTCACTTGTATATTTTCAGTTGGGAAGAAGATGGCAGCTAACAGCAGCTGATTTGAAGTGGAAAAGAAAGATTTGTTGAATTACTGGAACTGTATTATTTTACTCCAGTGTAGGATTTCCTTAGTTGGATGCACAGAGGGAGGGGAGAGACCATCTTTTCATGGAAGCATTATTCAGACGCCAGTGTTCATACTACATCTCACTCCCACAATGCATGTACCTTGTGCTACCTGCTACTTCTTGTTCTCTGTCTCCTGAAACTGGTGCAGAAGCTCCTTGTTTACATGAAGCACTTTCTGATTAGGCTGGAAATGGACACCTTTTCCTCCTATAAATTTGATGGAGATGACAGATTACTGACTATTTTGCTTGCATAGAGGTATAAACATTAAATTTTCCTGAATGAGGGAGACTCGTGCTTCTTGTTCTATTAAGAGAGCTCAGACTTGCATTTAGTGAGCATCATGCAAAAACTTACTCCCTCTTCCCCAACTATCCTTCCTCTTTTCCTGAATATATGGATAAATAATTCCTGAAACACATTCTTCCTTTGAAACGTTTTGTTGTTCCATGGAATTACTGTAGTTGTGTATTAGTAACTGCTGTGTTGATTGGCAGTTCCTTGTTGTATTTTTCCTGTTCTTAAGGAGTTTCACGTACGAAATTTAAGGCTGTGGCCACCTGTAATTGTAAGCCTTGGGTTTTGGTCCTGGGATGTCCCAAATGTTTGTCTTAGGGGTTTCTTTAGTCTGGGTTTGGTGGGGGGTGTTGGTTTAGTTTGGTTTTTTGGTTTGGTTGTTTTGGTGTTGGTTTTTTTGTTTGTTTGTTTGAAAGAACACTAAAGCTGTTTGAAGCACTCTTTGTTCTTCTAATAATTCTATGCTTCTGTGATAGAGATGGTGCTGAGCCCTGTTGGATGCAGGGAACAGCTGAGGGAAACTTGTAAAACTGCACTTGGGGTTTCTGTAATTACCTGTACTGCCAGAAGGCAGCCCTGCCTTCGGCAGCATAATGGATTTGTTTCTTGTCCTTGTGTTGTTACTGGTATAAAGTCAAGTGCCTTCAATGCTAAAGGCTCAGAAAACTTTCTTAAACTGACTTCATGTCCTATGCAAGTGTTTTTTCTACAACCTGCATAACCAGTACTTTGTAAAACTTGTTTACGCTTCAATTGTACATAGTGTTTTTTAAAAAAAAATAGTATTTTTATTTAGGTACCTCCAAACTTGAATTCTAGTCTTGTGTGATGCATTGTAAAACAATACATTTCTCTTTTGAGTACCATTACAGTTGTAAAAAGGTTTTCACTGGTTCTATTTTTCTACTGTTGCTGAGAAGCATGTAACACTGACTTTATCCTACGTATAGTTGGCATTTCAAATAAATGGCTTGTATAGAACGTGCTTGTGTGGTTGCTTCCCGTGACCTGTGCCCAAGGAAAGGAGTGGAGCAATACAGACAAAGGTGCCCTCTAACTGTAAAGGCTCCTCAAACTGACAGTTTGTTCCTGCTGGGGAAAAAAGGTGCATAATAATGCTTTGAACATCAATGACATGATACAAACCAGTGTAAAAAGGGGGATTCAAAATTAGCGGCACTGACCAGGCAGTTCTTAAAAAGTAGAAGCCTTTCAGTAAAATAGCTCTGTGAGTTCTGGCTAGAGCTGAACTGCCAGAGGCCATTCCCTGTGAAAGGCCACAGTGGTGCTCTCAGAGCTGGGCCCGTGGGGCCCCGGCTGCAGGGAGTGTGTGCTCAGCTGGACACACACGGGCAGTACGCAGCACTCCCAGGCTGCCGTGTTGCTGCAGGGGCTGACTGTTCATTCCATCCTGTTCACAGAAACAAGTGTCTCACTGCTTCAGAGCGATGACTGAAGTTCAGAAGTGTCACCCAGCCACTTAACTAGTGTTGCTTTGATGTACAAGAGCAAAATACGGTGAGTTACATCCTGACACAGCAGAGGTGGGTGTGGAGAGAGCACTGCATGGTCCGAAACGTGAACTAGTGACACCTTCACTCCCATGCCCAGGAAGCTTGAGTTTTAGGAGCTTCCTAAATTAGACAAATCTGAGGCACTTTGTTACAGGTTTTCTGTTCACTTTGCAATAGTCCTAAGCCTGGTGCAGTCATAGGAGAGGGGATGCCTGATGCCTCTTTGCCAGGGCGAGCCTTTAGGCGTTGAAAAGAGGGATTGTTGGGGCTGGGTCCCTTCAGGTGAAACCTGCTTTGGGACTGCAGCGTGGGCCTGGTACACGAATGGACGGTGCTCATGGTCAGTGCTGGCCCCCTGCTGTGCAACTGGAGCCACAGTACTTCCTTTTTGTGGAAATTACATTGGTTCAAAATTAATGAAATCAAAAGACTTCCTGCACTTGAGCTCCTCGCTCCTTGCAGCACTGCTGTCCTTTCCCGAGCACAGCAGGGCTGGAGCTGGGCCTGGCTGCAGCATTTCCGTGTGCCCTGGGGCTCTTTGCTGTTTATTTATTGTGGAGGACAGCACAGTTTGGAAAAGTGAGGTGTTCAGTTCAGGGTGCTCTGAAATCAGCTGGAACCCAGGACATTTTCTCTGGGCACCCTCTGCCTTGCCCTTTCAGAGAATTACAAAAGCAGCACTACAGAGCAAACATCACCCCATCCCACTTTTTTCTCCTGCTCTTAACTGTCCTTGCTGGCAGGATGCAAGCCCTTGTTTCACACCTGGATCAGGTGGAGGCAGAGGTCTGGGCATCCTGGGCTCAACTCAGCCCCTGCGATGTATCTTGGTGGCACAGCCAACAGGTCACCACTGGGCTCCCTGTGTCTGCCTAGATCTTGGATGGAAACAAAACACTACAGCAGCACTGAGAATAAACGAGACAGTACAGATTGAACAGTTCTTTGTTTTATATTGTAGTTAGATGTGCAGTTACAACTTCTGTAACAGTTGCTACCAAAAAAAAGCATGTACAATACCTGGAGTTAAATTTAAAAGCAACTAAGGGACCTGAGGGTTCTGTTCAACAGCAAGTTGAATCTGAGCCAGCAGTGCCCTGGCAGCCAGGAGGGACAACCCTGTCCTGGGGGGCATCAGGCAAAGCATCGACAGCCAGGCACGGGAGGGGATTGTCCTGCTCTGCTCTGCGCTGGGGTGGCCTCACCTTGGATATTGTGTGGAGTTTTGGGCACCACAATATAAGAAAGATACAAAGCTATTGGAGTGTGCAAAGAAGGGCCAGGAGGAGAGTGAAGGGCCTTGAGGGGAAGCCGTGTGGGGAGCGACTGAGGGCACTTGGTCTGTTCAACCTGGAGGAGACTGAGGGGAGATGTCACTGCAGTTACAACTTCCTCGTGAGGGGAAGGGCAGGCACTGATCTCTTCTCTGTGGTGACCAGTGACAGGACCTGAGGGAATGGTCTGAAGTGTCAGGGGAGGTTTAGGTTGGGTATCAGGGAAAGGTTTTTCACCCAGAGGGGGGTTGGGCACTGGAACAGGCTCCCCAGGACAGCAGTCACAGCCTCAAGCCTCACAGAGTTCAAGAAGCATTAGGACAATGCTTTCAGGCACATGGTGGGATTCTTGGGGTGTCCTGTGCAGGGCCAGGCATTGGACTCGATGATCCTGCTGGGTCCCATCTAACTCAGCATATTCTATAATTCTGTGAAACAGATGAGCTGAGCCTCCATGCTACAACTAGTTTTTGTAAATAAAGTGGTCAGAAACAGTTAATAGTGTGAATGATAAAGGTCTTTGTTCCTCAAAAATCATTAACATAGAAGCAAAATAGTACCCCATGGTATAGAAATCCTCAAAAACTAGAACTTTAATGTATGTTTTAGAGGCTGTGGGTAAAGAAAACTAAAGACTACATTAGGCTCCAAAATTACAAAAAGTCAATTCTTAATTGCAGCTAAGTGTAGAGTCTTAAAAGCCAGTGAAACATCTCCTGTCCCATGCTTATCACAGTGGTTATAAAAAGATCGTTTCATACTGTAGCAAAATACCAGAATGCTGCAGTGTTTTCAGCAACATTTATAAGTAGAATAATTTCCTGTAGGCTAGTTTTTGAAATCAAAGCACATCACAAGTCCTATATAAAACCCCCATGCTTAACTTGTAATTTAATACCTCCTCCTGGGTCTTGTTTATATTCTAATGAATGAATTAAGATCATGTGACAATTTTTTGTTAAGCATCACTGTACAACATTAGAAACAAGTTTTTAAATGTAGAAAACCTGATAGAACATTCTCCTCCATCAAGCCTAACCTCTAATTGCCCACCTCTGCCCTGCCCAGGGAGCACGAGCAGGCAGCAGCACCACATGGTTCGGCTGCCCTGGCGGGGCCTGTGGGTCACCCACAGCGCCCACTGTGCCTGCCCAGTCACTGAGGGGCCACGAGCCCTGCAGGAACAGACACCTCCTCGGTGCAGGGAGCCCTCCCCAGCACCGCTGCACCCCCGACGGGTGAGACAGAGCTGGAAAGCAAAGAGTGCCTTCCCTGCACCGCACAGAGGAGAGGGGAGGGCAGGGCAGGCAGACCCCACGCGGGTTTAGCACAGCGTACAGCTCTAGGCACTGACAGGAGGCTAAAGGGAACAAACAGTGACACACCATTCTGGGAACAAGCCAACTCTCCCTGGAGACAAGGCTGGCTTTTGTGGGAATGCAAAGTCAATTGGTACCAAAATCCCTCTAACTGCAATGGTAAGAACTTGTTAAGAACATGTTTTAGTCGCTACAAATAAAATATGAGACAAAATGAAGATGTTGCTTGGACAGCTGGATTTTGATGAGAAGATGTCTCTTCCGTTTGCCAGTGAATATTGTTTCCCCAGTTGTCCTTTCAGGCCCAAACCCTCAGTCTAACTACAGTAGTACTGCATCCTGTTAGTCCGTCGCCTTTTCCGTGACTGAAATTCTTCAAAGAAGTGCTGAATGTCTTCTCTCTTAACCACCTAGAAGAGTATGAAACCCAAGTTGTGGTGTGGTGCAAGAGCTCAGTTAAAGGATCCTGTTTTACCCCACCATGTAATATACAAAGCATAGGAAAGCAAATATCCTGAAGTTTCTCTGACACAGCTTTCCCGTTGCATCCAAAGGAGATGATTAAAGCCCAAATTCTATTATAGAGAATACAAACACAGAAACTAGTTCCCCTAAGGCAGAACAAACACAAGGAGCAAAGCTCCCAATGGTCCTTTAATGGCTTTGACTTCTTCCTTTTACCATTAGAAAATTTAACACAAAGCAAGATTTTCACTAGCTCACTTCAGGGTCATTCCAATGTAACTAAAATGGCAATGCAGCAAATCGGCCCCCAAGATGCAAGTGTTATTGAATAATGGCATGCGAATTCCTGCAGGAAAACGACTGACAAGACTGACAATTATAGTCCTTATCCTTCTATGGGTTTAAATTCAATCTAAAAAAACCCAAGCGCTTTTAACTTAAGAGCTTTTTTTCCCCTGAACACTTTTCCTAGAGCAACAGAAGTTTCACTGAAATACAAGAACTGCTCTCATTACTTTGCAGACAGCTTTCTGTATAATCCTCATCGCCTCTCAGCAATGTCATTAAGGAAATACAACTGCTAAAAAATATTACAACACAGCATCATAGTATTCAGCACCCAGCCCTCAACAATTCTTTAAAAAACATTTTCTGGCAAACAAATTCTGGAACTGGCACCTTACCGTTCCCTCATCTGCAAACCTCCTGAGATAGTCTGTCAGTTCCGTCTTTAAATCATTGTATTCTGGATGGCAAAGCAAAGGCCAAGAAAAGAAAAAAATCAGTAAGATAGGCAGTTTTAGTTTAACACTCGCTGAAATAGACAACTTATTCTACTACTTCTTGTCATTCATCAGGTTTACTTTAGAGAAATCTAGGTTTGAAGTGGATTAGAAATAGTAATAATAAAAAAGGAAGTCTGGGTAAACATGAGAAGCCTACAAATTTATGAGACTATGCAGTGTGAGTATCTGTTTGTGTTGATTTCACAAAAATGTATAGAGTTCAGTGATTAAAAGACTGCCCCTGCTCCCAGCTTCCCACTGCAAAAGCAAGCATGGCTTGTGGTGAAAGTCCTAGCCTGTAACTTGGGATTGGGCAACTGTCCTCGCCAGGGTGCAAAGCCCTCACTGGCTAGAGGGAACAGGGCTCCAGGTATAAAATACCTCAGCACTGCTGGGTCAGTAATCTCTGCAGCAGAGGTGCAGGGGACACCTGGCTGGCACTCCCCAGACAGGAGACTGCCAAACAGCAGAATGGGGTAAGATAAATAAGCCAGACAGTGTAAATGCAAATTAATGTTAAATATACACGTTAAAGAAATTACTATCAATACAATACCTAAGATGTTAACCAGGCTGAAGGTTCCCACACCATCTAGTGTCTCAAAGAAAGTTTAAGTTGTAACAACGGGCCAGAGAGGAGCAACTTCTCCAGAGTAATCCTGACTGAGGTGTGCGACCTGTCAGTCTTTGCTACTTCAAAAATAGTTTTACACTACACTGCAAGACTAATCTCTTGTGGGAAACTGTTCAGTTCAAGTGTTAAGGCAGATTCTAAAAATGAAGTTGTATTTACCACAGATGAGTTCCACTTGCTGGACTCTGTTCATGCTGTTAAGCGTGTCCATTAAAGGATCTCTTCTCTCTGTCTCTTGGTCACTGGTACCTTTATTCTCATACGCCAAGACAGTGTCACATTCATCTGTCAGGAACTGGACTTCAAGCTCTGAATACATTTTCTGAAGAAAGAAGTAAAAATTACTCCCATGTGACAAAACTTCTCAGATGGAGATGCTCTCCCCCAATCCTTTTTGTGTTCAAGATCACATCAATAATCAGATAATATCAGTAACATCCATAATCAAGTAATTTGTATCCAGCATTTCAGACATCTCCCCATAACAACTTCCAAAGCAATACTAGATTTAAGCAACACAGCAAAGACAACCGTTTAGAAGCCCCTTCATGCTACATTAATTCCATAGGATTCAATGTGTTTCTTTATGTGAGATGAAGGGGGTTTTCAGTGTTCATATGCAGAGTAAGAGTATTTACACAGATTTTACCTAGAGCTCTTCAAAGACTCTCTGGAAGCTCCTCCCTGCCTCTCCCACATCAGTGATGGCAATGAAGAGAGCATACATACCAAACAATCTTCACAGGTGCATAATTTGCTCCTCCAGTTTGATGGCCAAAAGGTGGCAGTATCTTTTTTTAAAAATGGCTTGCTTTGGAGCTCTTTCAGCTTGCAGACTGGCTCCTCGCTCTTAGTAAGTACCTGAATTAAAATGAGAGTGTTCAGCATCCTGTATTCTTGCATGTCCATTTCCCTTAGGTAAGATTTTCCTTTTGTCTCAAACACATTTACTTTTATAAACAACCTGTATTACCATCCACATGAGGATTTTCATGTGGCTTTAGCAATTTCCACCAGAAATTTCTGTAGAAATTTACTACAACAGCCATAAATATTTAAGAGCTCAGAGCTGGACCATCATATAAGTACAGCTACAATGCACAATATCCCTGAATAAGAAGAAACTGAAGTCACCTCAGTGCCCAGGCCAGGTGGCTGACAAGAAGGGACGGATCTAATCTACCTGCAAACAGACATTACACCCTCGGACAGCCTGTTCCACAACCTGCATTGTGCTCCACAGAGAGTGCATGTCTGCAGTGTCAGTGACTGAAGAGGAACATGGAAACGGCCTGAATGCATGCAGCCCTTCCCTGAGCCTGTGCTGAGTGAGGTGGGCTTCACCTCATCTGTCAGCTCTGTGGGGGGATGTGCAGGTACAAAAGAAAGTACATTTTACCTGGGGGTAGGCAGACCCAGAGCTGGTGGATGGTTCATTAAACTGATCAGTTTGCTTTTCCTCCTTCGTGTCTTGGTGTTCCACTTCACTTTCTTGTTTTATTTCTTTTTTCTGCTCTTCACTTTCCTCAGCCTTCAGGACAATCCCTTCATCTTCAAGGGAGTTCACTTTGGTCAAAGGAGGAACTGGAAGATACATACCCACAAAAGTGAAAATACTGTGCCAAACAACATACAGGCCACCCACAGATGTTCTCTCTGCTTCACAGGGCAGCATTGGAGAGCACCTAGAGGAGACTGGAGAGGACACTGCAGGGTCCTGGCCACACTCTACAGCTGTCCAAACACACAGTGATGTAGGTATAGAAAGAAACTGCTCTTTCTTTCGCAATAGTCTCCTTCACCTCTCGTACTCTATTCTAAAACACTGCTTCCCATAATCCAAGCCCTAGAAGAAGGAAGAGGGTGTCAGAGTTTGAGATAGCTCTGTACTAAGATGTTTGTCTTCTTGACACCCCTTGCTAACTATCACAGTTTCAGTAGCTATCATGTGCCTTTTCACTGACTCTGTGAGAGCTCTCCATTTTCTCCAGACACACACTTCGACAACTCCATCACAGATTAACTACACTAACCACAGCCTTACTTAAAACAAGTTTTAATTTTGATGTCAATTCAAGTATGTGACCCATGACATAGCTGGTTAGAAGGTGGTAAAATCAAACAAAACCCCCATTGTGTATTGTGTCTACTCTGGAAGGAAGAGAACTCCAGGTAGGCCAGCTTGGAATCCTTGAAAATACCATTGAGATGTCTGGCATGTAAGAGATCAACCACCAGTTGATACAAGCAGTGTTTAGGAAACTACATGAAACCAGTTCTTTCCACAGAAATCAAGTCATCTACCCTGTTGATCCTGCAGAGTCCATAGAGCTGAGAGAGGCCTGGTGTGACCGCAGGGAATGTGTGTCTTGAGCACAGCCTCAGTTCTACTCAGATTAAGGTTTAACATATTAATTTCAGGTCACTCTATTGTTCACACTTTGCTAAACTCAGAGCCTCTGTAAGAGCTGTTTTCCTCACGGCTCCCCTTAGGATGGTTCTTCAGTTCTTTGATCCAGTTTAGAAATTAAGTTCCTTGAGCCAAGTACTAAATCTCCATCCATGCTGTGCTAGCACTTCTTCGATAAAACAAATAAAAGTGAGCACCACAGAATTAAGATTTAGGAAAGAAAACACGCTAATAAAATATTGGCTCAGATCTCTTAATTTTCTTTACCTGCTAATTGTGATGCATAAGCCCATAGGAAATGGCAATGCTTCATGCAGGCCTGGCACACCATTTCATGGAAGTCTCCACTTTCAGGGGGAACTGCACCAAGATGCTGTCAGAAAGAAACAAGCACACAGTAGCAAAGCATCCACTGCAAATTAACAGACTCAACTCCAGGTTTAGAGGAAGGAAAACATCAGCTGTCGTCACATTTTCAGCACAAGCAAACACTCTTGCTAACTTTCTACAATGATTATTAGAACAATTTGAAGACTAGAGAGAGCTGATAAAAATTCCAGGGAAAAACTCAAATAATTCTGTTTTCTCCACCTTTTATGCCTTCCACATCCCCAGAAATCTCATTTCTAAATATTATTCTGCTAAACTGTCCTAAACATAGGACATACGTTTTTTGCATGCACATTTCAACTCTTATATAACTTTTTTATGATTCCTTCCTTACATGTAAGAGATTGTAATGTCTTCACATTGATCACATACTGAACTTGAGAATTAGGTCCCAAAGTTGTGCAGAAATGGGTGAGAACTATCTGGGCAATCAAAAGAACTCAGTGGCTTTCTTTTGAAAAGCATTCCTGCAAAGCTCACCGTATGCAGCAGAACACTCTTCTTTCACGCACTTACACAAAAGAATCCAACAGTTTATCTACAGAACACATAACTTTTTTTTATTCTTTGATCTTGCAACTTCAAACGTGAAACTTCACTTGCGCCCTGCAAGACACAAGAGGCTGAATTCTTACTGCTTCCTCCTTAAGTAGGGCACTCACTGCAGTGCTGGGCTGCTTCTAAAGATTTTCACAAAGTTCAAAATCAGGAACTAACAGTACAATCTGTTCCTTGCTACTTAAATGAATTAGAAGTTTAAAAGGCATTCTTTTGAGTGAAGAACTATTGAGGTAGTTGATAACGATGTGCCTCAGTAAGAATCTTTTCCTCACCGACTGTACTGAGTTTTCCAGTTAAATAAACAGTTAAAAACTTATTTCTTTATTCTGCAGTGGTAACCTTCAAAAAGGCCGGACTCTTTCTATTGTTTTTGGACTGCATAGCAGTGCAAGATTAGACTTTCAGTGTTCCTTTGCATATGATGAAAACAAATACCTTAAACCTCATGTAATAATCTCTTCTGAGAACTACGGCAAACTTCCCAAGCAAGAATAACCATACAAACCTAACAAACACTAACTCATTTCTGTGCAAATGGCAATTCTGCTATTTAGTTTCCTTACCCTTCCATGGAACCAGTCTTCACAAACTATGCATTGGATCATCTCATCTGGAATCTAGATGAACAGTCATATTATTAGCATTAATAACAACCTCCAGAATCTTTCACAAGCCTCAAATTGCAGTATTATATAAAGTCTGTTCCAGTGAATTGCATTTCCCTCTTCACCCCCCACAGGGAGCTGCCATTAATAAGTAGGTAGTGCTTCATTAGTCAGTTTGCTTCCCTCAGGTTCAACAGCACATGTCATTTGTCATATTATCAAGGCTGTGGAAATTCTCATTTATTATTACTAAACCAGCTTTCCCAGCAGGGCAAGACTTTCTCACACAAAGAGCTGATAGAAGTTAATACACTACTGGTATCTTTCTTCCTGTAAATAGAAATGCATGAACAGGCAGCTCAGCAAAGGATACTGATATTCATGATATCATCAGGACTGTACAGGAGTGCCAGAATCCAAACTTACCTGGTCACAATGCAGCACAGTACAAACTGCTTTGTTATGAAACAATTATTAATGATTTCTTCAGAAATGTTTATGTATCTCTGGTCTTCAGAGAGGTGAGCTTATAAAATAGTTTTTTTTGTTAATGAAAGACTTGTGCCTTCCTTATTCATTAAAACACCCAGCTTTCGTAACTGCAAACAACAGCACGTTGCTGAGTTTTAGTACTTCAAACAGAGAAAAAGTGTTCTGGCCACCATTATGGAAAGCTAAAGCCAGTGCTACAGGACAGGCTCTCCCCATCCCAGAGGCCTTCTCAGAGCACTGCTGCAGGCATCAGGAAGCAGGTTCTGGTCTCTCCTAACGTGTGCAATGTGCTTCTTCTGCACTCGCACATTTCTCAGGCTGATGCAAATCCCGGCCCCTAAGGGAATCCTGCAACTCCAAAGAGGGGAAAGCAGAGAACTGCAGCACCACTTTGTCCAAATAATGGTTTGTCCTCCTCATCTGCCTTTAAGGCAGATACATATTTCACCATTAAAAAGAAAAAAAAGACGAAGTAATTTCTTTTTACAGCACATGACAACCAATATAGAACATAAGATTTCTTAAAGTGGGATCTTCCTTACAAAGCAGTTCAGTGAACACCCTTTACATAGTATCTTGCATAAATACCATCTACACGTGACTGCTACTCTGTTTTGTATTTTTTACCTCATCTTCAGGATCAGGATATGGTCTTTTACAAGTACAGTATAATCCGTAGAAATTGTCATTATATTTATTTCCTGAATTCACCTTGCACTTCTCCTAGGAGGAAAGGAAAAAATGTCTCAACAGACAATTCAGAGAAAAACAAAAGACAGAAAATAAGTATAATTGGAAAAACCCACTTTCAGTTCCACTTTAGTTCATATAACCAGTCATTATATTCATCAGCCTGATTATCCAAAAAGATAGTGTCCAGGCACCTGTGCTATTCAGTGAGCAGCAGACAGGGCACCTGAGGAATGCTACAGTTCAAAAGCAAAGAGGAAAAAGTCTGCTCACCTTTGTGACAAATGGCAACTGTGGTGTGAGACAGATTAATGGACAAATGCTGAAGTTCACTTAATCTGTTAAATCGATTTTGCACTGGACTGATGCAGAAGGAACAACCACTTGATCCACTTCACCAACTCAAGTGAGAAACAGTAACATGTTGAACCTGTCACACGTGTCTGTGGGGATCACTGCACTATGGCTCGGCTGACTAGCTCTGGATCCATCCCAATTCTCCCAGAACAAAATGAACATACACAAAACCACTGTCTCTCTTTACATTTGGACTGTTGTTATCCTGGGAGCAGTACCGCAGGCAAGCCAAGCAGCACCCCATCACTGCTTCACAGATTACTAACTATCTGACAGCTTCAAAATGCCCACCAAGTATGAAGGCACGAGCACCTTAATATAGTAAAAAACTATCCTATCAGTAGGCTCTGCTGCTGACATATCAAAAAAAATTAGAGCACTACTGCCACCATAAAGAAGGAAAGGGAACTGTCCCTTTGACAGCAGCACAGCCTTAAACTTCCTTAGTGCCACTGCAAACTGCACCCCGAAAGGTTCTCCTGAGACCAGCTCAAAACTAGTGAGCCGTATCAGTGCAGACACCCCACGCTGTGGCTGGCAGTGGATGCAGAGCTGCTGCGTTCAGGGATGACAAGGACCAGACCCTGCCTGTGCCCCCAGCACCTCCCTGTGTCCCCCCGGCCGTCCCCTGCCCTGCAGTGACACCCGCAGCGGTCCGTGCTGGGTGAGGTGTCAGCACCAGCCTCCCGGCGGGTCCCTGGTGCCCCAGCCCGCCCGCACTCACCGGGAGCAGCTTGCACTGCAGGTTCTTGAACTTGCTGTTCCCACAGTCACAGCGGAAATTCCTGGGAAGAGAAACGCGGTGGGTGTTTATTGGGGGCGGACGGGCCGGGTGCCCCGGGTATGCCCCGGGGGTCGGCGGTGTGCGCACCTCTTGGTGTAGAGCTCGAAGAGGCGGTGCGAGCCGTGGCACTCGTAGCTGCAGGCCAGGCAGATCCCCGCGGGCTCCGCGCCGGGCGGCGTGCAGGTGCTGCAGGCGTACAGGGCCTGCCGCTTCACCGCGCCCTGCGGACACACCGACACACGGACAGACGGACACGGGCTCAGGGGGCGCAGGGGGGGCCGGCCCCTCCCGCACCCCGCCACTCTGTCCCTCCCTCTGTCCCCCCCATCCCTCTGTCCCCCCCCATCCCTCTGTCCCCCCCCGTCCCTCTGTCCCCCCCCGTCCCTCTGTCCCCCCCCATCCCTCTGTCCCTCTG
>JAWWEW010000165.1:47985433-48160074 GCA_035583185.1 Anabacerthia variegaticeps | reverse complement strand
CGGTCCCCCCCCGTCCCTCTGTCCCCCCCCGTCCCTCTGTCCCCCCCCATCCCTCGGTCCCTCTGTCCCCCCCCGTCCCTCTGTCCCTCCCCTCTCCCCCGCAGCCCCCGGCCCCGCCCCCACCTGTGAGTAGCTGCAGCGCTCGTGGTCGCTGCCCCCCAGCACAGCCCGCGCCTCCTTCTCCAGCTCCTCGTTCTCCGCCAGCACCTCCGCCAGGGACACCACGGGCTCCTCTCCGCCGCCGCCGCCGCCGCCGCCGGGCCCGGCGCCCTCGGGAGCCGCCGCCTCCATGGCCGGGCGGGCAGCGCGGGGCGCCAGGGGGCGCCACGGCGGAACCGGAATGGCGCGCGCCGCACGTGACCGGGGGCGGGGCGGCCATGGCGGCCATGGCGGGGCCGGGAATGGGGGTGGGCCCTGGGATGGGGTCGGGCCCGGGCCCGGTGCCGGAGCTGGTGGCGGAGCTGCGCGGCCGCGACGGGCAGGCGCGGTCGGTGCGGGTGCCGTACCCGGCGGCGGAGCGCGGCGGGGCGGCGGAGCTGCGCGGGCTGCGGCGCGCCCTGGGCGAGCTGCGGGAGCGGGTGTCGGAGCTGCTGGCGCCGCTGGTGCAGCAGGAGCGGCGGGCGCTGCGCGGTGAGTGCCGCGGGGGGGGCGCTCTGCACCACCGCGGGCACCGCCCGCCGCTCACCCGCCCCCACCCCGGCCCCGGCAGGTGGCGGCGCCGGCGAGGAGGACGGGGACGGGGAGGAGGAAGAGGAGGATGAGGAGGATGAGGACGAAGGCGATGAGGAGAACCACGTGGAGGCGCGGGCCGGCGGGGACCCGCCCCCGAAGCGGCCGAAGGTGCAGCGGCCGTGAGGGCCGTGAGGGCCGCGGGGCCCGCGGAGCGGCGGGAGGGCCGGGCCGGGCCCGCAGCCCCCAGACCCGCACGGGGAGAGCCCGCCCCGACACCCGTCCGTCGGGACAGGAGGGGGAGAAGCCTCGTGGGAAGGAGGCGCTGTCCGTGGGCAGCGTGCCGCCTGGGGCTGCCCGCGTCACCCGGACTGTGGTTCCTGGCAAACTGGTCACAAATGTAACACTTTCCTCACAGGTCTTCTGATCGCTAAGATTTTTTATTGACTTCTTGCAAGTCGCAGTATTTCTTCGTGTGACTTAAGCTTTGAAAATAAAGCAATAAAATCTGGAAATCCTTACTTTGTCAAAAATACCGTAGAAAGGCAAAAGACAACTTGTATGTATACGCAGAGAAAGCAGGATCACTATAGTATTGAAATGAAAAAGCACGTGTAGGACTGTGTCCATTCTTGTACAGTCCTACAATAGAAGATTATTTTTGCCTATTTAAAAGGTTTAGTCACCCTTCAATCAAGTATTTTCCTGGAAGAAGTTACACAAAGTAGATTGAAAGACTTGGCAATTTTTGTTTCAAAAACTCAGGTTTTGTATCAGCCAGGAGAGAACAAGTCAGTTTGATAATTAATATTCCACTGTTCAAAAAGCGGTTTGTCCTAAGCCTTATTTTTTTTCCAAATAGCTTTTTCCCTCCTCTTTTTTTTGTGCAGAATTCAATTTTTATACACTTTCTTCCATCACTGAGTTTTATTCAGGTTGATTTTTAAGCTCATTTGGTAGCTCAGTCAAGTAAAGGGACTATCACAGCTTAATCTGCCTATGCAGAACTCCTAACATTACCTAAAAACAAGAAAGAAGATAGAGCGATTCTTTTGAGATGTTTTCTAAAACCAAACCTAGATGTAAACTAGGGGAAATGTAGTAGAGCTCTAAACTGGTTGCTGTAGTTTATTTTAGAGGGGGAGAAAATATAAATACCAAGCAACACCTATGGGTACATTACATGTAACTGTTCTTGGCTGTATGAATCAGCATAACCCAATCTCTCCGCTAACGTAGAATGATCTTTTTTCCATGATAATACAGCATGCAGAATGTCATTAGGGCAACAGTTGTCAGTGCTTCCCCCATGTTACTGTAATGCCTAATTTTTGTTCGGTGCATGCTTCTGTGAACAGGTATAAAACTTTTGTTAGCCAGTCCATAGAGACTTGCAGAAATTCACTGCTTAACAGTGGGAAAAGCATTTTGGGGGTTCATTTCCATGCATTCTGCTGGCACAGTTTGCTTGTGTATTATGAAAACTGAGCAGATATTGGGATTTGTGTATGGAGGACAAAGTATGGGAATAAATAATTTTTATGAGGACAAAATTGTCTGCATTCATTTGAAACGGGGGGGGGGAGGAGGAGAGTCAGGAACAAGCCAGGAATGTATCACACCTTTATGTACTCTTATTCTAAAGAATTTGTTGGCAGATAGGACAGGCATAAATGAGGAGAAAAGACCAACTTGGAAGACGAGGGAAGTTTAGTTGCTGAGGACCTAGGGTGAGAGAAAATTACACAAATTAATTCTGATCTCTTGTCAAGCTGCAAGATCTTAAAATGATAAAATGCTTCAAGTGCTCTAGGGTAGATAATTTATTGCAGGAACTGGTTTATCAAAATGGCAAAGGCAACGTTTAGTACAAATAGCCTGATATATATATCAAAAGGGCTCTTTCATATGACCTGTGCTAAAGTGATGACATCTTTTTATAAGCTCTGTTCTGTAGCTTTGGAAGCTTGTTGTACAGCTACATCTGAGAGCGTTTTTCCCTTTTTTTATCTTGTCCCTGCTGTCCTCCAGACTAAACACTCCAGCAGTGGTGTGAACTGTGGGAGGGCTGGAAAATTCTTGCCTAAGTTTAAATGTTGCTTTTCATTTAACCTTAGGCAAGAATTTGTGGCCTTTACATATAAACTGTGTAAACAGTCCACTGGCATGTCACGGCCTGAAAACCTTTGGTCTAAAGCAACAAAGCCTAATTTTACTAGCACAGCAGTAAATGCAGGTAACACTTCCATAATGCGATACTTCTTTTTTCTGTCAGCCTGGACACAGGAACATGCTGCATCTGAGCTCCAGAAGATACCCATGAGCACTGGGTCAAGAACAACCACTCAAGTTTCTGCTTTTAAAGCATCTTTTCTAGTCCTTATTGTAGCCACAAAAACTTTCATGTGGTGACTGGAGCTTCCTGGGACCTTACATAATTCTAAACTGTAAGTTTGCTTGTGACTGAAGTGCCCTAAATCAACAGAGAACTTCATTTTTCTGGGAGTTGCTGCAGTTACCAGGCACAGGAAGCTTCAGCGTGGTTTCCCACTGTACAAATCTGTTTTAGGACCTGCCCTACAGTTGAGTTCTGAACCCCTCCTGTGGAGCCCCTGTACTATATAGGTAGAGGAGGTAAGCTCTGAGGGAAGAGATGGCATACTCTTCATCTCAGAGACATGCAGTGCTTCTGCACCTAACCAAATTTCAGGCTGACACGGAACAAGCTCAGTTCACCACATCTGCACTGTTTAGTACAGTTTGTGTGTCTTACTAATAGAACTTGGCTTTACTAGCCTGCGAGGGGCTCAGTGGATTTCCTTACTAAAATAAAGGGAGGATGCTGGTATGCTTGTATTCAAGAACAGAAGCGATACTAAACTCTTAGTAGTATTTAGACAAGAACCAACTGCTTTTACTAGTTGCAAAATGCCACAGACTGGGATTACATGACATAATCTGTTGTTACTGCTTTGAAATACTGAACTTGCTGGTTCAAACAACTTTGAAGCTAACTTCACAAAGGAATTTAGCAGTCTGCAGTGTTCCATGTTTAAAAAAAAAGTTTAAAATCACAACTATGATATTTACTAGGCACTCAGATAGTTCTGTGAGGGAAAGGGGGCAATCTCATTATGCCCAATAATTGGGGCATTGTCTAAAAGTGCAAGACCTTTCCTAATTCCTAGAGAAAGATACACTGTCATAATTTCCATTAAAAGGTGTGAATGCAATTCAGCCATTGCAGCCCATGTGCAATTCCCACTCACTCTAAAGTTCTTTTATACACAAGCTAGTACAAATATCAGATTGTCTGTAAAATACACAGTAATCTGGCAGGACATCATGGGGCTTAATATGTGAGGTTAACACTCTGTGGGGTGTAAACAACTGAACAGTGGTTTTGGGCACAGCCACTAGCAAAATGGACTAGTCATGGGCTTTAAGGACTGACTTGAGCAGAAGTACCTTCTTATGTGTCTTATGGCTGTACCATGTTTTTTCTTCCCAGAAGAAACCTGCACCATAGGGTTAGCTTTACAGAGAGCCAAGATAAGTCAGTTCTTAAAGTTTAACTATGTAATAAAGTTATTAAACTGGTATCATGCATTAGGTCATATATGGAAAAGAGGTTCTCAAAGACAGGCATATGAAAAGCAGCATTTTTTTAGAAACTAATAGAATAATAAACTAGAGAACATTAAGAAAACAATGCACCAGGCAACAGAAAATAAGGGTAGCTAATAGGTATCCTGCACAAACTGGGAAGTTTCGTTCCAAGGATAAGTCAATCCTCATATTTTTAATTAAAAAATAAGCTTGCAGTTCTACTTTGCTGCTGGAAGAAATGTGTCATGAGGAACACATTTTATTGTGACTTACTTCTGTCCCAAGTTTGAAGGACTGCAACCTGATGTTATGCTCTTCATTAGACCTGCTCCCCCATGGTAGGAAGCGAAGAACAAGCTTAGTTGCACTTACAAAGAAACACGTGGCAGACACTTTCAGCTGAAGGTCGAGCAGCTAAAGAAACTGAGACCGCCCAAGTGATGTTCAAGCAGTCTGACAATGCTTTATCTTGTGACACAAATGCAATAAAAAAAAAAAATCCAGGGTAGGTGGCACACAGATGAATATTAATCACCCTTTACAGCTACTCACTTTGTTGGCAGAAAGTTAAAGTTCTGAATTATTGCTAAGATGGTAGAGTTTAGCCATCTTTTGAGGACTTCATTACTGCCTCTATTGTTACAGCTTCTGCTGTAGGAAGCAGTCAATGTATGAGAGTCAAAGGACAAGCAAAAATAGCTTTCCCACACCAAAGTGGAAGTCGCAGAAATTCATCTTTGCTGCCCAGTAAGTAAAAGGAACTAAATAGATTTTTATAAGCAAGTTCTACCATAAGCTAACCTTATACTAGATTAATGCCACTGCCCTAGAAACAGATTTGTGCTGTTATCTGCCATTTACGATCAAGAACTAATTGGGAAGTATTGTAATCTTTAAAGGGGTTGTAAAACTTCTTTGAGCTTGATTAACCCAAAAGCTTGTATAGTATGTCAATTTGTGTTACAGGCAGTTATCTTTTGTGACTCAGTACTAATTAGCCTTGATACTACCTACAAATCTTCAGAATAATTAAGCTTAAAGTTGTTTCACTACTTCTTTTTTTAAAAGACTACAGTAAGAACAAATTTATCATTAATTTTTATAGTCTTTACTTACTCTGTAAGACTTCATCTCTTGATGTTCCCTTGGTGCCAAAAACGCTGGAAGGATCAGCAGAGCTAACTTTGCTCTTTTCCTATTCCTATTGCCTCGTATTCCTATTCACTATGTTGACGGTTTAATTCTCTCCACCGCTGCTTTCCCCTTCAAGCTCAAATCCTTACAGACACAGCACTTGCTTGAGTTAGATTGTGTGTCTTTCCGTAGTTGTAAAGTTCGTGATTGTCAACAATCCAAAACTAGGCTTCTGATGCAAAAGTTTACAAACACAAACCTCTGTTCTGTAAAGCACTGTTGTGCCGAGCACGTGCTCCACATTCAGACAGCTTGGCTCATCCGACCAGGCATGCTGATGAATTTGCTAAGGGTCACATGCTTGCACAACAGAAACTTAGGCAGTTCTTCCTATCATTTTCTATTTTTGATGCTTCCTCATATGTTGCTGCTCTTTAAATAATTCCATCTGGGCACAATGGAACTGCTCGGTTTAAAACTACAGCAACAGGTTAAAAACAGTCCAGCCAGAGGTATCTCTGTTACACAAAACTAAATAAACAAGAAAGGGATTCATTTTCATCCAGCCAATCCCAAAACTTCATGCTACAAAGGGCACAGAGCATAAAACGACAACGAAAAAGATGAAGGGGACACACACCCTGAGGGAAGGACATGAGAGCAAGCTACAGCAGCTGACAGCCAGCACTGCTATCTGGCAACAACCATACGCAAAAAAGAAGAAAACCCAAACCAAAAGAGAAAAATCATTGATATGTATCTGCATTAATAGACTTCTGTTTATAAACTTTGAGAAGTTTTTATTTTATAGATAAATAGCATGGTGATTTTAAAAGTTGGGAAACAACACAACTTAAAAGCTCTGATTCCAAAGACACTAATTACTCATCAGAGTTTATAATTTACTCTTACTCCAGCATACTAAAATGGCAGCTCCCTCCTTCTCATATTGCACTTAGAACTCAAAACCTTCTTGCAAAGGCTACATTGTTTTCAGGTCCAAGCACAGATGCTGACAATTGAAACCAGTGTCTCAAAATACATCCAAATGCAAGCAGGAAGTTTAAGGTGGTGTAACCGCTGTGCTTAAACACAGCAACACTGAAAATAGTGTTTTCTTTCCAAAGCGAGAGAAAGCTGATATTCTCCAGGATTCCCTTAATGCAGACAGACGTGGATCATCATTTGTGATGATTAAGTATGGACAATCACATACAGTTGAAATTATAATCGAGGAGTTTAGCTCATAATTCTTTTCTACTGCTTCTGAAGAGTGTATTTTGCACTGTTTTCATATTTGGAAAGTTACTTCTATCATGGCTGGGTCAGAAATTTAGTTATTCTAAGAAGAAACAAAAAGTGACAAGAGGAAAGAACAGATTCAGTCTTAAAATACACAATACAGCAGTTAGACTTAAATGCTATGCCAAAATAGCACTGAAAAACAGAGGTGGAAACTATGGCAAGAAATCTCAGCTGAATTTCAGTGTGACTGAAGAAATCTGCATTCATTGCAAGAATGGTATCTTTGAATTTTTGGAAGAAACATGATTCTCTCTTATAACCTGTTTGTAGCACCATCCCCAACCTAGTACCGGTTAACTTTCCCAAAATCAAAGTTTTTCCTGATGTATCAGTGGTCCCAGAACATGGTTTGCATCATGTTTGGAGTGAAATTCAAATGGTCATAAATTTAATTAACTTGTAATTTTATCAAAGGAGATGATTGAAGGAAACACAAAAGAATTTTTGTGCAGACTACAGGCCAATTCCAGCATAAGCTGGTTTTGATGTTATAGGAGAACAGTTTAAAGCACCAAGCTCCAGGCCTACACACTCCTCACTGCCTACCTACTACAATGTGGTACTGTTGTGGTCACTGAAAAAAAGTAGGCTACCACAGGAAAAAAAGTACTTTTTCCCTTTAAAGGTTTGCACAAACTTTATTCTTTGCTTCCTGTTTTTATATCTAAACTTATTATTTTAAAAATTCATTAAAAAACAGCACTGATGTAGATATTACTTAGGAAAACAAAAAAAAAAAAAGAAAATTGTGTTAAGTGCAGCTTTTATAATCATGTTCAAATTTTTTTTCCTTTTACATTTACCACAAAAGAAGTATCTTTTCATTGATTTTACTCCAAGGGAAAACATAAGAAATCACTTTTTTGCACAGAGGAGTAAAGTTGTGGACCAGAAACTTGTTTCCCCGCAGGACGTTTCAGATGGAGTGTTGCAATTTTGCATCATTAAGGCAAAATGAGGAATACTTCCATCACATGTCAGACAGGGCTCTCCCACTCTGGCTCCTTGATAGACCCATAATTAAAAAACCTTTGTAGTTACTTTTTTAAATAGAAAACAGTCACTCTCTTCATTGCTTATCAGTTTGAAAGAAAAGGCTCTTTCCGGCCTTCACTCAGAACTTCAGTCTTGTGATTAGATCAGTCAAAAGCGATTGCTTCAAAACAGCAACAGAAACTAGAACTTGAGCTAAGTGTCAATCAGTTGTAACCTACTGATCTGATTAGAGGCCTTCACAAATGTTTGATGACGATTGCAAATAACAGCCAAGCAGATAGGAATGATGCAGTACCCAACAGTTTTGGGGTCAGCTCTTGTACAGGAATAGAGAAACAAGAACATCTGTAAATATGGTATTAAAAATATTATAGTCCACAGCCAAAAAGGCAAGGATAGCAGTCGTACTTTTAAGGAGTGCGTCCATGTGGTTCCTTCCTGTGGTTCCTTGGGGTGTTGCTGAATGTGCTCCAGTGCTAGTTTGTTGTAAGTCTCATTGATTTCAAAGACATAATAAAAAGCCGCAGCACTTGCTAGCAAGTACAGCCCCACACCAATCCATCCCATCCTCTGGCGGAAGTTCATCATTCTCCATGCTCTGCACCTGCAACAAGAGGTGATGCAAACATTCAATACAGCCTGGAGAAAGAGGAGACACAGATGAACTCTGGTTTTTGTCAGTTAACTTTCTATAACTTTGCATTGCACATTAGTTAAAACAGCACACACATCAATTTGTGAAGACCCGAGTTCTCTCTACATCATAGAAAATCACACTATTCTGCCAGCAACAGATAACACACAAAGCTCCATCGATGGCTCTGGTTACTCTAGGGTCTACTGGCTATCAGGACATACCCAGCTAAAGTCAAGGACTGAGTGAACACAACAGAAGTCACCGGTTGGAGAGGTTACTTACCCCATTTGCCCTCAGTGTCTCTAGACGCTGGGTGGGATAACACAAGATTTTCTATAAATATGTAAAGTTTGGAAAGTTCTTTGATGACAGCAAGACAAATGTGCTGCTATAGAGCCAGTAACAGGAGCATCACTGCTTGTCTGCGGTGTAGCAACATCCAGTTGTGTTAAGCTCTAGCTGAGTGCACATCTATGAACCATATAAAAGGATGTTTTCATTTTGAAAATTAGAAGGTAAGTACTAAAGGTATGTATTTGCACACATGAAGGTACTATAAGCACGTTACTAGCACCTAACTGCATTCCTAGGGTCCCAGTGCAGATGGTTGCTGCAGCCCTTCCACAGGAAGGAGCTGTACTTTTCAATGCCTCAGTGCAGAACAAACCAGACACCACTCAGCTGGCACTTTCCTGGAAAAGCACAAATTACTGGAGCACCAGAGATACTACTGGGCTCAACTGTAGCTGCTTCAAATCTCTAGCTGGCAGCATGGGTCTAGGTGACTGGAAACACCCTTCAAACCAGCCACAAACACTCCAGCTGAAGTACCTCCATACAAATGAAGTCATCACCTCTTTCCCTCGAACCAGCCCTTGCACAGGGCAGGGAAAACCACTGCTCCATTGCAGATGACTGGCGTTCTCCTAACAAATATGCTGTTTTGGACTGCTGAGCTTTTACTTTTCCTACCTTTTTTGAGAAGAGTAAAATCCATCTATGTAGTGCTGTTTTAAGAAACTATATTAGGCCTTAAAAATACCAGGGAGAAATGCTCGAGAATGAATTATGCACACAGAACAACAACAATTCATAGAAGTATGAGAGAATTTACCATAAGTGATAAAAAAAAAAAATCCCTACACCTTTCTAAGCCACCCTTTCTGAGCCACACTATTTGGTGAGCAATCTTGAAAGACTTCCTGGTTTTACACAAGTGGAGGATATCCTTAACCCTGACCTGACAGCACCTGGTCAGGGCAGCCCCGGAGAAATCGTTCTGTGCCTCACACCGCTGCACCCGTGGTGGCAAAGGGAGCCAAACACGCAGGGACAGCAAACACCTGAGGAAGAACAGCAAACACCCGGGAATGCCGTGACTCCTGCCCTGCTCCTTGCGGCTCCCCTCTTCGAGGTGTGCCAGCCCCGGTCCGGCAGCGCCCTCAGGGCACACCGGGCTCTGCCCGCGCCCCTCGGGCACCGCTCCGCCAGGCCCGGGGCTCGGCGGGGCTCGGCGGGTTCGGGCTGCGACCCTGCCCGAGGAGCCTCAGCGCCGGGACACGCCGGAACCCCCGCTCCGGAGCCACTCCCGTGCGCAGCCCGCCCGTCACCCGCAATGCCGGGGCACCGCGATGGACATCGCGCCCGCCCAGCCCCGACCGGGCTCCCCTCCTCTCCGCCCGCCGGACCCGCGCTGCAGGCGGGACCTTCCGCGCCGCCGGCAGCGCCTTACCTTCGCCCGGCGGAGAAGGAGGGAGCGGGAGGGCGGCGGCGGGCGGCCCGCTCCCCTCAGCCCGCGGCGCGGCGCCGGGAGGCGGCGGGTCCGACCGGCCCGCCCCGCTGCCCGCCCGCCGCCATTCCCCGCGCCCGCCGCCACTTCCGGCCCGGCCCCGCCGCCCCAGCCCCATCCGGGCCGCGCGCCTTGGCCCGCCGCCATCTTGGCCCGGGCGCGCGCCCCGCGGCGGAGAGGGCGGGAGCGCCCAAAATGGCGGCGGCGGCGGGAGGAGGGAGGGGGCGGGCTCTGCGTGAGGGGTCGGGACGGGAGGGGAGGGATGGGGAGTGGAGTGGAGTGGAGTGGAGTGGAGTGGAGTGGAGTGGAGTGCTGTGCTGTGGGGCCGCGGCGGCGCCTCGAGGGAAATACCCGTGTAGAGCCAATACCAGGGTGTTGTGCAACAGCCTCCGGCAACTTATGTACACGTACTCAAACATCAGTGTGTGCTGATGCGTAGACATGACCTACTGGGTTATTTCTAGTGAATTCACCATCATCATCATCATGGTCGTCGTTGTCATCGTGGCTAGGCTTGGAGAACGAAGGTCTGGGAAGGGCTCTGCCCACAGGCCCTGATGGCCGAAAAAGGCCGATGCAGGATAGGCAAGTCCGGCTGCAAAAGGCACAGCAGAAAGTCTCCATAGGCGGTATTGGCGAGGCAATTTGTGCTGAATTAAATTATCAGGAAGTATTATACGCTTGTTATCCCACGCCGGGGGGGTTTGGACTAGGCAATCTTTAAGGTTCATTCCAACCCCTCAACACTCGTGATTCTGCGATCTACTGGGGAAAATCCTTTAATGATGCCAAAAGATCATGTAAATTCAGCAAAAAAATTGTTTGGTCAGGTGTGTGCCATTCACTGGCGGCCCCACAATGATGCTGGGGAAGTTTGTGTGTGCTGAAGGTGTTTGCCTGAATTCAGGAACTGTGTGGCCAGCTCCGTGCTAGTTAATTCGGTAATATAGTTCTGTGTGAAATGAAAATTAGTTACTCTATTGCTGTATTCCCAAAGTCATGAGGTAACCACTGTTTCTCAGAGAGAAAGCAGCCAGTGGCCACAATTCACATTCATCCAGCTGTCGTTAAAAAAGGAGGCCAAAAGAGAAGTTAAAAGGGAATATCCAATAAAAAAGATGCTAAAGCAATGACTTTTGGGTTGTTGGGTGTAAATAAATGTATACACATGGGATCTTCTGTCATTTTTTGGGGGGATGTAGCAGGTGCGTTTGAGGCAGTACATAAAAGCTGCTGCAAAATTGAATTTGTGGTGGCTTACTTACCCTGCTGTGTTTGGTGTTTCAATGAAAAGTGTTAGAATCTGGTGTCTTGGGTTATATTCAGGACAGCTGATGACTAAGTGCACAGAGCTGCAGATAGCCCTAGAGAAAAGAGACACTGCTGAGAGCCCACAAGAGTCAGAAAGATAAATTCTCTGGCACAGAGCAACTACACTTTAAGCCATGCTCCTTTTTTTTCTTTTTTTTCCCCCTAAAATTATTATTACTGCTTTCATGCTTATTGAGCCAAAGGCCCAAAGTGACACAAGGTGGCGCCTGGCACCACAGGCAGAGCCGACCTGAGCGACTCCCAAGACAGAGGTTTTGCACTTGAATTCAGTTGAACGAGGATTTCATTATCTTTCATGAAGTTTAATTAACCCCTTAGTGTAGTTGTGATGAAAGATGTCGATATTAATAACTACATACAGCTAATTATCCCTGGGACACTTCTCTTGACTAAATGCCATTCTTTCTGCTCTTACAGGTGGTGAGGTCCCAGTTGGTCTAGAAGGGAACAAAGTTCACATGGAGCTGACAGACCTTCTACTCAAGCATGGCTATATTGCATCTTCTTATCTAGAGGTTAGAGGTAATGATGGGAAGTGAAATAGTTGCCACATAGAGCCTATTTTCTTTAAAATACCAATCTAGATGTCAAAGAGAAGGGTTTTTGTACAAGTTAATATGTGACTCTGTGAATATATGGCAGTGGATAGGTGTGCTAAGAGTAAAGCCTGCATTTACACTTTTTGCAGAAAAAGAAGTGGAATTTGGAACTTGTTCCTACTTAGGAAGCCTGTCTTTTCTCTGAAAGATTGGATTTTGAAAAGGAGGAGGGCTTAGGATTTAACCTGCTTGTAAACTAAACAGGTAAAAGACCCAGCTGTGGATCTTCTGTATTAAGCATAGGCTTGAGATTATAGTTATGAATAGAAGGATCTGAAAAATCTCCATTGTTACAACAAACACAAGCTGCCTTTTAAAGCTAAGACATAACACCAGCCAAAGTGATTTGTAATATTTTTGGGCTAGATCTCAATCTGCATAAATTCAGTGTTATGCTTAACCTCTGGCATAGTATAGGAAGGAAGACAGCAAACAGCTTGGCTGAGGGTTTGATTGGTTAGTTTTAGCAGCAGCCTTTTGAGAGGGGAGTGAATAATACCAAAATAGTAAAACAAGAAGCAACTGTTCTCAGCTTTAGAAGAGTTTCAAGCTAAATTCCAGTCATGAGGGCTGGTAATAATGAGGGGAAAGAATTCATGAGGACTGGTAACAAAGGGAAAGAACTCATACTCTGCATTATAGAAATGAGAACTTGCACCTGGTGAGACTCAAAAGGGCAATATTCAGCTTGCAAACCAGAGGGGAAGACAGAACTTTGTTGAATCCAAAGGCAATAATATTTAATTAATAGGATCAGAGAATTAATCATGGGATTTTGTAGCATTAAAAAAAAAAAAGGTGTTTCACTTAGTTTTGACAGGCAGTATATTTCTATAGAAACAGTGGGTTTATTTTGGAGGTAAAACAGAAAAGCATTGGGAGCAGTGGGGCCTGGCTGCTCCCCAAAGGGCAGGAGCCAAGCATGATAACACAGCTGGTGGGGCAGAGCCTCACTGCTCACAGTACCTGAGCAATGCAAGCAGGGCACACTGGATTCAGTCACAAGTACAGAACATCAGGCAAGCAACAAAGCAGGTCCAAGGTCAAGCTGGGAAGGCAGTCCCCAGGTTAGGAACAGGTCCAGTGAGGAGAACTTGGGTCAGACATAACCTAGTGATTGCCATGTAGGTGCACACGGACAAGAAAAGGCTGAGGTCAAGCTAGGAAGTCAGTCTGTAACTCCAGGTCCAGATAAACATGGCTTGGCCCAATCATGGCTGAGCTGGAGACCCATATTCTTAATACATAGGTCAGGCATGGACTAAAGGTCCAGGGCTTGGCTTAAGTGGGGCTCCTGAGCTCATGGGAGTTGGTCAGGTGGGGATTGTTGGGGCTGTTAAGGCCTGTTAGTATACTCAAAGTATGTAGGATGAGAGTTTGCAATAGGAATCAGAAGGCTTAGTTGTAATCTGAGTCAAAATTTTCATAACTCAGTATTAATGGAAGGTCTTCCCTAGACTTAGATGGTAGTCAAAATAGAAAAGCAGAAGACCTGAGATAATTGCCAAACCAAAATTAGTTGGGCTTCCAAATGGAAGGCAAAAGCTGAAGGACAGAATGCATTTTGCATTTTTTTTTGTGAATCTTTATGCTATATATTTAACATAGTTGTACTGGGTTTTCATTGACAAGTAATCAAGAAGTAAGAAGACATTTCTGTCAAGATGGCATTTGCTTTCCACTTTGTAGGACATCGATTTTTGATTCATCAAGAACACCACGTTCTCAGATATTTTCCTTCTTAATCCTAACTGTAACGCAAATGCTTGACTGGAGCACTGGGATCCCTACAGACTCCATATATGCTGGGATTCTAAGGAGAAAGCTGGCATAAATGAGGAGAGCAGGGCATGAGTACATGTGTTGGTCCTATGACGATCATACCCAACCTTAAGCCAAGAGGGGTAGACTAGTTTTATGGTAGGACTAAGTCTTTGATGAGTAAGGGATGAAACACAGAGGTCCTTGAAAATGCTTGCTTGCTGGTTATGGAGAAGGAGGGCAACTGAAAGAAAGGAAGATTTATTCACAACTTAAGGAGCTCCCATCTCTTCCTTGTGCTTGGAAGGTGGAGCACAGAAGAGCAAACTGAAGAAGCACTGCTTTGATGGGAGAAAGAAAACATACATGAAAGCCCAAGCCTCACGTGACATCTGCCCCCAGCTCCAGCTGGGCAAACTCCCCTTTGTGTTGCAAGAAGAGTTAGTGCTGTGTTCATAAAGAAACACAGAAGGGAAAGGTTTTTCAGAGACTCTGAAGTAACACATCTGAAAAACTGAGGAGGCATATTGGGAAAAGAAAATACCCTTTTTTTTGTTTTCTCAGAACAATGCTTATAGTACTCATGTGAATTTTTATCAGTGAGTGCATGAATGCCCAGTATTTTTGCAGCTTGTAGCTGTTTTGTTTGTTAGATGTAGTTACAGTGAATTTCATAGTTCCTGTTGTGGTGTAGTAAGTTGTTTTGATCAGTTTCTTATCATTTGCTGTGAGTCGAAAACAATAGTTTCCTTCAATTCATATGTTTTATTTCATGTTTTATGAATCCTTATTTTGTATTACAGAATTTTTGTTTCTTCTGAAAGTAAGCCTACAATATTCTGATTCCCTTTTCTTCTTGGGTGGTTATTTTGCTTGTAGTGTTGTCTTTCTTTGAACTTCTTTGTTGGAAACATTTGTTTTCCTATAGAGTGTAGCACATTTATTTGGGAACATGTAAGACATTTTTCTATATGTTGCCATTTTTATATTTTACTTCTTCTTCTGAATTGAAATAGTATATTTGCTTGATTTGGCTACATTGACCACAAGAAGCAGAGATATTCACCAAGCTGTGTGTAATTCACAGTGATCTTTTTCTCCTTTGCCTTACTTTGTATACTTTGAAATATTGGGAACTTTAATTAGCTTAATCTTTAATTCTCAGTTCCTGAAATTCTTCTACCTTTGTTTGTTAACAGCAGCCACATCTGAGCTGAGCTTCAGGCAATCATGTAAGCCAGGTGCTCTGAATACCAGCCATACTTTGTTCTTGGTTCTAGAAATATTTACCATCTTTCCAACAAACTTTTTCGTATTTACAAATGGAATAGCTCTCATTCTCCCAAACATCCATAGTAAACATCTGGCAAAGAAAAATGCACTATTACCCTTTGTCAAAGTGCCTATAAAGAACTGAGTGTTTTATGAAGAAGGGCTTTGGCATTTTAGACTGAACTCTTACTTTTCCTTACACTGGTTCTCCTTGTTCATTAGTTACCACTGACTATAATCCTCACGTCTACATTGTCTGTGGTAAAACAATTCCCTCAGGAAAGAGATAAAATCTTTGCTTTTACCTTCTGTTTCCAGCCAATTACAAAGTGGCTTCAAAGTTGATCAAGAACTGACAAAACACACTGAAATAATATGGACAGAGAAGGCTGCTGATTGACTATTTCTCTCTGTGGCATTTATTTAAATAGAGGACAAATACAATTTCTGCAGAAGCAATGCAGATATTGATCTCACAGGCCCGGCAATACGACCCAACATTGTACTGACCCTGAAAGAAAGAGAGCTGTCCTGCAGAATTTTGGTCAAAGTAGTTTTCAGTTACAAATTGCATTTCAGCAAAACCATTATTCATTACAGTGTCTTGTTTTTCACTAAATCTCCACAAATAATACATATATATTAAAAACAAAAAATTAAAAAAATCCACTTCCAAAGCTGCCATTAAACTCCTGAGAATTCTGATTTTCCATGATTTCAACTAAAGTCTGCTCATAGTGCCAGAAAGGAACAGTTATTGAATTTCCATGCTGAGTTTGCTGCTGCCAACATGTTTGGTCATGTAAACAAGTTAATTGAAAAATAACCCATGTTAAAAAGAAAAACAGATTCACAACCAGGGGTCTGCAAGCCAAAAATGCTGGTTTTGGTCAGTTGGCCTAAAAGAGTTACTTCTCAACAATTAGCAGAAAAAAAATAGTTAGAAAAAAAAATCCTCTCTGAGGGTCACTCATTAGAGATACGCACTGTCCCTCCTTCTTCTGTCCATATATGTATTCCAAGAGAAACCTCTGACCACCTGAGGGAGTGACAGCTCCATGGACACAAGAGGAGGTTGTGATGATGCTCATGCTTTTTTTTTTCTTTTTAAATTTCCATTAATTAACTCTCCTTCTGTGGTGCTTATGTGAAGCAAGTCAATAATACCATAGAATGGTTTTAAAGAGATTTACTTATTATCCCTTCTGAGATTCCCAGTTTCCAGGCTGTACCTATCTTGCTTTAGACTGTGAAGGGTGCACAGCAGGGAATATCTATATTTAGACTTTCTTGAAGCATAACTTTCTTTTACTAAAGAAACACTGAAAGAACACAATTCAGATTAGGCCTTTTCCCAAATTCAAAGATCTCAACTTTTTTGCATGGACCAAGAGGGAGGTTTGGGGGGGGTAAACAGGATATTGTTTAAATGTGCGGAATCTAAGCTTTCTCTAAAAAAAAAAGTGTTTGTGTATGTGTGTGTCTTCTTTTAGGAACCTCTTCCCTGTGTCCTATTAGAGCTTAGGACCCTTGAACTCATCCCAGAGATCCCCCCCAGCAACCTAGGTACCCCAGATGCTGTACTCCCAGAGCCCCATAAGACTCCCAGATCCCCATATTCCCCAAGACCCTGACACATGCCAGTCTCTTCAGGCCCCAAAACACCCCCAGCCCCCCCATAACTGCTCCAGATCCTGACACACTCCAATCCCTCCAGAGCCCCCCATAGCCCTGCCAGCTCTCATAAGCCTCTGAGGCTCCAATATCCCCCCAGTCCCCAGCCCAGGTATCTATACAGGCCAGGCCCACTGCACTGAACCACGCCCCACTCTGACATAATAAAATACGAGTTTTGTATAATTTTATATAAATTTTTATTTAAACTATAAATTAAAAAAAAAATTAATTCTATAAAACTATATATACCCCCAAACACATCACAGGGATCCCTCACTGGGCTTGGGGCGCCCAAACAAACCTCAGGGACTCTACTCAGGCTTAAGGGTCCTTCCACTGCACCCCAGGGACCCACAAACACATCTAAAATGTTCTGTAAGAGGGAAATGTGTAAGACATCCATCGATACAATGGGAGGGTTGATAGGTTGTATGTTTGCATACATTATAAAAAAACAGAACTCCCATTTTCCTACAGAAGTATCAATATCTTCTTTTTTCTATCACTTCATTCTGTTCTTAAAAGCTTTCTTACTTTTTATTCTCTAGAGTGCTTCAATCACCTAGTGTTTAATCACTTCATAGTATTTTATTATTTGAAGATATTGTACACAAACCATTGATTTGTCCCTCAACCATAATCTTATGTGGTCTTATTTTCAGAACTGTTCTACTTATTCTTTGCTTATCCTTGAAACCCACAATTTAGGTTTGGCATGTAAATAATGGAAAGGATTGTGTTGGGCACTTGAGACTGACTGGTGCCTTAAAATTTTACACAGTACCGTTTATTGGTAGTATTTATTTTGTCTAACCAAAACAGATAGCTTATGATATTCTAGTAATCAGCTCCATGGTTCAGTTCCCTGTTGAGCTGCCTCCCTGATACAGCAGGTATCCCTTACAGTTCTTCCATTTATTGGTATCTTCAGTATTCCTTCACGGTCCCTAAAGAAGGAAAATCAAGGCTTGAATGAATAATAGACTTGTCTGAGGCAACGGGAAATCAGTGTCAGAGGAAGGCAGAATGACAGAAATACCTCATGGTTAAATCCAAACATCAGACTTGGAGAGCACCTCATTACTCATTCAAGTGCACATGGAGAGCTGTCAGCCCAACTGAAAGGCCAACATGAGGGGAGGGGGAGGCTTTCATACAAATTTCATCAGTTGGAAGTAAATCTTCATCCTCTTCTGTATGGAGGGCTCCTGTTATTGTCTTGTTGTTTAGTGAAAGATAAAAGCCAGCTCACTGTAGTTGTGAAGCTTTCAAGTACTTACCTAGCCCTGTACCCAAATTTGCCTTTTCCTGAAGCCCATGATAAAGATCTATACTAGAAATCAGCACAGAGACTCAGAATGACTCAAGCAGTTGAACAGAGATGTTAACAGCAGTTGATGGTTACTCTCAAAGGGAGAATTTCAATAATTTATTAGTGAGTATTTGCATTTCATTTAACAAAAGCACATTAAGTAGCATTTGTAAATCCTTAAAAGTGATTACATGTTTGTTCCTTACTGTGCAGAGTTTGTAAATTGCTGCCCTTATCATGCCTATATGAAATGAATTTCAGGCAGTACTGGCTGCATCATGCTCTATCAAAAAATCCCAGGTGAATATTTAAATATCTCTATCTTAGCACACATACTACCACATATGTTGGTATTCTTACAGACGGGATATGTCTGTTTTTCCACACAAATGGATAAATACTTATTTTGCCTTTCACCAACAGAATGTAAACATAGTTGTGGCAATATGAAAATACTTGGAAGGTAAAAAACCCCAATGCTTTCTCCACATGAAAAAGTATCTAGTCTAAGTTAACGTGTTACTGAAGGTGCTTTGTGTAATAGGAGTTAAGGTACCTCCCTTCTAAAATGATGCCTCTACATAGCGCAGAGCTTGTTTGCAACGAGTTTATGGTGTTCTGGGTAGCTGTTATCGGCTGAAGTGTTTCACCAGCCAGTCCAGTGCATTGAGGATGATTTTGAAATGTATTGTGATACAAACTAAAACCTATCCTGATTTGAGTGTTGAAGCAGAGGTTACAATTTCAAGGATTTTTCATCTTCTATTCTGACACTTTTTTTTACTAGCTAGACAGTGTAATTCTCAGGTTGTTGCACATTTCTAGAGTGCTAGTTGTAAGTGCTCTGGCATAACAGCCTCTGAAGCAGTGGAAAATCTTTGGCTTGATAACCACTGTGGAAGCGGAGGATAGAAGCAAAATCAGGCAGCCAGCCTGACACTTTTCTGGAGTGGCTTCACGCAGTGAAAATGCTTAGAGACTTGGTCAGTCAGCAGAATATAAGGTGTAGATGCCCCTTCTCTGGAAATCTGCCCAAATGTGATTCCCAAAAAAGTATCAGTGTTAGCCAGCAACAGAAGAATTTTGTTGCTATAGAAAAGTGCATGACACATAGAAGCTCTCCTTTCCTCAGCTGTGTGGAATGATGGTAAACCAGTCTTTTGGGGCTATTCTCATTGATAACAAGCAGAGATGACTAACAAAGAAGACTTCAGGTTTGAATTCTCTCAAAGTTGAGTAGGCAAGATCCTTTGACAGGACCTACATGCCTATTATATCTCATTCTCCCCCACCCCAATCCAGGCCTCATCATCTTCAGAATATATCCCACAAATTGTGGTCAATCCCTCTGGCAGCTTTTGGTGTTATAGCAGAATAGCCAAAATCTTACCTGAAAACACTATCAACTTTAGTTTGGGGCTAACTTCTACTTCTCTGGCTTATGAAACCATTTTCTAGAGAGAACTCTATAGTCCAAGTAGCTGCAAAATAACTTCAGCATATATGTTTGTGTTTGAGATTTAAAAAATGGTGGAGGTATGATTACAAAGGTGGAGATTTCTGAAGATTTCTGTGTGTTAGAAATGCTGGTGTGCTTTGCACTTTGTATGTGAAAATAAAGGAGAGCATTTTAATGAAGGCTGGAGAACAGAGGCAGGAAAGGTTTTCAAGTTATTTTGACCTTTTCTGAAAGACAACATGCCTGCCTGTACTAAAATTTCCTGTTCATCAGGGATCCAGGGTTGCAGAGCAGGATTGTGGGACAGGAACAATAAACAATGAGAATTTAAATAAGCCTCATGACATATAAGACCTACATATTTAAGAACTGATATTATTAGGACTATTGTACCATTAAAGAGACTTGTTTCAGACAACTGAATTTCTTTTCAAGAACACAACTTTCAGGCAATACAAAACTATTAATTGATCTGACAATACCAAAAGACGGTACAAGGAAGGGCTTTGCTCAAATGTTGAATGAGAACACAAGGGAGCTGTGTTCTTTGGAGAGCTTGTCTGCCTCAGCACCACCTCTGGTGCCTTTTGCCACAAGGCCTCTTCTTTGCCTAGTGCTTGAAACTTTTATGACAGTTCCTTGGCAGATCCTGAGGCCTCCTCTGTCTAAATGGTGGCACAAATTCTTTCCTCTGTTTTAGTGTGTTCCTCTCCCTCTCTGATTTCCGCTGCCAGGCCCGCATGTTGAACAAGAATCCCATTTCAGAGACTTGGTGCAAACGGAACATTAATAACCACTACACAGAGTGCTAAGGGTTCAAGAAGGGCATTCTTCTAACCTGTCCTCCATCTGATCTGTTGAGATTGTTTTCCCAAATAAATAAAGAGGGAGTGTATATGTACTTGGATTTGTTGCACAATTTCAAAAAAATTACATAGATAGCTAGACCTCTTTAAGACATTGAATTCCTATATATGTTGGCACTCAAGTAATGGAAATTGTGTCCTGATGAAGGGAAAAGGTGCAATATGGGCTCACCTCTTATCAAACAATGGGAATCTTCATAGGCACAGGTTATGACACACTTTTCATCCACATGGAAAGCTTTCTTCAGAGGTCAAACCAGAAAACTGAGACTCAAGGCAAGCAGGCTTCACTGGTTCAGTCACGAACAGTCCTTCTCCCTGCCAGAAGCTCTGAGGGAAGGGAAAATCCCAAAGCATGGGCATTGTATGTTCAATTCTAAAGGCTGCTCTTGTATATGAGGTATGTTAACATGAGGCACAGAAGTGGCCTGCTTATAGACACACAGAACCACTAGGAATATTTGCAGTGATCCTGCCTGTGAAAGTGTCCCTTTGAACTGTCAGAAAAATGATTGGGAAGAACTACCTCTTCAGGCAGCTCCATAATGACACTGCGGGATTATAACATGTCCTGCATTCAGAGGTTCTCATTGCTTAAGCTTTATTTACAGACTGACAGGCACTGAGTGTGTGAGATCATAAGTTTAATAGCACAGTGGTACTACAAGTATTAATGGAATTTATCATCCATGCAACTGCAAGTGTCTTACAGGATCTAGGCAATTTGAAATGTCTGAAAGTTTGTGATCCTAAATGAGCTATCTCCCTTTACAAGCCTGAGCATCTCATAAACACTCAGAGATATAACCAAATTGTGGGATCAGTTTATTATTCCAACTTTTTTTGTTGATGGTGGTTTAGTTTGGTTTTTTTATCTTTTCCCTTTTATGCTGCAGCTGATTATAGTTTTTTGTAACTTACTTGTCTCCTGAATTTTCAATTCCTCCCTACACAACCTTCTTCCTTCAGAAGGGCTACGTGTAGTAGGACGTAGAAATGGGATGTTACAGGACAGAGAGTGTTGGCACCATGGAGATGTAAGTGTATAGTTTAGTCTTTGGATATGAAACCGACATTTGAGCAAGAAGGAAAAAACCTCTTGGTTACTGAGTATTGAGATCAGATAATGTTTTGAAATGCATTCTGAGTGGGGAAAAAGCCAAGGATAGGGATGACTGGTGGAGCAAGACAGGTTTTATTCCTGCCTCCAGTACACTGGTAAGTAGTAGTCAAGTCTGTGCACCACTGATGTCTAAGTCTGGAAGGTTTTTGAGCACAAAAGGAACAGCACCAAACTCATAGCAGAGCTTTCCCAGCTCTGTGTCTCAATTATCACCCGGCAGCATCTTTAGCTAACTTCAGGATAGCTGTGGCAATCTCCAGGGGAAACTCATTTTGGTTAGGATTGAGGTTGTTTCAGAAAGCTTTTCTACACCTTGTTGATGAAGCTTGAGTTTGCTCTATGAGTGCGTCACAGGCAAAAATGGTGTGTCCTTCTGTGACAAGTTCATATGCTGGAGAAACTATCAGATGGATTTGCATTTTTTTCTTTTTTTCTTTAATATGCTATAGTTAGTTGGCTTTGCAAAAGTGCTGGCATGAACTTTGTAAATGCTTTTCTGCATCTATTCTTTTTGCACTTTTAAGTGTGTAAGTTGTGGTAGCTTTTGAAAAAAATGGAAATGGTTGCCCTTCACAGACAGCAAAAAAGCCAGTGTCTCCTGATGGGACTATGCCGAATCAGCAAGCACAATGGCCTGTGAACTGTTAGAGAACTCTTAAGGAAGCATTTAAACAAAACAGGAAAAGGTTGGAGCCATAAGCATGAGAAGAAAGTGCAAGTGATGGTGTGCCCCACACCGGACTTCTATCTTTCCTGTTTTCTCAGTTTTAGCAGTTTAAAAGGTTCACTGTAGCCATAAACAACTCTTGGAAGAGGAGGACCACTGGAACGAGGATGTGTTCTTTAGGTCATCTGGAACAATGTGTTATTAACACGAGGCAAAGAGAGATGTAAGCCAGCAAAATATGGGATAATAGTCGTAGGAGTCATATATGTCCAGGTCACTTTATATGACTTCATATGTAAGTTATATGTCCATTTTGGTCTTATTTACGTTCATAATTTTAAAACTAATTACAACATTAAAAAAAAAGGAAATAGCAATACAAAATATTTATGACTGCTTTTTTTTTTGTGGAAAGATGGCTCATTTTGCTGGATGCATGCTCCCAGAATTATTACAGTTACTTAAAACCACCTGATTAGAAAACCCCAAACAGCTATAACCAGAGTAACTCTGTTAGCATGAAACTGTAGGTAGAGCAAACCTCAGTGCAGCCTAGTCCTTATCCAAGTCTCAATCCAAACCTAGTGCACTGTGAGGGCACCCAAATTCTTCCGAGAGCAATCTTTCAGGATTTCCTTGCACAGAGTTTGAATCATTTTAACTACACTGCAGCAATCACCTAATGAAATCTCTTTATGTGTCTTAATGAGCTTGTGTGAACATTATTTTCATGTAGCTTATTGCCATAGTAGAAGGCAAGAAAGCTACAGTAACGTAGAGCAGCGCAGTCTGTGTCCACACTTGGGTTTTGACGAGCAAAAGTAATTCAGTTTAAAAAATCTGCGCCTACTGTCATAATTATACCAGTATAGAACTTTGACATCTTTTGCATCTTGGCCACATGGGGTTTTTGTGGCTTTAAATTTTTTGTTCACTGATGAAATGCTTTCCTTGGCTTATGAGCTCATAGGGTCTGGCTCCCAAAGTGCTACATGGCAAACAAGCAAACTTGGCAGCCAGAACCTCTCTTACTATCTTGCAGCACATATATTCATCAGAGCTCAGGATAGCCAAACTTTTGAACTGTACAGTGAGATGTACCTTCTCATAAAGCTCGGTGCTTTCTCTACCTGGCCTCTTTCTAATCTCTTCACTGCCTTGTGCCACTATAAACGGTTAGAAAGAAGGATGGTGATCCAGACTAAGGAATTTGTTTGGGTTAAAACTAAAATACTGTTGTCAACTTTCTGAGTTTTAGTCCAGCTCAGTTCTTGGCTCCTCATCCTGTCCACACATGGCCACATGAGCACTTGGGTTGTTGTGAAGGAGGGTGTGGCAGAAAGTGAGAACAAGTGGCAGTTTCTGGGGGGACCGCATCTCTAAACAGCAACATCTGATTGAGCTGACTGTACAATGACAGTTTGATTTCCAGCTGGCAAGGCCTGTCCTGTGCTGTCTCCGTGGACAATGAGTCCTTCAGAGCAGTGCTAGAGGGGTTGCCTCCTGGGAGCTTCCACAGATCCCTGCAGTGGCCCTTGGCCAGGATTAACCATGGTATGTTTGAACTCAGACATCAGAAATGAGCTTTCATCCCCAGTACTAACCTTCACTGATTTATCATTTAAAAGCTGCTGGCCCAGAGTACATTCAGAAAAGTTTCCAGACAATAGTTGAGGTTACAATGTGTTTTGCCAGAAGTTAGGTGAAAAACAGCCATAAATCGTAGAAGCTCGGCTTCACTCACACACATCATCTAGTGAACCACTTGGAAGAAAAGTCCTGTCTTGGCTTTTTATGACTCTTGCAGTGATGAATCAGCTGTAGATATAACAGAGACCTGAGGAAATGGCAGTCCACCATGCCTCTCATGCACTTCTCTCTAGCTGCCTCACTCATGATGACATGTTCTGGATGCTGTGCAGCACCAGGACTCTTCTTTGAGTCTCCCTCTCAAAGCCAAGAAGCTGCACGTGCAGGGTTTTTCATGTGCTCCATCCCACCTACAGCCTCATTCCAGCAGTGCCATGTTAGCAATGATCTCAACTGGCGGTTTGACTACCTGGAGAAAGGGGGGAACCATCCTGCTGCGGACGGCTCAGCCCTTCCACCTGCCCATCCACAGCAGAGTAACATCTGTCCCGTAATAATAAAAAATAAAAATAAAATGTAAGAAGCCTAAACTGCAGGCAGTGAAAATAACATTGCCACTTTCTTTCCACTCATTGCAAAAGAGACTATCATGACTTCTGCCAGGAGCTGAAAAAAATCACCAATTGAGAAAATATATTTAAATAACTAATGGAGATGCCTCATCTTATTCTAAAATGAACTTCCATGGAGTTTCACTAACTTGTTCCACATTGCAAGTGTCCAACCTTGTCTGAGCCCCTGTATTTGTTGAAACGGTTACAAGACAAGGTGTGAGAGGTTCCAGCTAAACAAGGGAAACCTGCTTTGACCTGTAGCTGAAGCTAAGATGAAGAGGAAGATAGTTCTGATTGCTGGAGGGTTCAAGATCTTAATCAACTCTCACTCCTTTAATTAGCATGAAGCAGCTCATGAGTTGCAACCGACAGTATTGGACCACAGAAAAGTCACAGGAATAGTCAACTTGCTCCGAATCAAGAATTGCGTAAACGTTACCCTGGGGCATGGTGTGGTCACAGGTTTGGCAGTGCCTGAACTAGCTCTCCAATGTAAACAGAGCGTTGTAATTTATTTAGCAACATTGTACAGCAAGATGCAGTACAGTGGCACACTGGATGCAGTATGTTTCCCACCTCTGCAATTGTTCAAGGGTTAAGGTTCTAAAAATGCAGTTTAAAATGAAGACATTTATCAGCCTTCTCCTTCCTAAAGTTGCATCTGGTTCCTGATACATGTCATTCAAGTTTGTCGATATTGGAGCAAAGCAAATTCCTCCTTTATGGTGCTGTTCTTCATTTCCACGGGAGACAAAAATGCTCAACACCTTTGACAACCTGCTCTCCCATATCTGGAAATAAGTTCATGAATATTTCTGTCTCTGCAGACTGTGTTTTAATTGGCCTGAAGCTGTGACAGTTCTTAAAGAAAAATTCAGAAAAAAGTAATTTAGGAAGTTGTCTTCAATAGTCTCATGTTTCAGTACATTCATATTCAATTCTGATGGAACTACAGATTCTGAGCTTAATATACTGATGCAAATTTTAATAAAGTCTAAAATAAGTCCAGTGAAATGATAGCTGAAATTAAGCGCTAATACTGGCAAAATGAAACACTTCATAACAGGAAACCCAAGTAAATTTGTTTCACAATTCTTACATAATTCTGATAATGTTTGAGAAAATCTATTATTTGGACCTCTTACAATCACAGATTTTCCCCAAATTGCCATGCTTCAATAAAATGTTTAAATATCAGTGAAATATTCTGCAGCAGGAATCATGCTATCAAAATAGTTACTAATTCTAATTGTATTAATGAACTGTGCAAAAAGTGTGAATATGATTAAGATAAAAGGTTTTCAGTAAACAAAGGTTACAACACCGTGGCAGATAAATGAAGAAAAATAAACATATATATTCCTCAAAGCCACCACAAATAGAGAAATAGTACGATGACACACATTTTCAGAAACCATTGGTACGTGCTTTTTGCAGGTGACTCCATTCTCTGCCTACTTTCCAATATACCCTTGGGTCAGGGTGACTTCGCTGTTCATGTGAATAATGACAGGAATGCAAACCGGCCTAAGTCAATGACCCTTTTCATATTTCTTAAGGCTTTTGCCCTTCTTCCCTTTTCATGGATGCTTCTACCACTTTTCCAATACTCTGCTGAAGTTACTACACTGCATTTGTTGTGACACTGTGAGTCAGCAGAACTCATGAGCAGCTCCCACTGTAGAGGACTCCAAGCCTGATTCACAGAAAGCATCATTATAGAAGCATCATCTGCACCTCAGATCAGGACTGTAGGTACTGCCAACCCCGCTGTGAGGGACGTTGTTTTGCAAAGGCAGTGCTTTCCATTCCCAGAGAGACAGATTAACATGCTCAGGCTGAAATGATACTCATTTCAGATGAAGGGAAGAAACGAAGATGGGGAAAGGATACTTGTGCTGTGAGATACCACAGTAATTCAGACTGAAATATTCTTCCTCTGAAATGAAGCAGAGAAAGCTGCCTCTGTATTTAGGGAGGCACACCTCAAAAATCAGAAGGCCAGCTCATGCTTGCGTTGCCTGCCTCCTTTTTTTGCCTCCTGCAAGAGAAAGTTAAATCAGAAATAGCTGTTTCTGAAACTTCTGTTTAATCCCTACAGGTACTTGCCAGATGCTGGAAGAAGGAGGATACTTGGGTTTTGCAGTGAAAACTCATTATTTGCTTGGAACCTTTTTTGTGTGAAAGATGTACTGAGCAATCATTTCTAGTAGCTCCAGCAGGAACCGTGAGTAGCTACACAAAGCGTTGTTCTGTCGGACCCCGAGCCGCATGGCGCACCGCCGGAGCGCAGGGCCGCGCCCGGCGGGGGCCGCTGTGCCTTTAACGCGGCGGGCGCGGCCCCGGTGCTGCCGCTGGGGCTGGGGCTGGGGCTGGGGCGGGGGCTGCTGCCGTGGGAGGGCGGGAGAGCGGCGGGCCCGCCCCGCGGCGGGCTGGAGGGGAGCGGCGCGGAGCGGAGCGGGGGCCGGCCCGGGGGAGGAGGAGGAAGTGGAGGCGGCTGCGAATAGCGGGCAAATGGGGAGCTGAGCGGCTGCAGCAGCACCAGCAGCACCAGCAGCAGCAGCACCGCAGCAGCGGCAGCAGCGGCGAGCGGGCACGGAGGGGAGCGGGCACGGCGGCGAGCTCCGCGGCGGGTCGGTGCGGGCGGCAGGAGCGGCAGCGGTGTGTCTGCTCGGCGGGGCGCTCCGGGCTGGGTCGGGAGAGGCTTCTCGCTGCCCGCCCGCGCGGGGCAGGGCCTGCCGGGGCTGCCCGTCCGCAGGGGCTGCGCCCGCCGCGGGGACCCGCTGACCCTCCTTTCTCTGCCTCTCTTGCAGCCGTCGCTGGGCAGGCGCCGAGTGCGAGCGGCAGCCGCGCCGCCCCGGGCTGGTGCCCTGCTCGCGGGGCGGCACCATGCAGACCTTCCTCAAGGGGAAGCGGGTGGGATACTGGCTGAGCGAGAAGAAGATCAGGAAGCTGAATTTCCAGGCCTTCGCCGAGCTGTGCCGGTAAGGAGGCGGCCCTGGCCGCGCCGCGGGGAGCGCCGGGGCAGGCGCGGCCCCGGGGTGGTGGGGATGGGGATGGGCATGGGGATGGGGATGGGGCCGAGCGGGGCTGTACCCGGCCTGCGCCGCCCGCCGGCTCCCCGGGGCGGGTTCCGCGGGCCGGGCGCCCCGGAGCGGACCGGGCTCCCCGGAGCGGGCTCCCCGGAGCGCAGCCAGCTCTGCCCGCCGCAGCCGCAGGGCTCGCCGTGCCCCGGGCATCGCGCTCCTGCCTCCCGCTCACCTGGGCGCTTCCGATCGCTCCCGGGAAACCCGATCCGGGGCGGCGCAGCGTCCCCGTGGGCGTGCGAGGCCCGGCACAGCCCGCCGCACTGCCCGCCCGGGCGCGTTCTGCCCGCTGCTGCCCGGGGGCTCGCTGGCATTCCCGGATCTGGTTACCCATCGAATCATTATTATAAGAGTTGAGTTAAACGACTGGGAATAACTTTCCTTCACGTTATGTGAAAACACATAAAATTAGGGTCTACAAAGCCCTGAGTAAGCTTGTATTCACCTGAGACATGAATGAGACATCTGAAGGTGGTGTAACTGCGTCTATTTTGTGCCGTCTCGGAGGTAAAGGTTAGTTTGGTAAGCTGTAATTAGACTTTATCTGAATAGCTTAGAGGATAATTTATGCGGTATATTACACAATTTTATTATTTAATTGGGAGTTTAAACTCCATGTGGGTCCAAGGTCTTGTGACACATGCATTGCAGCTTCTGATCTCGAATAACAGTTTTTTCTTACTTAATTCATTCTAATAATAAGTTCATAACAAGGATATTAAATCACTTTTGATAATTGAAAAATATGCTGCATAACCCATTTGGTAGTTTCTGTGAAGTCTTCAAACTTTACAGAGTGTATTTTACGAGACTTCAAATGCACTTTATTGAAGCATGTCATGCTGAAAACACTGATCCCTGTGAAATTTCTGCTGGCAGCACTTGCTTCTTTCTGTAAGGATGAAGGAGGCAAAAGAAACAGAAAACTGTTTCAAGAAAGTGGCAGAAGCTTTTACATCAGCTTGTGTACTTGGCATTCAGTATACGGTCTGTCAAACTTCATAAAAATTTATCAGAGTTTTCTAAAGTATAGAAAAGGCCGCAAGTTCTGGTTTAACGTCTTTTTAAATTTCACATGATTTTCCAGATGAAATACTTGTAGATGAATTATGCTAAGTTTTGACCTTGCTGAAGAGATTTTAGGTTAGTTTTTGTGACGCTTGAAAATGGATTTGAACCTCTATTAAGCATAAGAAAAACATAATTTTTAGGAGCTTGGGGTTTGGTATAGGCTAGTTTTCATGCCCATAAACTAAGGGGAATCTCAGAAAATACATTAAAAACTTTTTGTTGTAATTTATCTTCCATTCTTAGTGTTATGTGTAGTCCATTATACTTAGGAATCTCCAAAAGTGACTTTTTGCCCTCCGTTGTCCTTGTTTCTCTTTTTGATTAGGCGCTCTGCTTCATTTTGCTCTACTTCAGAAATTCCGTACACTTGTGTTATATAACATGGATCTGCAGTTTCTTTGTGTACTGAACAAATTTATTAATAGTTTTGGGTCCTTATGGTGACGTGAAAATTGACCCCAAAGTGTCCCTTTTGCTATACTTTACTATTTTCTTGGTGAAAATTATTCTACCTCATTCTATACAGGCTAAGCTCACTTTGAATACCTCTTACAGACATTGGACAGAGATGTATGTTCATACATGCTGTGGTACTTTTTAGAGCATTATTAGCATTTCTGTAAAAGTGGAGTTAAACGTTTAGTTTAGGGATCAGTACAGTCACTGTACTGAAAGTTGTGCTGCTGTCTGTTATGCTCAGTTTTCCTTCCCGGTAGCTTCCATTGACACCAGAAGAGTGCTGCCTTCCTCTAGGTGAAGATTTCATGTATTTTATACATAGCATCTACTTGACTACTCGTTGCTTGTAAGCTTTTTTTAGCTGTAGAAGAAGTGGTGCCTACATACATACATCTTACAAAAATCTTGTGTATGGTAAGAAACAAGACAAACATACTCATTCCTGTACAGTGATTCATGTATTAGAGTGGACTATGTGTCTGTCTACTCTATGTACTTTATGGTGACTGTTACTTGGAATTTATTTGCCTGTTGCCTAGGGTTATACTTTCTGGATGACTGCAAAGTTCAGATTTGTTTGTACGGGTTTGTAATGAAGTAATTATATAGTCCAGGAAAATAAGAGAAGCCTCCTAATGAACTCCTGAAGCATGCTGGGTTTAAATCAGGGATATTGTTAAGATAAGAATCTTCATTTCTTTATGATTTGCCAGGGCAGCCACTTCTAGCACAAAGCACTGACATCCTAGAGCAGTCATGGGCAGACATTTCGAAATCGTTTGAACCATTCTCTGTGAGATAGGGTCTAAGTGCTGGACTGCTCTCTTGAGAGTGACTCCAGCTTTTGGGTTAGATTTTCCGAACTGAAGTGAGGTATGAGCCAGTGTGACTGGACCAGCAGTTTGGGGCATAGGCAGTCCTGCCTTCAGCTTTCTGCTCTACAAAGACTGGGCAGGAGCACTAAATACTTTTCTAATGTTTGTATCCATCTTGAAACTTCCTGTGTGACTGGCATGGCAGCTGTCCTTCCTGAACACAGTGTCTTGGGACTTTTGCCTAAGCTCTATATCCACAAGGGAATCTTCCTTGTATCAAAAGCCTTTGAGCTCACCTGCACATTTGATCCTCATGGTGACACACTAGATACATCCTACCTGAGCTGTGTTCTTTCTAGAGCGTAATAACCTTGGCTCTGCCTTCTGGGTGTAGCCAAGGAGATGAAGGCAGTACCTGTGCTGATATCTACCTCCACATTTATAGCCCAGACCGGTGGTTCCCAATTGTTGAATTAGAGCCCAGTGCTGCCCTCGAAGCTTCTTACATTTCTTTCAGGCTTCTCAGCAGGGTGGTGAGCAAAAAGGCAGTGTGTTTTCCCAGGCCTATTGCAGAGGATCAGTGATCCCTGAATAGTACCTTGAGAGCAGTTGACCTGGAGGATAGAGCACTTGTCCTGGCAAGTGGGAAGCCTGGTTTCAAGCCTGCAGCTGGTGTCTCCCAAGGGCGGCTGAACCTGAAGATGGGCCAAGCTCACTGTGATCCTCTGGCTGAACCTGCCACTGTGTATACAGAGGAATGTGAGTTCCCTCCACAGTGCCAGGTTAGTTATTCTCCCTGCTATGTCTGAAGCACCATGGCAGGGGCATTCCTTTGAAATGAGGTGCATCCTCAGTTCTGGTCTCTGCTTCCCAAAGCAGTTTTTGGTTCTGCCCAGCAACTCCTTTCTACATAAAATGTTTCATAAGCTGTTGTTGGAGCAAGACTCTTTTATGTTCCTTTCTGTGCCTTGGTACAGTTTCAGTGGAGAGAGGTGCATTTCTGTCTCAGGCTTGCTGATATGAAGGCATTCCTAGTTGAGTTGTGATGTGGAGTTGAGCTCTTTTGTGTGGAACAGGTCTTGTGGTGCAGGCTTCTTATATTGTCAGTGAATTTATTAGTCATTGTTAAGAAACTACTATTGCCAAGTTGTCCTGTGCTTTTGAGTAAAATTGTTAGGACTGTGCTTTGTGTTATCTACATTTCAGCATATCTGCTGTGGCTGCATTTCCTCAGGTAGGATCCTTGTGAGACTGCAGTCTCACAAATGTCTGGTTTGTGCACCTCAGATAGACTCTTGTGAGCCTTTGTGTTCTGCTCTGCTGAGGTGATGGCATGGTCTCAGAGCCTTAGGTTGCTGTCTACTGTCAAAATACAAAGCATCTATGCCCTGCTAAAAAGTAAGGCAAGGTTTCTAGGCACTTCTGACTGAGAATTTGGGAGTCTGTGATGTAAGTGTAGTTCTGATGCTGTCATGTGTCCCTGCTGCTACTGCTGAAAGGAGCAGTTCCTCCTTTGTCCAGCTGCTTGGACTCATCCTCTGTCTCAGGCTGGATTTAGTGGTTATGCAGTTGGCAAAGACTCTCAATCCAGTGAGTTCCCTGCTCATCACATTGACCTCAGAATGGCTGTCACTGTGCAGGTGCATGAGCACAATTGCATGGTTAGGGAAATGAAGATGCCACATTCCATTAAGGAGATGAGAGAGATGTTGTGTTGATGTCAGATGGTGGTAAAGACTCTTGGATGCCCACATTATCATTTTGTAAAATATGTATTGATGTACTGCCAGCTCTCTGTGGACGTTGTGAATAAAAGGACTCCTGTCCATGCCATATGAGGAGTGCTGATGGTGGTAGTACAGAAAAATGCATATATCTACTCAGAAAATGAGTTGTGTTGTGCTTGGCACCAGTTAAGATTATTGAGCTGCAGCCATTTTTGACTGGCTCTTCGCTCTGTAAAAGCCTCCATTTCCTTGGTAGTTGTTCTGCTTGTCAGCTGTTACTATAGTCTCTTCAGGGAGCTGTGGAGATGCAAGGCAGTAAGGGCATGGCAACATGAATAAGTTACAGGGATGTGAAGTGAATTACACTTCATCCAAGAGGAGATAATTTCAAGTCACCCAATTCTGAATGATAAACTGATTCTCAGTTATTTTGGGCAAAAGCGTTCACATGTGCAGTGTGTAAGTTTGCATGGTAATGTGGTAGCTTTTCTGTGTAGCTATATTAGTCAGAATTTCTTTTTTATGGCATGTAGAAAACGAATAGGATAGGAGTTGAAGAGTTGCCTGAAGATGTAATTCAAGTAATGATAAATCCTGCATTTGACTGACAGAGGAACTGTGCTTGTAAATCCTAATGTCCAGATTATTTATGGATTTTACTGTGCTGTGGATTTTGTGGGGTTTGTTTTCCTTTTTCATGAAAGCAGGGTGAACATCTGGGAGGAAGAAGTTCTCAGGAAATTATAAAAATTTTGAGAAACTCAAATTCTGCCCACAAAAGGTGATGGAAGTGGGGCAATTGAGTTATGCCTCAATTGAGTAAAGCCCAATTGTCTTGAGTTTTGGTGAGCAAGCCAATTTGCCGTCTTCCTTCCTTGAGAGGTCATCCATGACATACTGATAGTATTCACAACTGACACATGGGAAGCTAAGGCATCTTGGTCCAGTTTGGATTCCCACATGCTATGCACTGGTGAAGACTGTTTTGAAACTTGAGACCATGTTCTTGAATTGTGACCTACATCAGTCCTGCAGGTCTTGGTTTTATGCATTTTGTTAAGCTCCTGTTAGAACATATGTTGCCTGTGCTGGAGACAGTTTAGTTATGACAGGTCACTCTGGTGGATTGGTTTGGTTTTAACTTTTTTTCATTGCCTTATGATGAAGCTATATTGATATTTTGTGCAGTTGACACCAGGTCAATCTTCTGAACATAACAACCAATGATTTTTTCCCAGCAAAATATTAGTATGCAAAATTTAAATTTCTGTGTGTCTTGAACTTGTTTGGGGTTTGGGTTTTTTTTTTTCAGTTGAATTGGTTCTTCAACTTCTGCCCACTTCATTTGTGGTAGATAGTTAAGCCTTATTTTAGCATATATGAGAAACTACTCTGTTTAGTAAATGTACCATAAAATGATAACCAGTGTTGTCAGTGCTGTAAATCTGTATGGTTCTATTTTTCTTTTCTAAACTTTATTTGCAGTCTCTTGTGTGCCATGGCTGTGCACAAGAACCTAAACATGAGTTTTAAGACAGATTTAAGAATAATGCTGGTTTGAGGGTATTAAATTAATCTGTTTCTTTATATAGCAGGCATGAAGTATATTACATATTTTTTCCAGGAATAACTCAAGGGATTTTCTTTAACCCCAATTCCCCACAAAAAACCCTAAATACTACTTTTGTTAAATGTCTGGCTTGTGCGAGTTAGCTTTTACAGCCTTAAAAGCCATAAAAATAAAATGTATGTGTGTTGATCAATAGCTCCCATTGTTGCTTGTGTTAGTCTGAAATACTATATCATGAGAAGTAACTGGAGCCAGATGGGTGGGTAAGTTTCTTTGACATCAACTCTAACAAAGACTTACAACTAGCCTAATGGTAGAAATTGCACTAAGCCATGAAAAGGTGTTGAAGGTAGTAGCAAAAACCTGTGTATTTCATGGAGGAAAAGCTCACTGTATTTCTGGGTCCCTGCTCTTTCTTCCAATAGTGTGTGGAGAAGACTTTACATCGCAGAAGAACTGGATATGTGTGCATTTTCTTAATCTCTGGGAAAACTTCCTGGCAGGCATTCTTCTCACAAAAAGCTTACGGCGTTATGCTTGCAGAACCATTTCATGGGAACACAGAGCGCAGCTGCTCGACAACAGAAGTGACCGTAACAATCACCCTTTCATAGCGACTCTGTTTTGTGGTCTAGCAATTATTTACCTCAGATTCAGGAAGTTTGCATCCTCCTTATGGAACATCCCTTTACCACAACCTGTTGGAACTGATAAGCAGCATGGAACAATAACAAGCCTGGTCAGGTGGCAGCTCTTCAGAGAAAGATCTGCATTCTTGTGCTGATCACAAGCTGAATACAGATTGACAGTGTTGCCAAAAAAAGCCCCTAAAACCCCCAAATGAATGTCATCTTGGGGTGTTGTAATTTGGAACAGCCTGCAAGGCGCGTGAGGTAATGCCCCATTCTGTGCAGCACTGATAAGGCTGCTGCTGCAGTAGCCTCACCTACTGCCTGTGGTCTGGGGCATGGCATTTCAAGGAATAGGCAGATCAGCTGGGAAGTGCCCAAAAGAGAGCAGTGAGAAGGATTGGACATTTTGTAAATCCAGTGTATTGTACTGTGCTATTCAACATAAATAAGAGTCTGGAGTTGGATCTTCAGACACTATAAAAAGCTTGTGGGTGGCGGGAGCCATAAGCCTCCTCTCCCCTATCAACCATATTCCCCAATTCTTTTGTAGGTAGAAGAAAAGTAGTGGCCTTCAATTGTGCCAAGAAGGGGGGATGATAGGTAGGTGAAAAAGATAATGTGATTGTCTAGGTAGGCAGTGGAATTTGTTGCTTGAGACTTCTACAACTAGTTTGGACAAGCATGCTGGGAATGATATGGGCCTTGTGGTCGTCCTGTTTCAAGGCAGAGATATTGACCTCTCCTGAGGTCAGTGGTGTCCCTGGTTTAGTCCAATCTCTAATAGTTCAGTAGGTGCCTGAGAAGCTGTTCTTTGTGTGCATTAAGTAGCTTGAAGTCCCTTCACTAATTCAGGAATCATGACTTGGGAAGTCTAGGCACACACTCTAAATGTGTACAGCTCTTTTGAATACATGGGGTCGACCTGAGATGGGTGTCAGAGATGACAGAAAGTATTTTCTCTGCCATAAGGTACTGCAGCTGGGAAGCACCAATGTGTCTTCTGATACTGGCTGCATAATGTGCTATGCATCTCCACAATTAACACTTTTTGGTGAGATGACATTCTTGAACATGTTCCAAGGAAAGAAGGAAGCAGTGCATGTGAAACACAGTAAAATAAGCATGATAATAGACAAAATAAGCACCTGGGATGGGCACATCTGTGCCATAGTGTTGTGGAACAAACCCTCTCTTGTCTGGTTATCTTCCTTTTTCTCATTTTTTATTTCAGTGTTCAGTCCTTGAAACAATGGTTTGTTTTGTACTGATGGAATTTAACTAGGAAGGAGTTATGTGCTTTATATGATCAAGGAGGAAACTGCTGATACTTCCATACTGGCCAAATACTAAAAATGCTGGTTTGTATTCTGTCTGCGGAGAGAAATCCTTTTTGGAGGAAAACCATGTACTTCAGGAATGGCTTTCAAAATGACTGGTTTTCATTGAGGGGAGTGTCCTTACTTGTAGTTCTTTCCTCTCAGCTGCAGTGCTTGGGCTGTTTTGGCTGGGGTGTGATTGCCAGTCAAATAAATTCTGTCAGGTAATTCCTGGGAGTTTGGAACGAAAGAAGAAGTCTTCTCTTTCCCACAGCCAGGCTGTTACCTATGCAGGCAGCAGGGTGTGTGCTCATTGAGAGGTTGCTCTGAGGGCTCTCAAGGCTCTGATCTGTAGAATAGAGAAAATCATGTTTCCCCATCTAGAGACACTTTTAGCAAAGTAACTGGCAGAACCAGGTACAGAACTTGGAAGCAGGTTCAGTTCACATTGAGCCATTTAATCTTCTCCCCTCAGATGCCAGTTAGCAAGGATCTGTAGCGTGTCTAGTCATGTACCGCTGAGTCAAGTTTTGCTTGCTTGAAAGAATCTGAAGTTGGTCCTTCCTCCTCAAAAATAGGCTTATTTTTGTTCTTCATCACACTCTTCACAGACTTTTTTTTTCCTCCTTGTCAACAAGGCATCTTTAGACCATTCCCTCTGTAACATGGTTCTGCATATTCAGTCTGGGTCCAGAGGCACTGCCTTGTGAAGCTGAATTCTGCATGGTGCCACTGGCGAAGGAGGAAAAATAAGTGATTGAGACAAGCCTGTAGCAAAAGACAAAATCCTAAATCTTGACTTGTGAAGCTGGGATGCTCCTGACTGTTATTCTGAAGCCCCATGTTTGTCTCATCAGACACACCACAAACATTCATGCGCATTGAAGGAGTCGCCTCTCAAAGACACATATGGGCTAAAAATCAGTGCCTTAAGAGACCTGGTTTGAGTTGAATGTTTTGTCCATAAGCAACATGGTTGTCCTTTTCTGAAATGATGTGATTTAAAGTGCTGTTGACTTTCTGTACTTTCTTCAGTTTTCTCCTTGATGCTATGCATGGATAAGTACATGTAATAGTGTAATGTGTTTTGTTACAGCAGGAGGAAATAGTTCAGAGGATTCTGGAAACAAGGCCTTTGGCACTGCCTGTTGTAGTGCTTAGTAATGACTTGCTGCCTAACCTGATAAAGTTATCTGCATGTTGAGGTTGGGACAACTGGTTAATAGCTGATAGAACAAGTGATGTCTGGGGTGATTAATGGTGCTGGAAGGAAATGATATCATAAAGGTTCACTTGTGAAATGCCACGCCTGCCCCATCAGCAGCCACAGTGCTGCAGTCCTTTCTCCCTACCGCTCTGAAATTACTTTCCTAGTAATTGGTGTGATGACAAGGCTTGTTCCTTATCTTGTCAGCCTGGTTTCCATACAAGGATGAGTACTGTCATCATTTGTATAGGTGGGCTATGAAACACTGCCTGCTTCAGCAAGCACTATGGTATGTTGTAGTGATTCCAGCAGTGACCACTTAAACTTGACTGGAGAAACTTGTTTATTTCCTTGCAGTTAAAAAACAAACCACAGAGATGAATGTAAATACTGAAAACTGTTGTTCTTTAGCTCTGTCTGCGTGTCATACAGCTGCGTGTAGATGCTGCTTTGTTCAGGAACATGCTGTTCCTTTGATTACAAAATCTTGTCTCAGTTTAGGAGAATTTACAGGCTGAGGATCCAGCCACCCCTGCCTGCTGTCACTTGAGTCTGGTACCAGCGCAGGCAGAATGGGCTCTCCTTGCTGCTGTTTGAAGGGTGAGAGGGTAGCAGGGGGTAGCAGTGAGATTACTTCCATACAAGTAATTCAGTGTATTTTGTTCCGTAGCAGAGGCTCTAGCTGCTTGGAGGTGTTTTGGTTAACAGGCCAGCTGAAGTGTGAGGGCAGCCAAGCAGACCTGAACCCAGCCAGCTGGGACCTGAATGATGGTTGTAGCAGATGCTTAGAGAAAGTATGAGGCACAGAGCAAATGTGCTCACCTTCCCCTTGGCAGACTCTCCTGCCTTCTCTCAGTCACTGTTTAGAAGCTCCGGTGGCAGCAGTTGTGTCTGTGGTACCATGTTCAATAGCCACAGATGGATCTGATCCACATAAACCTTTTAATGCATTTTTGAACTCACTGTCATTTCTGACATCACAGGAACATAAGGAGGCTATTGGCACTTTCTGGCAATTCTCTAGTTTTGCTGTCAGTAAAAGTAGAAGCAAATACAATTTTTTTTCTATTTTGCTGTAGGGATTTTTGTTTTATTTTTTAAACCTGTAAAGGAATGCTACTAGTTATTTTTAAGTGTATGTATACATGTTCATTTTACTAAAGTACTCTGACTGTCGGCTAATTTAAAAAAGGTCATTTCAGTCAAGATGTCTTGAGAAGTTCAGAAGTCAAAAGTTCTTCCCCAAAAACTTCTGCTAAAAATAAAAAAGCTTGCAGAAGAGGGAGGAGGAACTAAAATCTGGGTACAGTTTAGGAGCCATGTTCTAGCTTAATCTAGTACATGATCATCTGTGACTTGGAAAAAAACAGTGGAGGGTTTTGTGGAATCTATAAGCCCTTTATAACTGAAGAAAGGAGAGTGTCCAGATCCATTTGCTGCCTGACCACATTAAGTGGTGATATAGCAGAGGAGCACTCAGAAAGTGAAGCATGGTATTAGTACTGCAATAGTAACTGAAGGCCTATCTCTCTAGCATTTAAGCCAACAGTAAATTAATTCTTGAGTAAGATCTGCACCTGCCTTTTGTCTGGTATTGAGCACACTGAGGTTTTTCTGGTCTTCCTGTAGATTTTTCAATTAGCATTGCCTTTCTGTAGTCTCAAGTAGGACTTTGAGTTTCTTGAACTCTGCATTCTTTCGTACTGCTGGATTTTCTTTGCCAGTCAGTCTTTAAGCACGTATGTGTATGTGCTCAGTGCAGCCTCAGGGCTTTAAGGTTACCATGCTGTCTGGCACAGGTACGTGCTAATAATGTGTTGACTCATGATGTTTCCAGCAGGTGTGGCTTTAACATAAGTGTCCTCTGAGATAGTCTGAATAAACCATGTTATCTGAGGCTCTGTACAGGGCACCGTAGCATGATAGAGCTGTGTGTGAAGCTCAGCATTCAGATACGCACTTGCTGCTTGGAGGGGTGGGAAGAGAAGGATAGAGGGAGTTTGTTCTAAGGTTGCCTGTGGTGCTGCTCTTGTTTTGCCGACAAAGAAGGAGCTTAATTCACTGGAGCTGTCAATCTGATAGTTTTCAAGCACTGAAAGAAAACTCCTGTAAAAGTGTGTGTAAGAGGGAGGAAAAGGAAAAAGAAACTAAGCAAGACTACTATTTTGATGAAAGTCTGATGGTGTAAAAAACCCCAAACTTTTAGTTGCTGACCTGCACCCTGTATCTAGCAGAAAAGGGGAAAGCATAAAAAGGAAGTATTATTGCTGGCATATTGGGTTGGAGCACTGTGTGCTGTGGAAAGAGTATGTGATGATAGAATTGAACAGCACCCTTTGTCCCTTAGTAGAAGCTTTCTTTTTTAAAACTGCCACCTTTTAAAGCTCGTTTAATCTGTGGAGAAAAATGATTTGTGCTATGCTTTTAGTTGTTCCTGGTTGCATGGAGTGCAAGTGGGGGCTGAGGCTGTAGGAGGAAAAGAGATCTATTTGCTGGTGGAAAAGCACTGGATGGGGTTATATTTTGACTTTGTGGCTTGACGTTTTGGTGTAACCTTTCCTTCCGTCTCAAGGAATAGATCAAAGTCCAGAGACTTTATCCAGGTTGGAGTGAATTTTGAAGATTATGTCTCTTTTTGACGTTTTCCTGGCCTTAACAGAACCAAAAGTTTAGCACTCTTTGAATAGAAAGTACAGTCTTGCTGCTAGATAAGGGGCTGAAACTCCGTTTTCTTTTTCTTTCAAATGCTATGTTAGGCCCTCAGTTCTGAGCAACTGGGAGAATTTGTGGTTTGAATTTTGGTGGTTTGGGTTTGTTTGGTTTTGGTTTTTTCCCCCCAATTCTGCAGAATTAAAAATCTTTGGTTATGAGCATCCCCAAGTTTAAATTGCTGTTGTTTGGGGCTAACTTTGTTTCAAGAGATTTCTAGCCAGTTTCCCTTCTGATTCCTCTGTTAGCGCAGTGTGATTGTAGCTCTACTCTTTATGTATGCCACAGAGCATTGGTCTGCATCGCTTTTGTTCCTCACTAGTGATGGATTGACTATTTTCAAACAGCATTGCACCTCGAGGTAGAGCATTTTCGTGTATCAGACCTTGCTTTTTTTGCAGGAAAAACAGTGGATCTTGTTATTGTCTGGTGTAAATGTAATTTAAAGCCTCCCTTGGCTGTGTTTTCCTTGAAGTATCTTAACAGGTTGTCATTGATTCTGGGTATTGTAATCAAACCACATGTATCTTTATCATATAGATCATGTCTTCCTGAGAAGTCTCTGGAGAGTGAACTTTACTTGATTGAGGCTGGTCAGCTGCTGTGTTTTAATGCTGAATGTTTCTAAGACTGGTGGGATGTAAGTGCTCATTTGAGTCAGCTAGGATTGGAGCCCACAGCAGTGCTGTGGGGAGTCAGAAGTGATTGAATGATAAGGGCATAGGGTCATTGAGGAGTTTCATCTTTTTTCTCTAAGTAGAATAAGCTCAAGTGCATGGCAGAAATTTATGGTTATAGCAGGCTGTCACTGTCAGGCTGTGCCAACCTCCAGCTTTACTAGTAAAAGTAATTTATCATTTTTGTGCTGCTGTGTTCAGTGGTTTCTTGATCAGCAAAGGGCTGTATCTTTGCTCAGAGTAGGTACTGTTTGGGTAGGGTTTGGCACAATATTTTTGTGCTGTGATTTGATCTCTCCTTTGTCTTGAATAATCTATTAGTATGTAATCCTTAATCCTGTTCCTTTTTGGCAGGTTTTCCTTTAGTATTTTTGCAGTGGCAATGAAACATTGCAGCTCTGATTGCAAGAGAATCATTGAAGAAAAACAATATTTTTGGATGTTTCTTATGTGTCTTTGGCTATAGAACAGAAAGAACAGCCAGAGGCAGAGCAGGTTGGATCTTCAGTCTGACATACCGTGGCTGTTAGTGTATTAACAAATAACTTCCCTGATTTTTTTCCCTTGTTACTAGTTTCTCCTGTTTGTCATTTTGAAAAAGTTCTGTAGAACCAGATAGGGGAGTTTGTTCAAACATGAAAATGTGTTTCTGAAACCACAGAACATGGTTAGAACATTTACTACAGCTAATGTGTGTTTTTAAAGTCACTTTTCTTTGGTCAGCTTTGGTACCAGCAGACTGTGGAAAAGCATGTTTCTTCCCTGCCCCCCCCTCCCCCCCCAAATTGCACTGACTGCAATTAGAAGACTTTAATTAAAATGCTTCATTAGTAGCTTGGGCAAAGACTTTGGAAACAAAGTAATTTATTCTAAGACAGCTTTACCGCAGATTTTGTTTGGGGCAAAACTGTTTCCTGATGTGTAAGATCAAGATCTCTAAACCTTGTTCCATAGACAAATGACGTGGGGCCCAAGTTCTTTGTACAAGTGCTTATTCCTGAAGTAGTAATCCTTGCATATGAATTAGGCTGAGATTCTCAAAAGTTCCTACTTTGTAAGGTTCTGAGTTTCCTTGACCTTGGTGAGAGTTGCCCATGTTTGTAGATCTTGGCCTAATCCAGCTCTGAAACTGTTGAGATTCTCTGTAGCTGGGTTCCTTGGGAACTGGATATACTTGGTGTTCAGATTTTTTATTTTTTTTTTAAATTAAAAGCCTTGGAGACAGGAATGAAAATTGATTTTGTTCGTAGTGGCACAAATTTGGTGGCAAAGCTGGAATCACCACATGGATTTCTTCCGCTGGTTTGTTCTTGCCATGTTGTACCATAGCTACTGAGAGCAGGCACTTAAAAGATGTCATGACTTGATAACAACAATTGATGGGCAAGAATAAAAAAACGTTGTAGGTGGAAATTAGAACATGCAACCCTGATGCCATTGAAAGTACTCTAAATGCCTACTTGGCCCAGGGAAGTATCCAGTGGAGTTATTTGAAATTTGTTTTTGTAGGACCAAGCATAGTATTTGAGTTTCCTGCCCATGCTGCTGCCACCTTTTCTTATGTTGACTGACATGTGGGTGTGAAAGCTCCCTGTAAGAATAGATTTTTAGCACATTTGCTACTGATAATGAAACCTGAAACATAAAATGTTTGTTTCTGGAAAATGTACATGGTCCATGTGAAGTCTCCTGGTTCACTCTCCCATTAAATTGAAGTTGATTGCCAGGTGTTTGGGAATGTTCCAGGCAGAATGGAGCAGCCTAGCAGTGCTGCTAATATTACAGTAAAGGAAGGCCTGTGCAGGAGAATGTTTTTGGTTTAATATTTTTTGGTCTTTGAAACAGTAATGTCTGTGTGGTTGTTTTCAGCAGCCACTTTGGCTTTGAGAAGATAATTGTCACAGCCTGCTGTAAAAGCAGGGATGAAGGTTCTCTTTCAGTAAACCTTGACCTCCTTTTGCTGAAATAAAAACGATTCAAGGGTTAAGTTCTTCTCATTTCTCTATGTCTTTGAAAGTGAAAATTCTTTCCCTGGCATTTTCCCTGCTCTCCAACACTTCAGGAAATTTAATTATTTATTCAAAATCTCTGATGTTGGTGTTGGATGTCTACAGGAACTTGGAGGCATTTTTGCAAGGCCAGTCCCAAAAAAACCTGAGAGGTGACTCTTTCCTTCTGTACTGTAAATGTACAGTTTGACTATGAGGGATTTTTGAAGCACACCATCCAGACAGCTTTGAAATACGAGTACAGTCATAGGTAGATGAGCTGCAAACAGTTGAAATGTGTTTAAATCTTGATGTCTTCCAGGTATTCACTGGTGTGGGGGTTGTACAGGATGTTTCCAAATGAGGGAATACTCTCCTAACCAAGAGAGAATAAAGACCCTTGAATCGGGAAAAGGCCTGGCAGCCAAAATAGGCATTTGGCTCAGTAGTAGGCTTCCCTGTAACTTAAGTAAATTAGTGGATTTCCCAATATACTTTTTCTGCCTGTCAAATGCTGAAATAATACAAACCTGTCAGAATGTTGTTGACTGGCTGAACTGACTGTGCATTGCTCGTAGATCTCAAAGGAGAGGCAGTGTGATTATTTATCTTGTTATTTGTCAGCAGCTCTTAATTCGGATTTAGCAATTTCAACACATGGTTCAAAATTAAAAATTCAAGTTGGTAAAATTTGTCTGCTTCTCATTGGTGATTTCTGTAAAAGAAGCATTATTGTACCTAGTTGTTGAGCTCTCTCAACTGCTGTTCTCTTTCAGACCTCTTTAGCTAATGAATGTTTTCAGTTCATCATATACAGAGCAAGTGATTACTCAGTTTTTGCCAAGCTAAGATTTCATCTTCTTGCACTGGCTTTCCTAACTTGGTAATTTGAATTTGTGGTGAAAGTGAAACTGTGGTTTGAAAAGCGAAGAGGAGAGACGGAGCCAGGAGGCTGTGCACCAGTCCAGTGCAGAAGGGACCGTGATGATGATGAGGGTTGCTTTCTTGCTTACATTTTGCTCTGCTTCTTGTGTGGGTGCCTGAGTTCCAGGAAAGCCCTTATAACCCTGTACATAGAGCAAGTAGTTGCCATTTTCCAAGCGCACACAAAACCTGATGAAACACAGGAAAATGACAACGCTGGAAGCTACAAATAAATTTGAGCTTGAACCTAAACCAGCTGATGGGAAGGATTATCAAACACAGGAACTTTGGGGGAAAAAAAAAACCCCAAACAACCAAAAGTAGGAGTCTTATAGCAGTTTATCTGTGAAGGTGCTGTGTAACTTGCGCATCTAGCTGTGAACTGAAAAAAAATAATTACTTCTCAGAAGTGATTCATTTTCTTTCACATCTGTAGGTTATTTACTGGACCAGCTCTTCAGGAAGTCTGTACTCTTTTGTGTTTATTCTACACAGTTTTACTTGGACTAAATATCTGAAAGACTGGAATGATTGGCTAGTTGAGGGTTGTTTTAGAAGTGAGTAATAGCTTGGTTTCGTCATGCTTATTTAAAAATTAAAATATCAGGTATGGTCTGCAGCCTCTTTTTCTAAAAGAAGCTGCTGTTCATTGTACCAAGAAACTATTTTTTCTCCTCTAAATGAGGCCTGGGTCTCCTAGGAGATGTTAAGACTGCACAGTTGTTTTCTGAAATATAGGATCATCTGATGCATCTTCTGAAATGATGTTTGAGAAATAGCGCAATATGTCTTTCCAGTGACCAGCAAGCAGCACAACAGTGTTTTGGTCTTCCTTTACAGCTGAGGGTGTAGCTCTGAAACACTGGTCAGATCACATCCTAGCAGTGAAAATGGACTACTGTGATCTAAAGACTCCCAAGTGAAAACAAGGCAGGCAGTGACTTTGCTAGCAGAAGCTTAGTATTTTAGGATGAGCTCTGTTTACGTTGATTGTCTCATCCATGGGACTGAAAACAGCATGTCTGCAGAGCACAGTGTGGTCAGATAATCTCTGTGTGTGAAGATTTCAAGGAGTGGTCTCATGGGAAAGAATAAAATGCCCAAACCAGAACGAAAGCTTTCTAGACTACAAGGCCCTCTACCTTCTCTCCTGGTTGCTTTTCGAATGGACAACTGTGAGCCACATCTAGGCAAGAAGAAGGATATGGTATTCAGAGTGGGCTTCCTGCTGTGCGATACTCTGAGCTGTTGTAAGCGCCCTCCCTGATCCAAGGCAAGAGTCATGCATGTACTTAAGCTGGGATGCTGTTCCTACTCCTCCTGCAGGAAGTTCATGTTGTTGAGTTGTCCTGGTGTGAGAAAGACTGTTTTCTTTCTGGATTACTTGTGGAGTAATACTGACTTCAGAACCATATGTTTAGATCAGGGAAAGGAGATCCTTACTATGTTTGTTCTTGTTTTATACTCAGACTGGAAGTGTCACATAGATATTCCATGCTGTTGATTTGTTAGAAATGTGGTTTCTGCTCTCTTTCAGTTCTCTAAGGTATGGTTTTTTTCATGATAACACAAAAGGACCATAGGATAGATGGGCCTTTGGAGTGAGATGCAGAAGTGGCTGGGGTGACTGTTGAGCCTGAGCCTGTGATGCAGCCAGTGGAAGCCTTGGTGTTTCAAGTGAGAGAGCAGGGAGGTGGGTGAGAGGGTAAAGAGCATCAGCTGTAAAACTGAGTGACAGCGTGAGAGGCAGAGATTATAGTGCTACCTGTCCCTGAAATGTGGCCTCACTGAGGTATTGATGGTACTCAGTATGTCCCTCTTAGAGATTGCAGTTTTAATCCCCGTTTCATGTAAAACCTCTCCACTGAAAAACCTCTTTCTAATTAACTCTTTAAAAATACCTTTTTATCTGGGCTTATGGAATAAATTCTGCTGTGTGTATGAAGTGTCTGTACTGGCAAGCTTCATCCACAGTTTCTGTCACCCATGTTCTCTAGGCATGCTCATCGTCAGTGGAGGTGTTTGGTACTCGACAGCATAAGCATGCCCTGCCTACTTACACTACTGGAAAGGTGCAAGACCAATGATATTTGGCTTGGTGCCATTAAATTGCAGCACAAGAACTGTATGGCTGTAGGTGGGTAGAGACATTAAATAATGCATCTTGAGCAAGCCTGGTGCCAAGGCAGTGGTAAACTTTGAGAAATGAAAAGAAACTTGCTTTTTGATATTATGTTTTCTCTTGTTCTCTTTTGTGTATGAGCAGAGGGAGAAGTTTAATGGCAAGTTTAGCACACAGGTTATCTCTAGAATCATCTATAATCAGTTTGCTGTAAGATAGGAGACGAGACTTTGTGGGTTAGGGCCTTAGTTATAGTGACATATATTACAGACAGCTAGTTGAAAAAGAGAGCTATTCCTACTTTCAACAATATTAAAATAATAGCTTATTCATACTTTTTCAGCTCATAGCCTTAAATGGCCAAAAATGCAATTCTACATTTTTTCTTTCATTTCCTAATTGTTTGTTTTTAGGGTTTGGGTTTTTTTGTTTGGGGTTTTTTTTTTTTTTTTTGGTTGGTTGGTTTTTCGGGTTTTTTTTAGCCAGTGATGTGAGTAAAGAAGTTAAACTTCACCAGGGAAAGTCTTCCAAAAAAAGTCTAGGCATGATCTTACTTGATTTTTCTAAGGGAATACCGCAATGTGCAAACAGTGGAATAAAATCATAATGAAATGATCTCTTACCTTTCCAGTATCACTTGTAACTGAATATGCTGAAGATAGACAGGGATGTAAATGAAGCTGTGGTGTGCCTCTGTAAGCAGGGTCTGTGGTTTAAGGGTGCCCCGGGGCACTTGGCTGCTGTTGTAAACTCCATTGGAAATTAGTAGCTGGAATTGTGGGTATTATGTCTGACCAATATGCAGGCCAGTGCATTTTGTTGCTTAAAAAAATTAGCACTTTAGTACTTTATGCTGGAACTGGTCTTCTCTTGAAGCCAGGCCTTGAGAGAGTGTCCTGTGCAAAGCCAAGGCTGGCTGTGATGCTGTTGGACTGTCACTGGCGAGCTGTTGTTAGCGATGCTGTGTGCAGTGTGCTGGCTTGTCTGCAGCCTTCCAGGTCTGGGAGCTGTCTGGAACTGAGGGGCGTGCTTGGCTGGGGTCTGCCTTGGGGCAGTGATGTGGAGACGGGCAGGCCAGGCTGAAGGAAAACTTCTTTTACACGATGTGGATGGTGGTGCTAGGGTTCAGATGGAGGGTGTTCAAATTATTCTTCCAAAAAAAGTTACTAACCTGGCAGGTTTTTTTTGCTTTTGTCTGAAAACTAGAGAAAATAATTAGGGTGATGTAGTGTTTCTCTGAGATGTAAGGGAGTAATGCAAATTAAGATGATGGTTTATGGTCTCTTCAAGTGCAGCTTCTGCAAGGTTTTGATTATCATTTTATAACCATTACAACTTTATTATTATGGTCAACTGGGATGATTTTGAAGAGGAATGTTTTTGCTAAATTGGATTAGCTTCTGCCCTTAAGGTAATGCTTGTGTATTTGGCACCGTGGACTTTGTGCTGACAAAGCATGAAACCCGGCAAGTCCATATAGGCAGATAATACCCACCCAATGCAAGAGTGAAGTCAGCAAGGCTGAGCAACTGTGTGCAAGGGGGTTATGTAAAGCTGGGTGTGGAGCAGCCTCCTTTCCTGTGAAACACGACTGACTGCAGGAATCTGATGTGCAAAGAGCTGTGAAAACATGTTGCCAGGGAAAAAGACTTCTTGGGATAAGAAATTCTGCTGTTGCAGATAGATGTGCTAGTGGATTGTAAAAGCAGACAATTGTTCAAGGATTTTCTTTTGCCTTCACAAACAAGAATTCATGCAAATATTCTGAACAAATGTTTTCTTTGTTTACTAAGGGATTAAGAGATAAATGTGCACGTTTGCAAATTTTAATAGTATAACATGGTTCAGTTATTTTCATTAACTATTACTTGACAAGTGACAACAAATGGATGAACAAAAGTCACATTACTGAGTAGGTACAGTTCAAGGATCTAAGTCAGAATTTTTGACATCATTTGGAGGTGTTTGATTCAGATATTTTTCTTTGTATAATGATTCTTCAATTTCTTGTACCTATTTTGAAATTACATCAATTTAAAAGTTATAACAAGTGCCTTTCCATTATGCTGATTGTATCATCAATTAACCTGTGATGTAATGCTGGCAGTATCTTTGAGCTGATCCTGTGGAGGACACCCTCTGTCAAATGTGAAAGCCTTGAAGAGAGAACATGGGAAGTTAGAAGTGTGCATCCAGTGATGAGTAATGTGGAAGGCAGTCTCAGACAGCAGAGGAACTGTCAGCTTCTCCTTGCCTTGTGTTCTGCAGTTACCTATAGGCTTGAAATCCCAGTGTGTGGTACAGCAGAATCTCCACAGTGCTTATCTCTCATGTCTACAAACAAAAGAAGTGAACAAGAGAAAATGAATGCTCTTGTCCAAGGGAGATTTGTTCTGTGATCATGTGTAATCAAACATGTAATCAACAATAAACTGCTTGCATGTTTTCTTCCTAATTAGTTGCTGCCAATTATTGGGATTGAAGAGTGAGTTTAGGGTGGAGCTGGACAAATACAACCTGGAGAAAAACAGCTAGCTGGTACTTTGCCTTTGTGTGTCTGCCTGTCCAGCTCCCCCTCAAAAGCTGCATCAGCTGTTTATTTGTCCGCCTCCTTAGTGATGATAAGGACAGTGGTAATTTGGTAGGTTAGAATAGAGATTTAGGTTTTTTTCTTTTTTCCTTAAGAGAAGTGTAGGTTATCTTTCAAACTCATCAGTGGGTTGTGATCACACCAATGTTGTAATGGAGAGGGGCAGGCACCAGAGTATCTAGGTAAGTCCATAAAGGGAAGCAAATGTAAAAGATGTAGCTGAACTGTTGGCTTTAGGCTCTTTTTCTGAGAGGGAGAATGAGGGTATGAGTAGCAGAGCTCTGGTACAATGGTATGATTAGCTTATTGAGGCAACTTCTCAAAAGTCTGAGGAGGCCCAAGAAATGGTCTGGATCTCCCAGTTATGCAGTATAGCAAGAGACCTCCCAGCAGATCCAAATCTGGGCTAGGGCGGCATCTGGTTAGAAAATAATAGCATTTTGGGGATTATGTCTCAGCTCCTTCATGCCCTCGCCAAGTTTGGGAAAGTTCTCTAAAAAGGCACGTGCTCAGTTGCTGATGGAAACGAGGGGTATAGCAGCTACTGTCTGGGCTAAGAAAAAAAACGGAGCGTGGGATTAATTAGAGGGCCCTGTGTGTGCGTGTGCGCGTGCGCGCGTGTGCGTGTGTGTGTGTGTGTGTACCCTCGTGTCTGTGTGTGAGAGGAGTAGCAAGATGTGCCATGAAAGGTCAGGGGTGTGGAACACAGCAGGGCACATGCTGTGGGTATTGGCTAAGGCACAGCTCTGAGGGGACCTCTTGAGCAGAAGTGGTGCCTGCAGAAGGGCTGAAGCTAATCAGAAAAAAATTATTGGTTCAGAGAGATGGGATGCTCTATAAATCTTTTGCAAGCAAACAGGATTTGTGTTGGACTTCTGTCTTTGTCATTCACTTTACCTTTCAGAGGGATGTACGCTTTGTCTAACAGCTTGGATAAAAACAGGCAGCATTTGTTTTATGATTTATCAAAGGGCTGGGTTTTTTTGTCTCTTACGGCATTGTAAACAATCCACTGAAGCAAACAAGAAAATGGGTGTTCTGGCAGACCTGTACAAATGCTAGTGCTTAAAGCAAGAAGCCTATGGACTGGAAGAAATAGGCAGAATTTTAGTCTTTATCTAACAGCAAACTTCAGTGTAACGTGAAGCAGATAAAATCCCTGATGAAGTAGATATATTTGTAACACATACATAGGCGTGCTTCTCTGAAGTGATGTAGCCACCAGGACAGGGAATTGTCCCCAGCAAGGATGGAGATTTCTTAAAAATACTGTTTTGCCCTTTTCATATGCAAAAACTTTGGTAAATGATGGCAGCTTTTTGTCTCACTGTCTAATCTCTGCCCCAGCTTCAGGTTTTCTGACCTTGGGTGGTCCTATGCATAACAATCCTGTGCTATCCCTGCCCAAAGCTTTTGATGCATTTCTGTCAATTTTCATGACCTATTGGCCTTGATCTTAAGAGGTTGGCAGACGTACCTAGTTCCATGTGTTGGATTTTTAACTCCTCAAACTGCAGCCCTATCCAATTAGATAAATGGAAAACCCTGTTCTCATACCTGAACTTTTTTTGCCCAGAGCGTGTGTGTTGGTTATTTTTTTATTTATTATTTTTTGTCCTCACCCCTGTGTTCATACTGGCTGTTAGAATTATTCTGTATGCTTTATAACAAAAAAAATTTATTAACTTGCTCTCTCTCCATTTAGATACTTTTTCCTGTATGTAAGAGGATACTCAAATATTGCATGTTGCAGAGATTTTATTTAAATTCCAGGATCTTGTGTAGATCACCAAGATAATTCACTGTAGCACTGTCAAACACCCTATCCTGTCCTTCTCAGGGAAGCTGGCCACATGTCAATAAATGAAATATTTTCAACCAGTGTGATCATCACTTGTTGGAAGCCAAGCTTTCACTTTGTTTCAAGTCTCTCAAATGAGGCTTCCAAAGAAAGTAAAATCATTTTTCTTTGATCTATGTTGATGTAGAGCAGAAGAATCAGTTGCAGGGGAAGGAAATTCCCATTATTGGTATCGATGTCTGCATCTATTCAAATGGGGAAAAGCAATCCAATTCACATTTGTACTATGTGTTTTCTGCAGAACATATTTTTTCTCTCAAATAGAGTACTAGGCTGCAGAATTGCACTTTTTAGATTCCAAGTGCTTTTCTGTTTTCCATTTATGTGATTGATACAGTGTTTGGGGGGAGCTGCATGGTGAAATTAAGATGAAATTGAGTTTCAGATGATACTGAACTGCTTTTAGCCAGCTTTTTATTTGGGGCTTAACCAACCAGTCCTCTTTAAAATAACAACTGCATTCGTAAGTGCCCCAAACTAAAGGCTGAAGCTTGAAATGCATCTCAAAGGGAGCAAAGAAAGCAGAAACTGACTGGAAGAGTTACGTAAACTGATGCAAAGTTTGAGGGGAAATTATTTCTGGGAGTGTCTTATTTTATACTAAAGCTTTACATGGATGTCTTTTTAACCTGATTGCTGTCTGTGCCAGGGTCTGTATCTGGACACAGTGACTTCCCTGCATAGACTCCTGTTGTTGGTTGTGTCCATGAATCTATCTCTTACTCTGGTTCCATAAATGAAGAGGAAAATTTGTTCCTTGCATATGCAAGGAGTGGTCACTTGGTGACTGTAGGAGACAAGAAATCAAAAGTGCTCTCAAAGGTGATGAAACTTGAGGGGAGGCTTGGTGTCTGACTTGTACAATGCCAAAACATTAGGACCGTCTCTTATAGAGAGGGAAAAAAGAGTTGCAAATGGGTTTCTTCAGTGATCAGACATGTTAACTTTCTCTTGTTTGTGTAATGAAGCTTTGCACAAAGGAAAAAGCCCCAGACACCTATATATCTTATTTGAAGCTTGGCTGAAGATGAATAAACTCATTTTTGCATGGCAAGTTGCTGAACTTAAATATGTCTCTAATTTCTGCCAAAAAAATGCCCAATCTCTTTTAGAGATCCGAGAAGTGAAAAAAACATTTTGTGTATTACACATTTCTCATGCATGTCTCAGTGGGTGTCTGGCCTCTGTAAAAACTCCCAAAAGGTTTATTCAAGGCTGTTTGCCAAAGTCTTGGAAAGCTGCAGTGGGTGTACAGCATTTGGTTTCAGGGTTAGTGGATTAAAAGCCAGTTCTTGATGAAAGCTGGCTTGACAGATATGCTTTTTTCTCTGTACCCCTTGGCTTTAGCAGAGTGGAGGTGTGTGTTGGGTTTCCCTCATGGTGTGCAGGAGACCTGCAGAACCAGCCTGGGGCTTAGCAGAGCCTCATCTCGCTGGCCATACTGAACTGGTGGTCTTTGTGCAGCATGCACTACATGGTCTCATTCAGTGAAGATGGGAGCAGCTGAAGCTCCTCAGAACATCAAGACACATCTCAGGTCTAGAGACAAAGATGTCATATGGGACAGTGTTGAATGCTTTGCCCAAATCCAGGTTGGTGGCTTCAGTTACTCTTCCTTTAGCCACCAGATTTGTCAGGCACAATTTTCTAGCCTTCATCAATCACCTCCATGTTTTCCATATCTTAATATAGTTTCTGCCCCATGGATCTTGCTAAGAAGTCCCCCACGAGGACCAGAAATTGTAAATGATAGGCTGCTCCTGCCTGTCTGTACAGGTTCTCATCTGCTCGGTCTTTCTAGTCCAGGTGGCCTGTGTCAGCCCATGACTCTAATGTCACCTGTCCTTCCCTCCATTTATTCTTGAACCATAAGCTCTCAGTTAGCTCCTCATTCGTTCCCAGGCAGAGCTCCATAAACTCCAGCTGGTCCTTGACATAGAAGGTGACACCCTGTCCTTGTTTACCCAGCCATAGGAACCATCCCATCATGTTCAGATGTTTCTAGAATCCTCCAATAGCTTCTGTGATGAGAATTTTATATATATAAAGATAAATATCATCTCTGTCCCTGGAAGGGATGTTGTCTTTTGCCTCGTGATTCTGCTGCCTCTTCTCAGGTCTCGTTCAGTCATCATGGTTGCCTTGTGACCTTAGAAAGACTTTTGAAAGGGATGGGTCATGCGTTCGCTTTTTGCAGAGGGTCATTTTAACACTCAGGTGGCTGGGGTCACGGGGAGACAAAGAGAGCTGGGACCAGAGAGGATATGCGTGCTCTTTGCAGTGCTTAGGGAAGCAATCAGTTTATTAAAGCCAAAGGATGATGCTGGAACGATTTAGCCTGAAAAGTTGAAGGACTCTGACCTTTGGGAAATTATTGTCTTGTAATGGAAGATACAGTGCCAAAACAGCTTGGTTTGAAGCTGGTCTTTAATAAGGCTATAAAGAGATCACATGGTGTGGCTGCTTGCCACAGCTGGGAACTGGATCTGATAATGTCTGGTGGTGTAAGCTTATAGCTGAAGGTTGAACCCTGCCCAATTGCTTATAATTGTCATCAGGTACTAAATACATCTCTGAATGTCTGGTAGGATTAATAACTTATTGCCTTTAATAATTTTTCTGTGCAGCTGTTAATCATTCCTTCTTTCCACTGATGATTCTTCAGGGCTTTTTCTGTCAAAAGACTGTGGTTAAAGGTTTTGTGTCCCTGCTGGGAAAGCAGAAAGTATGGGCTCCCAGAACCTGGGGTCACTGGTTCCAAGAAAAGACTCTGGCAGAGCTCAGCAGCACTGATCCATCTGAAATGCCTAGTTTGAAAAGAAAACAGATCCTTTTGAGTTTATATTTACTGACTTTATGGATTTTATGTCTTGGGATACACAGATTTTATTTCTGCACTGTTTTTTTAATGCTGAAATTAGTAGCCCTGTAATATTTCATTAAACCATTACTGAAACTCTATCTTAATATTTAGTGACTATAGGCAATTTATATCCCCTAGTTACTGCTTGCAGTGTCTGTTTTCTTTCTTTCATGGTATTTTCCTCCCTACTTGAACGTCGTAGAGTTGATGTGAGATGCTTCACTTTGCCATTGCTCTTACGGGATAAGGGGTTAGTGGGTTTCTGGCTGGCTCTTTGCTGTGAGATGCTGGTGAATGTTTGTTGTAGTCGGAATTCGTGGCACTGCAGGTGAACACCAGAGTGATGCTGCTGCTGCTCTACCAAGATCCTCTCTTATCTTCTGCTCAATTTCAGAGCACTTTGTTCATTTTTAATGGCTGTAAATGGGATGATATAATGCTTTGAAGGGGCGAAGTTCAGATGGTTCTACCAAATGTCACATGTGAATGGAGTGGAGTGGTGGTGTGAAAATCACTTACGGTGTTGTAGTGTCAGATGTATGAGGGCTCCTATTGCTTGGACCATTCCCTGTTTATAAAAACAAGGAAGAAATGCACAAATGTGTCTACCCTCTGTGGGGTTTTATCCTACTTGAACGGTCTTCTGTGACAGCCCAAAGTCTTGGGTTTTTTTCAGCTTGTCTAAAAAGCAGCACTTAGAGTTTTAAGAGAGATGTTTTCTCCCCTGTACTACATTATCTGTTCCTACTGGATTGTAAAGGTGTAGTCTATTTTCCTTCTTCTTTGGAGCTGTGATGCTTTACAGACTGAGAAAATTGAGAACTCCCTCCCCCAAATGACAACTTTCAATCCATTTCAGTAAGAAATCTTTTCAAAATACTGGTTGCTGGGCAAAAGCTTGCTGAAGGGTAAGCATAGTTGGATACAAATTGCTAAAGATAATGGATTAATTGCTTGCTTAATGTTCTGTGTGCAAAAAACCAACCCACAAACTGTCCCCCTGTTACAGCTCAGTCTTGCTGTGTCTCAGATGGCCTGAGGTAACTTCCGTGCGCACTGGTGGCTGTGGCTTCGAGCTGAGGCCATGGGACAGCGAGCACCCCAATGCTGGAGTTGCTGCTTGATTGCTTCTCTGATAGACTGTAAGGCGGAGTTCATTAGAGATGAAAAATAAGAAAAGCAAGGATTGTCACAATAATAACAAAAATACAGGTTATTCTGCTGATGGAATACCTAAGGTAATTGAGTTCAGCCTGCCTTTGTGCCAGGAGGAGAAATGAGGTTGTGGCTGGCCAGTACTGGCTGGTTTTCATGCTTTGCAGGTATTACTTGCCCTGTGCCTTTCTCTGTGTCTGATAATTTCAGTGTGGTGGAAAGTCTTAGTGGTTGCAGGTTTTTGCTCTGATGCATGAATATTTATAAACTCCCTTTGATGCCCATGTATTGCTTTTCTGTGAAAATGCTTTTATTTTCTTCTATCAAAGTAATACATTATTATTATTTGCCCCTTCTTTACATGGGAAATTTTTGAAGTGAAACATTCATATGTCTGAGAAAATGAACTTCACTGCATGAACTAATAACTTTTTAGACTAATAAAATAGATAAAAAGATTGCCTTTTACTTTTGAAATTGTAAATTCCATTTGGCATTTTTCAGTCTGTCACTCAGACCAGACAGCAAAAATAAGTTTCTTAATTTAACCATGACTGTGATATATAAGCTGCTAGTAATTTTCTCTTTTAACTGTCATTCAGTATAATGCCAGGTCCTAGATGCTGTAGGGAATTAGTCCAAACTGTTTACTTTGGATTTAAAAAAAACCCAACCCCAAGCCCAAAACCCAGCTATTCTTCATAGTTTGAGGCTATGGTAAAACACTGATTTCAGGACACCAATTAATGTGCTTTTAGTAACTTGATATTGAATTCTTCCTTAAATCCATACACCATTCCAACTTAAACATGAAGGCAACTTCCATGGTAATTATTTTAATTGCTATTCCATACAGTGAGGTTTGCATTCTCCAGTAGAGTTGTTCACTGGTTTCAGGTATAGAACTAATAAGTCACAGAAAGCTTCTGGGTTTCATTTAATATTGCAAACTAATGCAGTGGTTACTTGTTTCTGGATTTCCTGTCAGTCTTGCAGTGTGTGATTCAGCAGAGCTGTGTGCTGAAGGAAGGGAACACACAATGCACCAGCCAGTAATTTGTGCTGATGCTGTATAGGTTTCCACAGCTTTAGACATACAGTGCCAGTTAAAGATGTTGAAGCATTACTCTAAGTTAAGTGCTTAGTTTTATCATATTCACTTTTTTCTTTCCTTCTCTTTTCTCTCAGAGATTTTCTAGCATTTGCCAACATTTTTTTTTTCCTGGGCTGATGATTGGAGTACAAGATCCCTGTCTAGATGATCTTTGGAACAAAATCTATTGTAAAACTAGTGACCTCTGGGAAGGTAGAACTGACCATTTTTCAAATATCTGTTCAATGAAAGCGGGCAGACACAGTGCCTCTTTGACACAGCTGTGTTGCCTCTTTGGAGGGAGAAGGGAAATACAGCTAATAACAATCTTTTCTCTTCAGGAGAGATTTGCTATGAAGTTTGTATAGTCTGTTGCCTTTTGTATAGCCATTGCCAGTGTCAGGAGGCAGCCAGACCCGCTGGGAATGAGAGCCCTTCCCCTCATAGGCAGTGGCTCAGTTTCAAATTACATGGGAAGAAAGAAGGGTCATGGACAAGACCATGAGGCACATGAGTGGTCAGTACACCAAGTGAAAGTCATCCCATCCTGTTCTGTCCACTATGCCCTGCCTGTCCTCTGTTAAAGAAATGGCCTAAAAGAACATACACCAGGTCTGTAGGATGTATTTCTTCTTACTGGCTTTTTAAATAGGAAGAAGTGGAGGCTGGTCTGGGGCTCTGTCTGACTCCCAGAGCAGTTTATTCACCAACTGTCTTGTCTCCATTGAGTGTCCTGCACAGGCAGCCCCTGTTGGGGAATTGCTTGTGGCCCAACTCGGCTTCGTTCTCTCTGCTTACTCTTTTTCTGAAGGTCCTAGAGTTTCCTGTGCATAGGATCAGCTTGCTTTCTGTGCCTGACCCTAAGCCCTCTCACAGGTGACGTAAGGCAGTGAGTGTGGTTAGATGGTATTGCATGCTTGGTTGCATAAGGCTTGTCTTGCTGCCCTGAGCCTGCAGCTGTGACCTGCCTGGCTGAAAAGCCTGGAGTCACTGGCTTAGGAAATCTTCCAGGCGGAGTATTAGCTAATGCCAGAACTGAGGTGCGTGGTTGCTTGACATCCTGATTGTTTGGATACTTCTTGTTTTTAAAATAACTTATTTTCAAATAAGGCTGTCTTGGTAGAGGATTTTTTTCCAAATTAACTAATCCTCAAAATATGCATGCTTCTATGGTTTCTGGTCCCTTGGGTTTAAATAAAAAAAAGTTCTCATATTTCAGGTAACCAAAAGGACATCCTGCCCCCCTCTGAAAAAGGGGAAGACCAAGCCAGCCTTGCTAATTGCTTCCTCCTTTCTGTACTTTTTAAAGCATGTGTGACATCATACCTAAGAGCAGGCACCCCTTCTCTCTATGCCTGTGTTGTGGTCTGGCTTCTTCCCTTCTGCTGCGGGGGGTGTTACAATTTGTTTCAGTAAGTCCCAGAAAATTTGCAAAGTCCGTTTTGGGGGGATTACAGAAAACCTTTGGAGTGACCCTTTCTCAAGGGGGTTTGGCACCCAGCTCACAAGTATTTTTTTTGCTTTGAAGTAGAATAAAGCTTATTCAGTGTGTATGCAGCCATGATAAGAAATGCAGCTTTTGCCATTGGTTGTTATTCTTCCAGGAGCTCTGAAGCAGACCTGTCTGAAGCCTGGTGTATTTCAATGGCAGTTCTGAGTTCTGTTTATTCCAGAGCAGACACAGGAAAAATGTAGCTGGTTTGGTTATAATAAGTTTTAGCTTACAATACTTGGAATGCTTCTGAGTAGGCTGCAGCTTTAATTTACGAAACAGCATTCCCCACCTAATTTTTATTTTTCTCACTTAGATCTGTGAAAATGACTGTTTAAACAATTCGGCTATTAACTCTTTCTCTACAAAATTCATATTTTTTTCTCACCACCCAGATGGAATGCATCTGGCCAGCCTCAGGTGATGATCTGCAGCAAGGCTTCCCACACTGTAATGGCAGTATATTAATCACCCACCACTTAACAGCTACTGTTATCTACAAGAGGCCTTTGAAATTCTTTGCAAGAGGTGCTCGGTTTCATTTTCTTTTTAATTTCCTTGCTGAGCAGCAACAAGCTCTCTCCTGTGTCTGTGCATTGAATGCTGCTTCTAGGCCAGAGAAACTCTGGACTGGTAAAGTGGAAGAGGGAGCAATTTGTGTCATAGATGCTGATTGATTGCCTGTCCCTTTGGGCATCTTTGTAATGGCCTTCCAAAAGAAAGAACCACTGTATTGGGAGGAAAACTGGAGGAGCCATTGTGTATTCAGCAGTGTGCAGCATTTGTGACTATGGACAACAACACAGACGCTCTTAGACAGAAAAGCACTGAAGGCAGAGTTAGGTGGTCCTGTTCTCTGACCTCCCCAAAAAGGATCTTTGGTTTTCACATACAGGGCTAGTGGGAACAAGGAAGAAAGAGTCCTGTCTTGTACTTACTGAGGCTTTTGATTTTTAAGTTAAATTTCCTGTCTTCAAAGTGAGGAGAATGTTCTAACATATTTCAATAGCCTGCATATATTGGGAGGAGGGCATGGAGCAGGGTTGGCTGGGCATTGTGCCAGGGATTGACTTCTGCTCTGAGGACTAGTCCAGAAATGGTTTGTTTTGCTTGATAACTTGTCAAAGGTCGTGACTGAGCTGGTTGTGTGTGGCTGCATGTACCTGAATCTCAGTTCTCATACCAGCAGAGTAGACAACTCTAGAGATTTGCCTAAATTGGCTCTACCCATTGTGGCTCTCAACATTTTGGTGTATAATTAATAGGCCTCTCCAGTCTCTTATCCCTGGTGATTCAGGATCGCTGGAACTATTCTTCATGTGGCCAGAGGCTTGGGCCTTTCTGATGAACCCCAAGTATTTGAACTCTGCTCCTGCAGGAGTCAAACTAAGTGCAGGTCTGTGAAGTGAAATCCAGGGAAGCATCCTGTGTATCAAGATGATGAGGGTAGAACAAGGTTGTAAGTAAGAGGATAAATGGCTGCAAGATGCTGTGTTCTTCTTTCTCGATGTTTATACATGTATGTTTGGCTCAAAATAAAAGATCTGTCAAGCATATGGAATATGCTGTGGTGCAGTTTGCGCACTCTGAGGGCAAATGAGAAATAAAAAGCAGACTAGATCTAATTAAAATTGAGTTGCTCCTTCCCTAGTATCAGCCACTTCCTACCTGTGCTCACCTGGCAGCTCTATCAGTCCCAGCTGCTTAGTATGCATCTTGGGTCACTTCTGAGACCATGATTCAGAAGCTGCCAAAGTGCTTCCTAGGCAGGGAATGAAACGGAACAAATGCTTCCCTGAATTTGAATCAGGTTATTTATTAGTGTAGATTTTTATTATTTGCATTCTAGTATGAAGCAACCCATTTCCATTAGTTTTTGTTTTTACTTTTTCCCTGCATTTCCAACACTAACCTTTACTTTTTTTTCTTTTTTTTCTTTCAGGAAAAGAGGAGTAGAAGTAGTACAGGTGAGTAAAAACTTTATTTTCTTGTAAGGAAGATTTACTCGTTTTAAGTGCTGTCATTGAGATGTCAACATGACCGGGGCTTAATCATTTTTCTTTCTTTTCCACTCAGTTCTCTGTAACAGATACTGTTTTTGGAAATATAGAATCCTCTTTTATGAAGCATGTGCTGAGCCCACATGTCATCTAGTTTAAGAAGTGCCCTGGTGAAAGTGGGAATGCAGTTAGGCTTTTCTTGCGTCTGTCAATTAATAAGATCTGGTAGTTGATTAGGTGAATTACTACGTTAATTGCATTCACAGGCAGTCATCCTTAACAGAAACAGGAGCTGCCCTTTGAAAAGAAACTGTGGCAGAAGGACTGTTCTTGTAACCCGGTGAGCAGTGAAATGATACTAAAGTGCCTTCAAGTTGTAGGCCATCTATGGATAAGTTCAGGTGTTGGCTACCGTTGTTCTTTCCCAAGTCTGAATGGTCATATTTCACACAAGATGTTAGTTAAAGGATGGTGTCACTGTGCCAGCTGTAACATAGGCACTGTAGCCCTTAAAGATGAAAGGGGAGCATGTTCTTTCCTACTGGCTTATTTTGTGTGCTTAAATGAAGTGTATGCCATAGGTTTCACTCTTGCTGATACTTACCTAGTGCTCATTTTGAATTGTAAGGTGGTCAGTGAGTTTCTCAAAAACAGAGATGAAATGGCCTCAATAGAGAGGACAGGGGAGAGAGGAGCAAAATAGTGTGTCAGCCATTGATAATTGAGATTGCTCTTAAATCCATGTGAAAGGTGCTTCTCAACACTAGCAGGGAGCAGGAGAAAAGCACTCAACAAAAAATAAATTGAAAAATCAGGCCACGTTATTTTAAAGAACCCACTGTCAGAAAAGGCTTAAAAAAGTTCTCAGTGCTGGCTAAAATGCAGAGTGGGTCTTTCAGGTATAAGTGGTTGTCTGTATGGTACTAGAAGGACAAAGTGCATATTCTTTACTGGCTGCATTTATCCTTTCACTACTACACCGTCCTCTTCCTTACTTGTACCTCCTGTTGCTCAGAGTTAAGGAGCAACATCTTTCATTGGTTGTGATAATGACATTGCCAGACTGATAAAAACAAACCCATGTTTCCAAAGCACAGCTTCACCAGGAGCACAGGGAGGAAGCTAGCCTGTAGTTGTGTCGCTGTCAAGGGGACACTACTATTTGAATGATACCCCACTGTATTACAATCCAATGCCTGCATTTGTTATATGTGCCTTGCAACTGCACTTTATGTTTAAGCAGGAAAGAACTTGTATGAGATGAATTCAATGATGCACTGGTTAGTTGAGCAGAGGGCATATTCCATTTTACCTCGTGGATTAAAATTGCTGTCCTTCCATGGGTTGCCTCTTAGTTGTCTGATGTTTTTGTGGCTTATTGGGTAGTCATCAGAGAGATGCAAAATTATTAGAAAGTACTTCTTTATTGGAAGAGCATTGTGGGAAACATTTGGACAGATCTAGACAGGACTTTGTCTCTGTTAAAATGGTTTATGATCTCAGATATCACTGTATCAGACTAACCTGTACTGGGAACTTATGCCTGAGGCATACCTTGAACACTGATGCCCACTGCTCTGCCAGAACAGGCTTGGATGGATGTGCATGATCACCCCTTGCCTATCACTTGTGTATTGCTTCATATGTCCTGATGCATAAACTTTATCCAGTAGGGAATGTATCAAAATTGGCTCTTTTTTCATCCCTTACACTACTAGAAACCTTTGCTTGAGTCACATTGCCTGATCCATCCCACTAGCCCTGCTTCTAGATGGAGGATTGTCTTGGTGTCAGTCTGGTGGGAAAAACTGAATTGACAGAGGGAATATTGTCTTCCTGTGTCAAGCAGCAGCATTTTTTTGTTTTGTTTCCCCTTCTCCTCTTTTAAAGAACCTATGCTGTTAGAGAGAAACCAACCCTTGGGCCTGACAATAGGCAAGTAACTCAAAACACAAGAATACATGGGATGTTTTCCTGATTTCTTCTTTAAATAAATTCAGAATTTTTCTGAATGTAGTCTTGCTTTCCAGTAATAATTAGTGAGTTGGAAAGTAAGGTTTAGTTACTGGCTTCTAAAGAGCAAAACACTTGGGACTGGTATGTGCTGACTTCTGTGAACAGACATCAGATTATTCTTTTCCAAAGGAGCAGGAAAGGATTTCCTACTAAACGGAAGTCTTGGAAATCTTCAAATAAGCACCTGCATGACTTCTGTTTCCTTCTTGCAGTGAGGATTTAGGATGGTCCTCTACTTAGATTAAATTCTTTTATTTTACTTTTTTAAAGGTAATTATGGGGTACTCCATAAAGTAAGGAAGTGCTCTTGTTCCAGTTTTGCAGGAAGAAAGACTGAAGGATGTGTCCCATTTCCTCTAGGGAACCTGTTTCTGTACCAGCCCTGGTGCTGTTGGGAGCTGTGCTGCAAACCTATGCAGCAGGAATTCCAGCTCCAGCTGTCTTGGAAGTGTTGTGGGGCCATGAACTCATGCTGTTGTGTGGCCATGAAGGCAAGGGAAGAGCAGTTGAAGGTGGTCATCAGGCCTGATGTTGCTGTCTCTGTTCCCATGAATGACAGCAGCAGTTCAGTTCCCATTAATCTTCAGGCTGCATTTAAAGTGTTCTGAACGTAATGCTCTTGCAGTTCCAGTGGCCATTACATACCTTCTCCTTTCTTATCAGTTCTTCCCATCCTTCACAGCTGCCTGCTCAGCTGGAGTGCCCTGAACTGGTGTCCAGAGAAAGAGTAGAGATGCTCTGAACAGGTGGAAAACATGACCAAAGCCCATCTGCCACGGCCTGCAGGCAGTTGCTAGGCAGGCAACAGCTGGCAAGGCTGAGACAGAGAAGCTATTGCACTGGCATTGGAGTGACTTGCCAGAAAATGCTTAAATTGAAGCATTTCTTAATGAATTCTTTCATCACTGTTTCAAGGGAAAAGCTGCCTGTGAAGTTATGCAGTGGATTCCTGATGAGGCGTTTGCTATTAAAAAAAAAAAAAAAGAAGCTATTTTCTATAATGAAATCTAGCAAAGGACGGTTTTGTGTAGTGTCCAAAAGGTAAAGCTGTTTCTCATCTTGTTCAATTCCCGCCCCTCCCCAGTCCCCAAATTAGTGGAGGGCCAAATTTGTGACTGAAAATTGTCAGTTTTTCTTTAGCCAGTGGAGTATCCAGTTTCATATCACTTTGTATGCTGGCAAGAGAGAGGGAACATCTCCATCTACCTTGTTTTTCAGGAAAAATCTGTTTGGCTTAGTTTGAAGAATGTAAGATTGAAAACACGTGCAGTGAAGTGGAAATCATCACAAGTTCCTCTGATGGGGGCATGGATTTATTTTTGTATCACAAGCTATGCAAAACCAGAATAATCAGCTGCAGCCCTTTGGCTTCTGACAAATTGCCAGTTCAGTCTTTGTGTGACAAAGTTTGGAGCCTTCGTATTTCTCGTGACTTCAAAGCTGTTTCAAGCACTTCCACACCCAGGTTTTGCTAGAGCTCTACTCTTTTAATTCTAAAATAGTGAAGATATCCTATTTTTGGTAGGTATTTTTGGTTTGACTGAACACTAATGCTCTTTTATGTTAGAAAGATGTTCTAGTCAGTTGGCTATAAAAGTGGGATTAGTCATTGTATTTCAAGCTGCACACTTTAACAGCAGTGAGTTATGGAGGACTGCATGTTTTCCAAGGTGGAACCAGCTGATTGTAGTAGTTACAATGGTCTCGACTGCTATTTTGTTTTTCCTTCTCCCCCCAGCTCTCTGGGAATTGAAATATTTGAAATCTTTTGAAAAGAAAACCATCCTTTGAGCCATGGGTTTTCTTGAAGCCTGCAAAGGAGAATTGAGGGTCCCCTCTGCACTTCTTAATTCTTCAATCAAAGTTAAATACTAATGACAGCAGTTTCCACTATTTGTTGCCAGGGAACTGTTGTTTTCTTGAAATAAGGAGAAGTTTATTTTCACATGAAGCATTAATGGAATAAGTTTGAAACAGCAATGTTCTTACCGAGAAAAGGAGCTTATAAAATATATATCCGATAGCATATACAGAAAGATGTGACTGGAAAGCTTCCAAAGCAAGCAGGGTTGTTGAGATGTTGGAGAGCTGGCTCTCTAGTACTGGGAGAAGAAAGTTTATTTTTATATGCATGCCAGGCCCTCAGTAAAGTGCATATTCTCTTGAGAATGGCAGCCTGCCTTGCCTTCAGTGCATTTTTTGAAATGATGCTGTAGAAGTCCTCCAGCCCTCCCCGGTTTGGATTGTGTTAGGTACTTTGCACATGCTTGAAGGTGAGGGGCCACTAGTTAAAATCTTGGAAAGATCCTAATACATCTCAGTGTTAGTGCTATACCAGAGTGTGCCAAACACACAAAGTGAGGTCTTCCAAAAAGGTACGTTAATTAAAGTTTCAAATTCAGAAATAGCAGGACTGTGGAAGAACAAATGCAGGCAGAATCCTTCCTCTGGTCCTTTTCAGTAGTGGAGATCCCTCTGTGTGAGACCTTGGTGGCTCAGAAGCAGCATGGCCCAGCAGGACCGAAGCACAGGCTCCAGTGCAGGGAGAGATGATTTTGGCACAGTGCTTTGTACTGCATCAGCAGGCTGATCAGTAAGGTACAGCATGGGCCTTTCAGGTTCATTGGGGAAGAAGAATAGATGCACATCTGTTGGGGCAAGGAAGGCAGGCAAAACTCCAGTACATTTCTGCCATGTGGATTAAGCAGATTAAATAAATAAACACTTATTCTTAAAAATTAGACAAATGCATTTATATTTGTTTTTGCTCTTGGTGAGTGAATGAGAGGACCATGATGAAATTTTTGTCTCAGAGATAGTTTTTACTGACTGGTTTGACTGGATGGTGAATCCCAGTGGCCTCGGAGAGGTATAGACTCTGTAGTCAGTTGCAGAAGTCATCTGGGTGAGTGAAAACATTACTAAGATTTAGAAATCTGTAACTAACATGTAGTGAATGGCTGTCAGGTTTGAGCTTGTATTGCTTTGGCCCATGGAGCCAGCTCTGTCCAGCCCCTTTGACTCCCTGGTATGTAGTGATGAGGCACTGATTCCTAACAGTGCTAAAGGCTGGGAGTTGGGAAGTCCTGGGTGAAAATCCAGTCCCTATGGGACCTCTGCCAAATAATTTGGTGGCTGTAATGGGACTGAAATTGCAGTGTGGAGTTGCCTTGCTTTGCCACTTACTGCAGGTGCTTGGGGCAAGTCCCTTACAAATTCTGCCTCTGTTTCCTAATGTAGGTAATATTCCATGTAGTGGAATGTCATTTAAGTTGCTTTGAGATACCTGAGCAGAGAGACTTAAAGAAAGATGAGTGCGTGAAGGAAAACAGGGCTGTTAATTTCTTACGATTGCTTTGTATGATATTCTTTCTGTTATCAGCATATGTCTTCCTGGATACTTCTGTGAACTACAGAACTTCATAAATCCCTCTTCAAGAAAAAGTGTGGATAAAAATAAGACCCTCACAAAGATGCTGGGGTGTAATACTCTCTATTTGCCTCTTTGGAGCATACAGTACCAGTCTTTCCACAAAACGGCAATCAGACATTGCTTTTATGACTATTACAGTGGTGCCTATGGGGCAACAAGGACCTGGCTTTAATTTGGGTCTGCATTAAACAATAGGATTATTTGTCTCACTGGTTGCAGGTGTTGTGATACAGTATCAAAATAGGGCAGATGGAGCGTGTTTGGAGACATGACTCAGGAAATGCCTATTTTGAAACCAACCTGTCTCATTTGCAGTTTTGCTGAAACTGCAAAGTCAGTGTTGAAATACAAATATGCATGTAGCTCTTTTGACCTTTTCTGAAATTTTTTCTTGGAGTAGGAAGGATAGGGAATTAATATGATACCATGACAAGAGTCGCTGTGTCTCTGACCTTAGTTCTGTCCCAGATGAATGCCCCATCCTTTGTTTGTTCTGGGGATGAAATCCTGCAGTTCTCTGCTCAGGCAGAATTGCAAGCTCATTCCTGTGACAGCAGGTGTAACCTTGTCTTCAGTCCTGGTTTTGTTCTACAGAGATGTTTTTTTGAGAGCAGTGACTCACGTATCCACCATAGCTCAGACTTGGTTGCTTCAAATGGAAGCTTTATAGAGAGGGTATCATCAGAACAGGAAAGGAAGCTAACTGCATGCCTGCCTTCCTCAGGGTCCTCGTAGGTCTGAACTTCCACAGGACTCTGACGAAGATCAGTGGAGCTTGGGGAAGTCTTTTCAGTATATGTTGACTCTTCTTTCCGCCGGCTTTTGCAAGAGTTACTTACCCCTTTGATCTGTGATCTGAGATAATTGTATCTGGAGATATTGCATGCTTGTTTGCTTTTCTGGCACTTCACAATTAAAGGAGATAAACATATTTATGTTGCAAGATTGAATCGTTCCAATGAAACCTGATGCTTAAAGACATTAGGCCCTAAAGTTTCTTAGGTTTTCCAGTATTTGGCCTTCAGTCTTAGGTTAGAAAACTCTTAATACATGTACTTCCGCTGCTTCTATATGACACAGGGCACAGTCAAACACAGCAAAACCTGGAAATGTTTTCCTGACCCTGATTGTCTTCATGGTGATAATAGCAGAAGACAGAAGAGTGGCTTCAACATAATTAGAACAACTGAACTCCTCCCCCAACCCCCTTTTTTTTTTCCTCCAAGTGGGACTGTGTTTTAAGGATGTCATCTTGCTAGACTGAGTATTTAATATTCACTTTAACTCTGCATTTCTGGTGAAAGCAATACACTTGATTTTTCTTTTAATTTCTTTTTGCAGTAGTGTTTGCATACAGCTCTTTGCTGTATATCTAAACATAGATCAGACAGAATGGGTTTCTGCAGTGCTGTAGATGTTTTCTATGCCTTTGGTTGTTATTTTGCAACATCTCTAGTATTGGCCTTGATGGAAAACACTTGTGGAATTTTTGACAGTTTATTTTTAATCACTGTCTATTTTTTGATAATATTTACTGCTAAAGGTAATTTTGCACTGGCACCAAAAGCAGTGCAATTAGTAGTGTAAGGTGGAAATTATTCAATCTAGGATTTCAGTTTGAGGAAGACAGGAGAGCACCGGGAGAAAATTAGATGATTATAAGCATAGTTTCTCCAAAATGAGGTAGAAGTGGTTTAACCAAAAATGTGTGTTTCTTTAACATAAGGTCAGATATACTGAAACTTTGAGAACTGTAGTGTGTTATTATTTGAAATATTTTTAGGGTTTTTTTCATCCCTCTTCTCTTATATGGCTTGTCATAAAGGAGACTGCTGCTGAACTTTCTGGATTAGGTTAATGTGATTCTCTGCTGGCTTTGCCAGGAGCACTGGTGGGCCAACCAGTTAATAAATGGATTGAAATAGTCATCAGATACCTAAGGGCATGATCTGCCCTAAGCAGTTCCTTAGCAAGTGGTGGAAGCAGAGTCCCTCATTTGGAAAGTTATTTTCAAAGAGAAGGTGGTTGAGGGCAAGAGTTAACTTCCATAGACTGGGGGAAACCTGGAGGGAAACCTCCTCTGGCAGGTTTCTGTGAGTGTGTGTGTTGCTCAGATTCATACAGTGAAGAAACTAACAGTATATTTAAAAACAGTGTGCTGCTGATGTAGTAATGAATCTGTCTAAATGCCAAAGCCAGAGGAACCATGAAAGCTGTCTAGCTTTGTCTTTGCAGTTCTGTGAAGCGGTTTTGTTCGTGGTACTCAAAGGCTGTGCTCTGCTGCTTCCTTCTCTGCTTCCCAGCCCGTAGAACACGGTGATTTTGTTCCTAGGAGGCTCTGTATCCAGGTGTGTTTTCTGCAACTCTGCTGTGCATTAAAAACAAAGCAAATGCAAGCCTGCCTTCAGTATCCAGATTGGTCACTGAAATGGTGATAGTGTAGTATGTTTTACTTTAATGGTTCTTTCCTTATGTTAAGGTTATTTTTGTAAAGGAGTCGAAAGAATTGTGTCTCATATTATAGGTGAATGAAAGCCTGTACAGAGAACCTGTCCTCTCTGCTTCTGGTAAAAGTTGACTTGTCAACCTGTGGGATCCTTAGGCAGTGCTGTCAGCTAACCAATCAGTAAGGTATCTCACATTTCAATCACTATAAAAAAAATGGAACTGAGGATGGTGCTCCTTTGAAAACTGGCACAACAGAGGTACCAAGCATGAGAGCAGAAACTACACCTATATACAAATCATAGGCTGCTTCTGTCATTGCTAAGCAATGGACTTACCTTACACTGTTTTTTGGTTGTTATTTTGGGATCCATGCTAGTTCATTGTCTTACTTAACAAGTTCACTGGTCATTTTTTCAGCCTGAGGTTGCTTCAGTAATTTATGATTGCCTCATTTAATTTCCGAGTTGATGTGGTTTCCTGAATAAATTTGTATCTAATTTAAAGTTGTTATACATGTTCACTTAAACACAATGTACTCATTTGAGTCCATGTTATAAGATGGGCATTCAGTAGTTAGTGAAGGTCTTTTTAAAAAAGAAGTATTCCTCCTCCTGGTACTTTGCCAAAGTGCAAAGAAGTTATTTACAGTGTTTTGACAGAGTCATCCCAAGAGGGGATGGAAAAGATGCCATTGGGACTGAGCTAACACTGTAAAAGACTGAAATGTAAGGAAAACAACTGCTGTAGAGGAATTTTGATCTGACTTTGCAATCTGAGAAGCTTTTTAGCTTTTTTTTTGGTCATAAATTGTTGATTGGAGCCAAGAGCTTCTTTTACTCAAAAGTCTAAGTGCATCTGAAATTCTTTTCTTGTACAAGAAGCTTCGTTGCACAACTCCACTGTCCTGTAACCTCAGTGGCATAGTTAGTGTTAAAATTGTTCATCGACTTACTGATGACAAAGATTAGAGAACAAGATAACTGCATTCTGTAGAGGATTTATGTTGACTACAGAGAGGTCATTTGTACTTTAGGTTAGCTTGGAAAATGTTCTTTCCGGTGACCTAGATGAGCTTATTTTGTAACACCCTTTCCTTTATGATAGCATCCTTAAGTGGCTGAAGAAAGAATGGCAGGTATAAAGGGGGAAACAGAACTTTTTCTCATATGAAGTATAAAGCAGTTTGAAACTGAGTCAAAGCAAATTATATGTTCTTGAGCCTGCTGTGATGACTTGCATACCATGCAAGGACTTAATGGCTGGTTTTCAGTGAACTCAGTGACTAAAAAGGAGGTTGAGATAGCACTTGTGCGCTGCTAGTGACAGATCCTTCCACTGGTCCCTGCTCCTGACAGTGTCTCCACCTCAGCCAAAAGGGCAGGTTAGAGTTGCTGGTGGCTCTCTAACAGTGATGATCCTGCATTGGCTGGAGGACTTTTCTCCTGCCAGTAAAATGCCACGTCCTCGTACTGCTTTCAGTTCCCTCTGGGTGAGGAAACTACACCCCAGTTGTCAGTCTTGCCTAACAGATATGTTGAATGCTCAAGTTCTCTGCTGTCTTTTAATGAATACTGCAATTGGTTTTCATAGAGGTTGTGCTGGGTTTCTTCTTAACTTCTTCAACCTGCTTGTACAATTAAATCTACACATCTCTACTTTTTCTGTGCGTCTGAAAATCTATATCTTGTCAACTGAGCCTGTGGAAGTGGATGCACACAAAAGCTATGTTGGCTTTGTGAGCACTGTGTGCCACGTAGATGTGATTGTGCTGTGCCTGAGCAGATGTGGCACTCTCGGGACCAGGACAGTGCTGCTGCGAGGACTGCAGTGTGTTCAGTCTGTCCAGGTTGGTCCAGGCCTTGCAGTGCCTTTTAAGAGTCTGTAACGTCTTGTTACTAGTTTAGTGCAGTCAGCCATTTGCACAGCAGCTCAGTGGTTTATATTTATTTCTGTATTAGTATAGAGTAGGTTTGACTTCATTATAGTGCAAGGAAGGAAAGAAGGTAGTGAGATACCCTGATGGTCAGGGGATAGTTGGTGTTGTAGAAGGTTAGAAGGCAAGTGGAATTGCTTTTTCCCAGCCATTTCTTCAACTTCTCCATTGTCAAGGTCCTTTTTTCTGAAATAGCAAAGTGCTGTTTTTGACATGAGGAAGGTTTAAGGGATATTTTTCAGAAGGTCTGCTTTCACCACACTCCTGGTTTTGCTTGCTGTGTCTCTGCACTGCCAACTAACATACAGGAATGGAAGAGGGAGTGCCTTATCCATGTGTTGCCCCAGCGAAACCCCAGGGAACCACCTAGAAGCACCAGCATTGCAGATGGAGAGCATCTTGCTCAGTTTGGAGGGCTCTTTCAGAAGGCAGGTGTGGCCTGCCCACTATCCTTGAACCTCATGGGACTTGAAAATTGTTCGTATCTGGTTGCTAAGCCATGGTCACATCTCAGGAATTTTGGTAGTCCCAAGTCAGGAGAGATTATTTTCAGGTGTCCTGTACTTCCTTAACGGCTGGAAAAGGAATCTCTTGGTGGTTTTATAGCTCATGGCTCTGTGACACTTTTGATACATCTTTTTCACATCAACGAATTTGAGTGCTCTTGCTTTTTCCATAGGACTGAATATACCCAGTTTTTGAGAATTGTTTTCTGTAACTGTTGTCCAAGGCTGGACAATAAGCTGGGGTGGGTACAGCTTAGCTTTACTTACAGCAAAAGTGATTGTGAAGTAATGCTATGCTGTCTTTTTGTTTAAGGAATCATAATGTAAATGCTGCATAATCGTGCATGAAAAATAATCTGTCCGTGGAAATGCTGTCGCGTTTGTTACTGCCCAGATACGTCTGTGTGTAGCCAAGTTTTAGTGCAGTAATACCATCATGTTTAAAAGAAGAGCTAACAGAGTTTACTTCATCTTCAGTAGATAGAAGTACCAAGCATAGTTGTTGATGATTGGGAATTTTAATTTCTAGCGAATTTTCCTAAGATCGATGTGCTGCAACTTTATTTATTGAGTCTCTTAGGATTGTTTATGATTTCATCTCAAGAACTTGGTGTGTTTGCAGAGGGTCACTTAGCAACAGTCTATGGCACAGTGACATGCTCATCATAGTACGATGAACCATAAAACAATGAGGAAACACCCAGAAACAGCAAGTAAATAGCAGTTTAAAGCAAAACAAAGCAGCTCACTTACTGAAGAGTTTCATGTTGCTGCAGAGGGGCACTGTTTGTAAAGTGCTTTGCTTTTCAGTCTTTACTTACATTTTTGTAATCTTGATCTAATGATACTCTCTATGCTTGTGTAGATATTCATGGGACATCTGCAGCTCTTATAATGGAACATCTCCTGAGTATTTAAAATAGAAGTGACTATTTGATATTAAAGCAACTCACACTTTAATCTGTTAAATCTTCTTAATTAGTGCTTCACCAGGTAATAGCTAAGGAATAAAAGTTCCCTGGAGGTGCCTGGGATCTAGTCTGGTATTCTAACTGTACCACTCTGTGTAGCATTTTGTACAGCTCTAAACTCTGTTGTTTCTAATAATCGACTTTTTTTTCTGACAGTTGTGGGGTTTTTTTCTTGTTTGAGTTGTGTCTCCCTTTCCCCTCGGAATTATAAGTTCAGATCTAAATGTCTGCATATTTCAGGCCATTTGTTATTGTACATTGATACCAATAATTTCCTTGATTTAAATGATTTCTGAGCTGCAGTGCAGAAAGGGACCTGGAGGTCCTGGTCATTGACGAGTTGAATCTAAGTCAGCAGTGCCCTGGCAGCCAGGAGGGCCAACCCTGTCCTGGGGGGCATCAGGCAAAGCATCGACAGCCAGGCATGGGAGGGGATTGTCCTGCTCTGCTCTGCACTGGCGCGGCCTCACCTGGAATATTGTGTGCAGTTTTGGGCACTGCAACATAAGAAAAATATAAACCCGTTAGAGAAGATGGTGAAGGGCCTTGAGGGGAAGCTGTGTGAAGAGCAGCTGAGGGCACTTGGTCTGTTCAGCCTGGAGAAGAGGAGACTGAGGGGAGACCTCACTGCAGTTACAACTTCCTTGTGGGGAGAAGAGAAGGGGCAGGTACCAATCTCTTCACTCTCATGACGGGTGACAGGACTCAAGGGAATGGCCTGAAGCTGAGTCGGGATTTTTAGGTTGGATATCAGGGAAAGGTTTCTCACCCAGAAGGTGAAAGCACTGGAACAGGCTCCCCAGGGAAGTGGTAACAGCCTCAAGCCTGACGGAGTTCAAGAAGTGTTTGGACAACACTTTCAGACACATGATGGGATTCTTGGGGTGTTCTGCGCAGGCCTAAGAGGTGGACTCAATGATCCTGATGGGCCCCTTTCAATTCAGTAGATTTTATGATTCTATGACTTTGCTTGCCTTGAAGGTGAAAGCTGAACATGATCAGAAAAATTTTTTTGTTTGTTTGTTTGGGTGGTTTTTTTTTAAATTGTTCTCAGTGTCTAAGTTATAGAGACAATAGATACGTGAAAAATGCCCCACATCTGTGTTTTAGTAGCAATAGTAACTTGACAGAAACGTAGATGACATTGTGTTTTGCATCTTAATGGCTCAAGGGGCACATAGTAAGTGTGGGAAAAGGTGAGTCCTGGAAAGAAATGCTTTATTTTAACCATTCTTTCTGATTCTGGGATGTGCAGTGAAGAAATTCTACTGGTTTTTTTAACATTGCAAAAAGGAACCAAAATTCAGTATTTGCAGTTAGGTCTAGTGCTACCTGAGTTTTAAAAGAGTTTGCATATAAATCCAAGTTTTAATGGAAAAGTTGAGATTTTGGTGGAATTCAATTTGTTACTGCTTGTATTCCTGCAGTCACTTCAAATTCCTAGTTCCTTGACCCTAGAATCTGGTGATTTCAAGAAGGAGAAAACAGGGAAAGTTATTTTCCTTGGAAAACATCCCATGTAAAATACAGTCTTACAGTAAGGAAGGTATGAAAATACAGTGCGTAGCATGAGTGGTGATATTTTCTACTAAAAGAAGGGAGTCTGTTGTAGTGAAGGACCTGAGGTCTTAACTCAGTTGCTTAACTTAGTCTGCCATACAACAAACCTATAAGTTCTAAGAGCTCAACAAGAACACAGTGCTGAATTATCTCTCTCAGTTTGTAAAGCCAGAACTGTGTCTACAATGTAGTTTAAACACCAAAGGACTGAGATCTTTCAGTGTAGCATACTTCACTGACTTGACGGTTGTCAGCTGTGTGCTTACTTCCTTTGGAACACTACAGATGTTGAAAATCAGGCTTCGCTGTGTTCACCCAGGTCGTGGGTTTATTTGAGATGAGGCAGCTATAGGAGGTGGGGCAAGAACGTGCCACACACGAGGTCTGGTTTAGGCAGGGTTATCGCCGAGTTTGTTTCATCTGACGGGGTGGGCCAAACTTTGTGCCTTGTTTTACAGACTTTTTTGTGCTCATTTTTTTAAGCTCTGCATACGGGACTTCCTTTTGAGCTGAATGTTTCTGTAGTTAACATAAGCAGGTTAAGCCTGAAATACAGAGCTTTTGAAGAGCAAATTTCTAACTTCAAACCACTCTCTGCACTGGCTCCATATCCTTCTTTGTTCCCCTTCACAAACTCCTGGGCTGTGGTGTTCAGAACAGGCTGTACTGAAGGACCTGTGTTTGGGACCAGTCCTGTGCTTGTTGTCTGGAGGCAAGCCAACTCTTCATTCTGAGATTGCAAAATTGTGCTAGTGTGACAGAGGGCTGGCTTTGTTCTCTATGGGACTCCTGAGCCCCGTCCACATCAGGCTGCTGCATTGTGTTATATTTTGTATATTCTGCTCTGAAGTTAGGAAAGGAAAAGTTCCTCAACAGTGGCCAAGCAGCATCCCCAGCAGAGCCAGGTTACATCTGCTCTGGCTGTGGAAAGAAGAGGTAAACTGTACACGTCTCTGCCTGTATGTGACCACAGACCTGCCCAAAATATGTTAATCCATCCAAATGCATCATTTGAACGACTGTTTTTGTAGAAAAAACACTGAAGATGGGAAGCCTCCTGCAGCACAATGAGCTGCTGGGACAGTTCCCTCCAAACTGCTCAGCTCCCTTCTGCTCCACGCTAGCTGTGTCCCAGCTTAGGCAGCGGTGTTTGTCACACCTTGTTCCCTGTGCTGAGGCAGGCAGAGGCATGCTTTGCCCCTGGGGTGCTGCTGCAGCACATCCTGGGCTGTAAGCTGTGGTGTTAGCTCTGAGCCCGAGGTGGGAGCCTGAGCATTTGAACACTTGCAGTAATGTCCCTGCAACCAACCTCATTGTGGAGTCCTGCCTTCTGGGTTGCTGCTGAATACTGAATTAGAACCTGAGACTGGCTGTAATGTCCTGAAAGACAAGTGTGGTGAACTAAAGCCGCCAGCACTAAAATTTGATGCATTCCTTTAGATTTTGAAAGGGGAGATTTCTTTAATGGTGTAGAATGTGTAGTAGGAATGTGAAATTTGCAGGTGTTACAACAGAAATTAGTTGCTCCAGTCAAGGGAAAATAATCAGTAAAAGATACTACTAGGTATCAAATTATCTTTACAGTTAGTAGAAACTATTTAAAATCATGATTTTATTATTTTCACAAAGGTAAGTATTCCATCAGGTTGTCAGTTATGATGGAAGTTACAGTGAGGTGAAGTTCTGTGGCTTGGGCCATAGGACAAGTGAGATGATCAACCATATTGGTCTTTCTTTTATCTGAAATGTGAGGTAGACTGTTAAGTAATGAGCCTGCTTTTCAAAGATGCTGAGCAGCTGCTGCTGAGGTTCATGGAAAAATCCAAATGCTGTAGCTGTCTCCTCTGAGTGTGAGTATGAATGCAGCAGCCCACACTGCACAATGTGTGTGTGTGTGTGAATCCCATGGCGTGTCCACCTGTCCTCAAAAAAATTTTAGCTGAGAAATGTTTTCTGAATGAATTTCATTATCAAATGCTGATAGGTCTTTTGACTGTATTTGCTGTTAAACTTCTTGTATTTGTGTTGCTCTAGACCTGTGTTATTACTTAATGATGTAAATGTGCATGAGTGACTTCTGGTTTTGGGGCACATGAAGGCAGAAACTCTCCAGTTCATGTGCTGAAGCTAATCAATTGATGTCCTTCACTCTGTGAATATTCATAGAAATTGCTGTACACTTCTGGCCACTGTTGAGAGACTTTTCCTTTCTTAACTTCAGAGCAAAATATACAAAATATATCGCAATGCAGCGGCCTGTGTGTTGTCAGCAGAATTCCAGTCTCAATGAGATTATCATAGTTATGCTTTACAAAATAGCATGATTTTGTTATTTGTGTTTCTCCTGGCTCTATTTAGAAAAAAATACTACATTGTAAATCTGCTACAGGAGTTCGACTCTGTGATCCTTGTGGGTCCCTTCTAATTCAGGATATGCTATGATTCTATGATACCTAGTGGTAATGCAGTAGAAAACTAAAATTGCAGGATTTTAATCTTTTATTTCCTAGTAAATAAGCTTTACAGAATGAGGAATTTCTGTTAATCTTTCTCTGATTGCAGTCTTATTCCTTTGCAGTTAATGAGATACTGCCATATTCAAAAGGAACATGCATACTTCATAGGCATACTAGGTATGTGGGTGGGAAAAGAGGCTTATAATACCAATTTCAGGATGAAAACTTTTTATGAGATACTTTCAGTATTCAGTGAGGGACTTTGGTTCTGTAGGAACTGGTCAAATACAGCAGACATAAATAGAGAAGCCAACTTGGAGAACTTCTACCACTGTAAAATAAAAAGCCAAACACACCAGCAGCTTATTGCTGCGCTTCTAGTACACTTTTCTGAAAGAGTCCAAAGGGCTGAGGGTGTGAGAGACTGCACTTTCCAACAGTATAAAGACTTCTTGCCTCAGCACCTCTTTGCAAGCAGATTTGCAGCAGGATGTTTGGTTAGTCTACACCAGGATGTAAGAAAATTGATAGGGAGAATCTGAAGGCTGTTCTCATTGCATAATTGAGTTTAACATTTTAACTTATCCATGCCAAGATCTGTGCAGCTTGAAAACCTTTTGTGTAGTCTGGTACATCCTGCAGTCCAAGAAGGTGGCTCTGGCAGAAGCTGTGGGAGTGCTCCTGCTGTGTAGCCAGGAAAGTGGGGTTGCAGGAGTAGCCATTGCAGGTAAAAACAGTGGCAGCTTTTCCACGTGGACTGGTTGATCTGTTGAAGAGCATGAAATACATAGTTACACATTGCTAGTCTGGACCAAAGTCGGTGCCGTTGTGTCCTCCTTTGCCCATTTTCCTAGGAAGATTCATGGTAGCACAAGTATGTGACTGTGCCGTGTCTCCCATTATATTTTAAAATACCATGTGTTTTAGACAGGACAGTCCCAGACCTGTTTTTGAGGGTACCACCCATTTTTCTCCCAAACTCAGGGCAACTTTCAGATTCTGAAGTAGCTGACTAATGTAATGAGCTTGGTATGTCTAACATAAAGAAAAACTGGGAAAGAAGTTTTATTACCAAGAAAACAAAGGCCATCCCTCCTGCAAGCACAGGATGAAGAGGGGAAATTTTATACTCCTGGTAAAAATAATTTCCTTGTTGTTGGTTCCTAAAGTAAAATCCAGCTAAATAATAAAAAAACCCCACCAGAATAAGTGCAATAAATTGTTACTGTACAGCTGTCACCTTTGTCTAGTGGGTTGTTAGCTTATGTCTAACTGCCTTCTGTCAATCTGAGATATAAATATGTGATAAAATGCATTTTATTGGGTGGGTTGGAAATTAATTGCTGTTATGTCTTAGTTATTTCTCATCATGTTTGCTGGGAACTTTTCCCTAGAAGGAGACAGCTTGAAAGGCACCCATTTTTCATGAGCTATTTTTAATACTTAAAAGTTACTTGAAGCATTTATTTAAGACATTTATTTTCAACAGAGAAGAAAACATCTGAATTCTCCTGTATATATTCTTAGGAGATTCACCTTGCACCAGAAACCTTTTTTTTTCTTTCTCCTTCTCAGGCTCCATCTGTATTTCTGTCTCCTGCTTCCACTTGTCTCAAAGAATTTGGAAGCTTTACCAGATGGAGGCAAAATGTGCCATAATCTCCTATTCTACACTTCTTGCCTGTTGATCTTAAACATATCTCCATAATCATGGTTCACGTTAACAAGAAGGACATTAGGTCAAGCATTTGACCAGTTGTCTTTTATAAATAAGCTTAGTTTCTTAGTCTGCAAGTGCAGAGTCTGGAGTGGAGGTACCCCTTTCAGTGACCTGGATCCTGCTGGATCAGAAGGGAGAAATTGATGGGGGAAGTGAACAGCTGGGAAAGCTGGTCCTTCTGCACAGTGGGGTGATGCAGGTTCTTGTCTGGCTGACCCCTCTGCAGATTTGGTTGTTCCATGGGGAGATGGTTGGCTAAAGGAAGTAAACCAAAACCGTAGCCACGCATGTTTAAAGCCAGTTTGTGGTGGGTGTTCCAAGCAGTTAAAATTTTTCGTTTCCATACTGGAGTCCTTGGATAATTTCTCTGGGCCTTAATTTAGCCTGTATTGGTGTGAACCTCCTCAGGGATTTAGTAGCCTTTAACTGGTTGGAGAGGTTTGAAGATACTCTGAGAGGCAGTGAAATACTTTTACAGGATTCTTGCATAGTTTGAATTTTACATTTACCCTCTCTTGGCACACACTTTTGCATGATGAGAGCCTGTTTTCCCTAGTTAATTCACCATATCACCACTTGTTGCCCAGTTGCTTTGTCAAAGACAGAGATTTCCTGTGTCACAGGCACTGGTGTGTAAATGACCATGGGTCAAAGAGGTGACTAAAAGGGGCTATGAAAAGAGGAGGAGATGAAAGTGATCTGCTGGAGAGGAAAGCTACAATGATGCCCGGGCCTGATGGTCATCTGGGGGTTTTTGATTTAAAAATCCATGTTGCACTGTTGCTCTCCTTCATTCTGCAGGCAAAGCCTGTACTGTCAGTGCTCTGTGCAGTGCAACCTGGCAAGTGCAGGACAATGGAGAGAGGAGCCACTTTTCTGCTCATCTTGCTGCTGCCTCGAGGCATCACTTGTGCTTGAGCAGCTTTTTTCAAAGACCATGGCGCTAATACAGCTGGATTGCAGTACCTCGGCTCCACCAGTGCTGATCATGAATATATGTTTTGTTGGTTTTAATAATAAAAGCAGTTCCTGCTACATATTATCACGATAAATTCAATGGTACATGGCATGTTTCAGATACTTTTCCACTTTGCTTTTGTCTTCAGGCAATAAAATAATTGAAATTGCCTCTGTTAGTAGGAGAGCCAAAGGTGAGACTGCCCACATCATAGTACTCATTACTAGTGCACCCTGGAGATGAGTTGCCTAGTACTTGTGTTTTCTGGGATCATCCTGAGTGTAGAGTGCATAAAGGGAGGAAAGGGAAGAAAGATGACACATTGCAGTGAGAAAGGACGACAAATGTTGTTATCAGCTGTTATCAGTTATTCATGGTGGTAATAAATATGACATGGCATCATTTCCATGACCTACCTTTGTTTCTTAGAGCATGTTTATCAGCTGTAGATACCCACAGTATTGAAACACCTGACCTTAGGATGTGCTGTGGAAGTTCATGTTCTCTGATCCTTGCTGCCTGTCTACTTGCTCAGCCCAGGTTGCCTCTGAAAACTCTTAACAGACAGTAAATAAAATCAGTCTTGTTTGCATAGGGAGTTTCCTAATTGCACTGGTGATACCTTGTTTGGTATTGAAAACATATGCTGGAAAGACTATGAACTTGCCAAATATTAAAAACTGTCACTTTAAGTTTGCGGGTGAAGGGAGAGGCTGTTGTTCTTTCATCAAATGAACTTTTAAAAATGCTGGTTGTTGGTATTTGATGCAAGGAAGTGCCTGGAACCACAGAGCACATTGCAGCACATAGCACTTCCCAAAATACACTTACATTGGTATGTCTCTGCAAGTAGCTGTAGGTCACAGCTATTAAACCTGTGGTTACCCAGCCCTGTATTGATACAGGATAGTTAATGGGCTGAACTCTGGCTGTGATAGGTCTTTTTTATTATCTGTGTATTCAGATGCCCAGCTGTCTACTGCACTGTGAATGCCACAGGGCTGAGCTGCCTAAGAGCTTGTGAAACCTCAGAGCAGATTTGTTTGGAAAGCTCTAGTTAAAACTTGAATGACACATGTCTGTAGCAAGCAATATATGAATATCCAGAACGCTAACCCTGCAAGCCTGCCTCAGTTAAGGACATGGCAAATGTCTGCAATCTCTACAGAGTGGAAGAGGTCAGTCATTTTCAAATGCAGGAGGTAATTTTTCTCAATGTTATTTTCACATTCTGCAGACTGGCAGGGCCGTGAGCTGAGAGCAAGCAGCACAGAGATGGCAGCAGGGCAGCCTGTGGCCACAGAACTTGTGCTGCCCAATGGAAAGGGGCAGGCCCAATCCCCTGCCCTGTGGCTGGTGTCATGCCACCATGACAGCAAAACTGCTGTGACAAGGAAAGGATCCAGTTACAGAAAGTCCTGCATAAAACTTTCTCATTGGCTGAACTGGGGAGGGGGTGCTCTGTAGATGTGGAAATACCTATGCTCCATTTCCCTAAAGTGCAGGATTCTTTCCTATGTTTTGTCTATAGTTTGGTGTGAGTTTTTTTTTAAAAGCTCCAACTGATTGGGCTTTCACCAGTTCCCGTAGGAGACTGCTCCATGGTCTAACACATTTGTCTGCCAGGAAGCCTTTCTGCTGATCAGCCCATACATTTCCTTTCCTTCTTGTCACCCCATGAGTTCTAGTTAACCCATTTTGTGTGGTGCTCATCTTAAGCATTATCTCTGTTCTAGGGAAAAGCACCTTTCAGTTGCTGATACTCTACCATCTGTTCACCTTGGCTAAAAGTAGGGTTGCTCCACAGCTACTGGGCTTCAGTAGCTGATGAGCTGTAAATCCATACTGGTTATCTTATTGTAACTTGTTTGCTTGGATGTAACCTAAGAGTTTCAAACTAACTGCCTAGGGAATTTAGGTACCTAAAGGTCACAACTGTGACCTGGGAACCTGAATCCTTATGTTGTCTTGAATATCTTAGCAACGTTTAGCTTTCTTGATGGAAATCAAGCCCTTTTGCCTGTTTTTTTGTTGCTGGTCACAATGTTCCTTCCAATGCTGTAGAGCTTTTTTCCCTTTCAGCTTTGAAAGGTGCAGAAAAGAAATTGTTTCTATTTCATGTCATTTGCAAGGGTATCATATATTGACTTAATGGTGTTTTAGGAAGGAGTGTGATTTACTTTATGTAAAGCTTGATGGGGTAAAATAGAAGTTTGTTCTCCTTTTTCTCCCACTTGAGAAAACTTTCCCAGTTTAGCTCCCACACCCCACACCAGAAAGGTTTCCTGTATTGCTGGTCTGGTCCATTCTGCATGTTTGATTATATTACCATAAGAGTGTATTTCTGAGGCACCTACAGTTCTACTTTCACTTAGTATATTCACATGGAGGCAGCCACATTGAGAGTGAACTTCGATGAGAAATGCAAAGATGTTTGTTACATTACAGACCATGTAGCATTATGAACAATTTTCTGTTTTGATTCCAGTCTTATACCTTTCCCCAGAAGGATGATGTGGATGTGGAGCAGATTCGCAGGAAGTATTATAACATTAATGTTAAAGCAGATTTTCTAAATAAATAAATAAATGAATATGTAAATACCAACCACTTGCTGGCTTTCTGCTTCCTTCCATTGCTATATTATGAAGTGCTTGAGAAAATTTCTGCCACTCTGAAGTTCCCATTGTGCTGTTCCATCATCCTGCAGACTCTGAAGAGTGTTTCAAAGGGTTCCTGTTCACTCTTAGGAAAGGACACTATTTTCACGAAGTACCATTTGGGTACTTCGCTTGGTTTGAGATCTACCTGCCATGGTTTCCTTGCAGGATTTCAGGCTCATTCAGATGAAGCCTTTTGCATCTTGATTCATCTTCATTCTCAAATGAATTTGGAAAACTATGTTGGCAGTTTTTTGCATCCTTAATTTTCCTGCTTCTCATAAAGAATACTTAGTCCTTTCTGAAAAGGCTCTCAAAGTGCATTCATCTAACTTGTCATCTTTTATTCTTATGTATTGCACTGATCCTGAGAGTAATCCTCTCGTTGTAGTGTGGTGCTGTTTTATCTCCCTGAGTGGCATCCCCAGCTGCTGCTTGCCTCTGGCACAGAAGACAAATGGTTATTGTGTTCTGGAGCATTGCCAGGTCTTCTGTATCTCAGCTTGGTCAGTATTGTTGTGTTTTATTTAGCATCTAGCAGTGTTTGAGTAACACTGCTTTATTTTGAGCCTTTCCTTCTCCATCATCCCATACCCCACGCCACTGCACTGATTTTTTGTTTAAAGACCTGGATTTAGTAAAGGGAGACAGCCCAGCCTGATGAGCTCCTTAGGAACCTGAGAAGATACACTTCAGGCTATTTTTCCTTCCTTATGTTTGAAGATTTAGAGTAGGTGAGAAGAATGCTTCAGTTTTCATACAGATTTTGAAGATTATTTTTGTCTTTAGTTAAAGAGTCAGGATCAGAAGAGAAACTTTACCAATTCTGAGTAAACTGTTGCACACAAATTTCACTGAGGAGAATGTAAACAAGCAGCTCAGCCAGACTTTTATATATATGCCTGTCAATATTGGTTTCAGAGTAAACACACCCTCATCAAAATCAAGTGACTTCTCTGTTCTCATTGTCCGCCTGTGTCTGCAGTGCTCACTTTCTTTGATGATGCTGAAAAGGTTTCAGCCCTGGTCCCTCTGTTACTTCTCTGAAGAGCACCTGACTTTACAGGACTGTTCACCTCACTGCTGAAGGTTTATTGTCTCATACACACACATGCTTGTGTGACCCCTTTCTTGAAGAGCCTGTGCTGTCAGAGTAGTGATACAAATAAAGAGGCTTCATAGAGTCATAGAAAGTTTGGGTTAGAAGGGACCTTGAAGATCATCTCATTCCAACCTCCCTCCCATGGGCAGGGCCACCTTCCACTAGACCAGGTTGTTCAGAACCCTGTCCAATCTGGCCTTGAGCACTTCCAGGGATGGGATATCTACAGCCTCTGTGGGCGGCTTGTTCCAGTGCCTCACCACCCTCACAGTGAAGAATTCCTTCCTAACATCTAATCTAAACCTCCCCTCTTTCAATTTAAAGCCATTCCCTCCTTGTCCTGTCACTCCATGCCCTTATAAAAAATCCCTTTCTAGCTCTCTTGTAGCCCCCCTTTAGGTTCTGGAAGGTTGCATGAGTAGCTCCCGCTTAAGCTGAGCATGTTCCTATCTTCTCTTTAGCCAGGCCTTGTTTAGCAGTCATACCCATAAGTAATGATGTGGCCTAGCTAAGAGTGATTAGCAGATAGTCCACTCATTTTCATAAGCAGTTGGGAATGTATCTTGGCCATCTTCTTAGCTGTACATTAGGGAAACTGTTTCTGTGCCAGTGTTGAAAAGAGCATATTCTGACAGTGTATTTTAAATAATTCTTGAAGGATGTGAAAAGCTTAGAACAGCTGAAATAACTGAAGGAAAAAAATGGAATAGTGGGAAAAAAATGGAATGTCAAAACTCAGGATCTATCGATAGGGATATGACTTTCCTCCCTTTAAATTGCACGACTGAAAATGTCACATTGCCATAAATATGTTAGATGTAGTTAAAACTTTTCTTTTACCATGTCTTTCCATTTTAGAAGGATGTCTGCTTATGTCTACGTAGAGATGGGAAGGGGATTTTCAAAGAGACCTTTGACATTTACCCAAAAAACAGAAATACCTGGCCTATGTCAGCCAGATGTTCTAAAACGTATTATTTGCTTCTATTTTAACCCCATCAACGTGATTTTATATCTGTGTTTAGCAGCAGCTTGAGCTCAAATTTGGAAGATAGCCTCCGAACTAGTGTGATGGGTTGACCCCACCAGGCACTAAGACCCCAGCCAGTCTCTGGCTTGCTCAGGTGGGCTCAGGTGTCCCAGCCACGTCTCCTCCCAGCCTATCCATGGGCTGCAGAGGTGGCCTGGGCACTGTGCAAGCCCTGTTCAGCAATAACTGCAGCATGGGTGTGTTGTCAACAGTGGTTTTGTCACTGGTTTTAAACACAGTGCCATACAGGCTGCTGTGAAGAAAATTAACTCCATACCTGCCAAACCCAGTACAATCAGCCACTGTCCTAAAGAGCCTCCTCGTTCAGAGATCGGTTCTTGCTGTCTCACCTAAGAAGGAATACTTGGTAGCTGCACTTAACAATGAGGAACTTTGTCACAGGGAGGTAGCTCCAAAGCTTTCTGCATACCCGTGGAGCTGGTCAAAGCTTGCAGTATTGCTCTGAAGTTGGAGAGTAGTAACAAACTTTGCTCCTGGAGAATTGGAATTAACAAATTGTGCTAAACACACCACTGTATCAAGCTACAGGATCCTTGAGGTTGGCTGATGCTACAGTGACATGAAAATCTCAGCAAGTTGAGACATTAATAGAAGAACCTGGGTGTCACTTCTGTTCTTGAAAGGCTCACAGCTGCTGTAGGTTCGTAAGCATCTCTCTGATGTCCCGATCCAGTATTGAAACATGAAGTAAAATGGGCTAGTGATAAAAATGCATGGTGGAGAAAATAACTTGAAAGAGCTTAAATGACCTCCTGGATGGTGAACTTCCAGATGTGGGAGCACAGCAGTTACTGCAGCTTAAAGCAAGTCTGCTAAAACTAATTAAGGTAGTGCTGGTAGTAAAGGGACAGAAATCAAGCCTTCTCAAGATGAGTCTGATGCCTTGAAGCATAGCTTATTGTTTTAGTTAAAACATTGCAGTTCAACCAACTATAATCCTTGTGGTTTTCCTATAAAAAGCTGCTGTATAGAATTAAAAATCCTTGAAAGTCAGTGCCGGTGGGCACTTCCAGTGCCTGTGTCCAGCAGGTTCTGCTGAGGGTCAGTAGGAAGCCGGTATGGAGGATGCCTCCATTGTTTTTCAGCCTGTGTGTTTTTCTGAGGACTTGGCGTAGAGTTCCGCACCTCAGGGCACGCATGCAGATCCTGCAGTGCTTCCTGTTAGCCAGCAGTTGTTTTCAGTGCAGTGTAGGTCCCGTACGTGTTAGACACTGCGTATGGCCACCATTGCGTGCGAGACACCAGGAAGGTTCACCTCTGGTTTTGCATATAGGTCTCTGTCTTTCTCCACACCACCTCCTCCACCCTGCCTCTTGCTTCCCTGCATTTTGGAAGAAATATGGAGAAGTAACATTAAGTTGCTACTTATTAGCACAGCTATAGTATAAAATTCTTTATTAATGCAACATATGACCGAAGTTTCCTGACACAAACAGCTTTTTGATTCATAGTGCTCCAACATCCCCTGCTCCAGCTCAGACAAGTTGATTGTTTCCTCCCACCAGCAGATGTAGATAGGAACAATTGGAGCTGTGATAACATTATCTTTAATTGGGGCCAGCTGGGTCACACACCTTCTCTTTCCTGTCTGTAAACAGCAGCAAGGGATGGCCCTGTGGGCTGCCGGCAGGGAGTTGTGGCCAGGGGAACTGGCTGAAGAGAAGGGAGATGCCAGTTAGGCAGTCATCCTCATCTGCCAGGGATGGGGGGAAATAAAGGAGGCTTGGGGAGAGATGTGGAGTAGCAGAGAGGGAAGTCATGGTCAGAAAACTTGAAATGCTCTTTTTAATCTCTCTGGTAAGGTGAGAATCAGGAATTGGACAGCTCTGGATCACCTGCTTTCTGCTGGGAGTCCGCTGCCAAAGGTGTCTGTTGCAACACAGCTTAAAGGAAGCAACCTTTGGAAATTGCCTCAGCAGCTCCTGCTGGGATGTAGTTTTTTCACACTGCAGTGATGTGCAGGGTAAACTTAATCTGCAGGAATTGTTTTTGCCAGTTTTCTGAGTTTTTTAAATCAGCATGTCACTGCCAGTGGTTTGAGCAAGTGTAATGTCAGGTGATGGAAAGGGAAAATTCTGTTCTTTTCCTTCAACATGGTCCATTAAAATCCTCATTAAATAGAAGTTTTCTCCCAAGTTTTATGAAGACAATTCTTATGTAACTGTTGCTATAAATTAAAATAGGAAGTTTGTTCCCATCTTTTGCTTTCAATAAAGGGTTTTTCATTTGAAAATTGAGATTTGTCCTGAAAGTTTCAAGTGTGCTTGTGTGCAAAAGGCTTCAGGATATTTTCCTTAGCATAACAATGAAGACCAAACAGAGTCAGGAAGCATATGGAAGGGCATTTGTCAGCAGACAGGTCCTTTTTTCCCAGTTGTATGTGAAATCTTCTGGGTGTAAAACCTATGCTAGCAGTGATATGTGTTTTCAGTTTTTCCTGCTCAGAGAACTTGGAGATGACTTGTTATGGTGAGGTGCTTGGCTCCTGAGCGTGGGACAGGCAAGGGAAAGAGTTTGTGTTCATGTCATAGTTCTACAGACTAGTGTCACTAGAGTGCTTATCAGGGGATGTCAATTAACTGCATTGTAGTGGTTGTAAGCTTCCTTTTCTCCCCAAAATGTAGGCTTTTATGTATTCCACTGGTGACAAATGACTGTAGAGAAATGCACAGAAGCTCATCAGAAAATGACTCAGAGTGGCAATGTGGTGGTTTCTTCTGTGCTGTATCCTGCATGAAAGTTAATTAATTCAGAAGTGAAGGGGAGGAAGAACACATGTACCTGTATCTTCTCCAAGGGCTCTTGAAAAGGTAGGAATATGTCTATAATACGTAAATATATATATAAAATGTGTTTGTGTATGTTATACTTTTCTTTTCTTATGAACAACTTGCTTACTGGCCAAGGCTCCAAGGCTGAAATGCCTCTGTGCTCAGCTGGTCTCTGCTAATGTTATTCTGCCCTTAGTAGTTCAGTGTGTCCTCACTGAAAGCTGCATAGCCACATTAATTTAGGTGCAATGTCACACCAATATTCTTGTTTCTCTAAATTTTTGTGGGATCAGGCTGGTAGATGGAGTCAAGTAGACCTTTGGAAAAAAGGCAGGAGATTTTTCTGCATTTGACTGTTTTAAAAGTGACTCCAGCAAAGCAGGAATTGGAAAAAGGGATAAGAAGTTTAGCAGTGACAAGCTGTGTGTACATTTATGGCAGACTTCCTCTGGTTATATTTTTGAAGTGGGCAGTGAAAGTTGGCTTTGTGGGTGGAAGAGAAGTGGGAGAGAATAAGCTCAAGACTTTTGAAGGTGAACAGGGGAGAGCTTCCCTCTAATCCAAAAGAAGGGTGATATGTTTAGAGATACAAGGAATCTGGAAGGTCTGTATTGCAAGAAGGGGAGAGTTTGGGAGAACTCATGATGACTTCTAAATAGCAGGCCCAGTAGCTCAATGATGGTTGTGTTCTCAGAGACCAATGCAGGGGGTTTGCTCACAGAGCTGTCTGGGAGAGGAGCAAGAACAGACGTTGAGGTAAGATCCAGAGGCAGGCAGAAACTAGAATTATGAACCAGAGGTTCAGTTATAATGAAAAGCAGAGCAGAGAGGATGAAGACCAAGGTGTCAAACTGAGGCTGCTGGAGACGTCTGGTGGAATGGAGACCTAGGGACTGAGAGGAGCTGGGCCCAGCCCTCCCTGTCAGTTCACAGAATGGGGCTTGCCTAGGTGAAAGCAGTGCAGAAGGGATGCCAGGGTGAAATTTTGGAAAGAGTTTGGAGCTATCCCTGTGCAAAAGAATGGAGAAGGTAAGAGAGAGCAAATGAAGCATCATCTCTGCTGACAGATGAGAAGCAAGGGGGGGCATCTTGGCAGACAGCTGAGTGATAGTCAAGTGCCTTGATATCAGAGCTCAGGAAGACAGTGCGTGCAAACAGGGTTTGAAAACTGGGTTATAACATGAGACCTACTGGGAGTGTATCTGGCTTTCTTTGTCCTGTGGCTATAAGCTGCAAAGGCTTTCCATGCTCTAGCTGTGTCCTTGGATTTTAATTATTTTATCCTCTTCTAGCTTTGTTAAAATGAACATGAATACTGAAGATGGGATTTGGTGTCTGTGGAAGGCATACCAACAATTTATAGACTCCATTTTCTGAGGGTGTTTTACCTTCTGCTATGACAGTTAAGCTTGAGATTCCTGTAAACAGAGTTGAGTGAGGAATAAGAACTACAATTTTAGCTGTTCTTTTTCTAGCTCATTTAATTATTCCTGCATTCACCGTCTTCCCTGAATAGGAAGTCATTTTCCTGTTCAAACAGTGAAAGAGAAAAGAAAATGAGTAATGGGAGGCGGGTAATGTCATTGTAAAGCCCCAACAGTCAGATGGTAGGCTTGTGAGACAAAACCTGAAACTATTATGAACCAGTTAAAATGAAGTTGTGACCTACTTTTGTGTCACTGATATTCCTGTAAGTCAGCACAGCCATTTTAGTGAGACAAAGTATCTGCAGGATCCTTGCAGAAGTCCAGCGAGGCCTGGGTGCCTTGCCAAGGATGGAGCTACAAATTCCTTCTCTGTCTGGTGAGGACAGCTTGTCAGAAAAGGTGTATGACGAAAGAGCCCAGGTCAATGACAAAGTGCTGCCTTGCCTGTTTCTTCTTGAGTGATGTTTCTGATGGTCTTTTTTGAATCTTGCCTCGGCGCTGCTTACTTAGGGCTCTGCTTATGATGGAAGTGAAGTGCGAGTTTGAATAATTTGAAACCTGAGATTTTTCTGTTTGGTCTTCAAAGCTGCACCTCCCTGTTCTTTTGTTTCTCTGAGAATATTTAGGGAACTTTCAGAAACATACATGTTCCTGGGTAGCAGATTTCAATTTATATTGCACACCCCAGAATGCTGGTTTATAGCATCAAGTAAATCACTACTCCAGTGCAGCAACAGCATTTATGATTAAGGTAAACTATTTCTTGCCAGAAAGTGGTTAACAGTTGAAGAATCTGTATTAGCCCAAATGCTCTTATTCATAGTTTGTAAGGACCCATGACCATGGAATGTGTGGAAGGGGTTTTCTGGGTTCTTGAGCCTGTAACTTAAAAAGTTTGGTTGAATTCTTAAGCATTTATTTTCATTTTGATTTTATATTTCTAGTTATAGATGCCCTAATCTGGGTGAAGCTGTTCCATGGCGGTCTCAATAGTGCATTCTTTACTAGTTTAACTCTTAAAATCATCAGCCAAAACACACTGGTCCTGGTGAAACTGAGTTTATCTTGTTACAGTTGTACTTCAGTTACCATACCAGCATGCTTCTGAGCATAAGCTGAATTTTTTTGCATCATTTTGTATTTAGTCAATGTTGTCTTATTTCTGATTCTCACTTCTGCATGATACTTCTGTCCAAGTGGTAGTACCAGTTACACTTCTGTGTAGTTATTATGGTCTATCAGTAATCTACTTACTGTGCTAAGACCGCTAATGAAGATTTTAAATAGAATAGTCACAAAACTAGTGCCTGAGGAATGACACTAGTGCATGCTCTCTGGTTTGCTGCTGCTGCTTTCATCATACAAGCCATTGTCAGTTTCTTTTTTATTTAACTCTTCATTCACCTTCCTGTGCTTTTACTGGTCCTTGTCTTTCTCCAGTTTACATGCCTGCAATGCTTTACTGAGATCTGAGAACATAGTTTTGCTGCATATTTTTTTTTTTTTGTCTAGAGAATCAGTGGTCATACAGCCAATTAGATGGGTTTGGTCCCTCTTTTTGAGAATCATGCCACGTTTTACTACATTTTTTTATTTATGTCTGAAGATCTGATTATTTTTTGGTATCTTCAAATGTACTGAAAGCTTGCATACTACTAGGTCAGAGGAACAGTAATTAGCTGTCATTTTCCCCTCTTCTACACTTTCCCTAATATAGCTGCTTTTGTTTTGGCTTTTGTTTTGATCCTTTGGAAGCACTCCAGAATATGGATACAGTTATTCAAAACCCTTTTATCACCATCCTGTGATGCCCTACGTCATGTTTTGGTTAATTGTATTTAACTCAGCACATTAAGCTCTGAAGAGTCATCTGACATCTGTGTGACCCCACCAGGCTCCCTCTGATCAGGTATATTTCAGGTGTGATTCCTCATATTCTAGAACATGAGTGTAAGGCAGGCTATATGAATTTAAAAAATCAAAGCATTTATTCATTTTTATCTAACTGCAAGAAGTAGCTGGAAACTAGTGTATCTCACTCCATAAGTTCTGGCTTTGACTGCTGGTACCCACTCATGTATCTGTACCCATCTTTGTTCACCAACTTGCCTTGCCCCCACAATCAGCCTCTCTATTCTTGCTGAAAGCTGAAGCCAAATATTTATGTAATGTTTGGGGCCTCTCCTATATAATGTTTAATGTTAAGCCTACACTTGCTATACAGAGATCCCAGTTTTTATTTTTTTTTTTTTATGTATTCCCAAAATATGTTTCATCCTTTGGCATGGTGGCAAGAAATGCTAAGCATCCTTTATTGTCAAATCTTGGAGCTTTTCACAACTCATCAGTCTTTACTAATTACTTTCTTTATAAATTTGTCATCTTGAAGCCATAAAAAAATGCTTGAGTTGTACCCCATTTTATCCTGTAATTTAAACTAATGCAACTTGATGTAGTATTCTTTGTATTACTAAATTTCATGTTAGTTTTCCTGCTTTGGAATAGCTGGGCCATAACTTCAGTGAGAGGGATTGTCAGACCTGTTCAGCACAGGAAAAGCAAGACCTTTCATCATTCTTGTTTAAAGGGAATTTTACTTAAAATGTTCTGCGTGTGCCAGAGGATATGTTGGGCAGGTGCTGCATTGAAAGACAGTTCACCTGGATGGGGAAAAATGTTTGATGCATGGCTGAGCCATGGACCACTTGCAAGGACTTTGTCAGACACAATAGAAAGTAAAAAGCAAAACCACCTTGCAGTTGCTGCAAAACAGAAAGCCTTCTCAACACAGGGGTGTTTGCTGAAGCAATGAGTCGTCCACTGTGCTCCTCTTCCTCCCTTAGAGTCTTGCCTGTGTCCCAGCCACCTTCTCCTGACTTCAACTTGCTGCTTCTTTCTCCAATACTTTCTAGTAGTACAGCACCAGCAAAGGTGGTTTATGATAGTTGTGATCTCCACTTATGCCCTTCTTCCTCAGTTTGAGAAGCAATGAGCTAGCTATTTCACCTTTGCAATCATGTTCATTTCAGACCATTTCAAATCCCTTTAAATACATCCTTGGAAGGGATACTTTAATCATTTTGTCTCACTGGGAGCAGTGGTTTCAGGCTGAAGTAATGCTTTGCAATTGAAAGGCAACTTCACTCTTCCATAAATAATACTTGCTGTAACAGGATGGAAGAGAATTCCATAGTATCTTCTATGTCTTCATGGTGTCTCTTCTGATTTCTGCTCATGCAGCATAGGGATATGATATAGATCAATCTAAGTGTGGCTTACTCTATGTTTAAAAGGAACATTTTTATTTTCCCTTCAGGCTAGGTCTTCTAAAGCTTTTGTGTTTCTTTCCCGTTGTATTCCAGTGTACTTCTTCCTCATTCTTCTCCTCTATCCTTCACAGTTGCATGAACATTATTAGCTATCCAGTGTTTGTAAGCAGCACTGCAAAAATATGTTTGGATGAAGAAGGATTTTTCTGTTAAGAGAAATAGGTTTCAGTTTTGCATTGTTTCTCAGAAGGGATCCTAATAAGTTTAGGCAAGGGGTGAATAAAGAGCATAAAACCTTTCTACTCTGATAGCTATTGCTCTCTCCATGTGTATTTAAAATCCCTAGTACGTAGTATAGGCCACATAAATTCTGTGAAGTGATAAGCAGACTGGTTTAAATGTACTATGGGTGCTACCAATATTTGCTTACAACTCGGCATCATCTCTTGAGAAAGGGACATAGACATAGAAATTCAGCTCTCCTGGGGCCAGTAGTTAGCAGAAATGAAGAGAGTGTTTGTGGCCTGGTGTGCATCTGGGAAGCTTTGGAGAATTACAGCAGAGACATTGGTGATTTCTTGGGAAGCACAGCTGCATGCACAGGAATTCCAACTGCTCTCGATGTGTGACAGGTGATGCTGAAGAATTGTCCATAAACTGAGCCTGAGCTGAGTGGTCTAAGTCCAGAGCTGAGGTTTCTTGACTTAGGATAAAGGGTGGTAGCCAGGCTTTCAGGGGGGATGTTTCTTATATATCATCTTTTCTACTTATCTAATCCCATGGTCAAAAGGAGGGAAGTTATGCAGTCCATGTTTGTGAGTCTTTAAGAGAAACTTTCAGAAGAATATTCTTCCTTCATCTTAATTTTCTCTGTATCCAGTAGTTACTAAAAAAAGAAAAAATATTTATAGTACTCATCAATAGTCAGGTCTTGATTATTTGATTGCATATATGGTGTTATAATTAAGCATTGAAAACTTTTGAGAAGTGAAGTGCACTGCTCTTGCACCCCTTCCTCTGTTTACCCAGGCTCTCCTGGCTGTAGTGCTGCAGTATTTCTGTATTCTGGATTAGCTGGAGTGTTCTCCATGGATGGCTTCTCCATCCTGTTTCTTTTGTGATGTTTGCTCTCCTACAGAATTGATTGAGCTGTCAGTTTGATAACTGGGCTAGAGCTGATCCAGCTCAGTCAAAGAAACATTGAAATTCTTCTGTGTAAAGTTATAAAAACTAAAAGGGTTTCTGGGTCTGATTTGCCCCTTCCAGAAGCGAGCCAGAAGTTTTGGGAGCCACTTAGTAATTTTCCCATACTTTCCACTACTGTGATTTCTTCTATAGCTTTTTAGTCTGGTGAACACTCTTTTTGACAGTTCCAGGAAGTAAAGCAGGACAGGTTATGCTGAATGCTCATTCTCCTGCATTGTTGTTTTTCTGTAACTTGCTTTCCTTCTCTGGGGTTCTAATCCTCCCATGTCACACATTTTCTGTGCAACTTTTCTCCTCTGCTAATCACTGGATTTGTTTTGCTGCCCTTCTTAATCCATAGGAGCCTTGGTGACCTCAGGAGATACCCTTGGCAAGAGGCTTTTCTGGATTTGTGTAACATTGATTATTTCTCCTGCAGTGGTGAAAATCGGTGATTGCCTTTCAGACTGTCCCTGAATAAGACTTGAGCTGCTTAACCAGTTGCCTACCAAAACTGGTGCACTGCAGTCCAGCCCTAATGGGACGTAATAGTTTAATACTGTGCTCAGAAAAAGCTGTTCCCGCATCTTTGCAAGTTCTGGAAAGAACTTTCTGCAGCTGCCAAAGTGTTGTACAGAAGATAAGGAGATAAACCAAGCTGAGTTATAGTTTAATTTCTAGAATTTATTTTTGTGTGTGTGTTGGGCTGTAAGACAAAAACAAAGTTCAAGTAACAATATTCCAGTCCTGGGTAAAATAGAAAAACTGAAAGTTGTTTCTGTGAAGAACTTAAGCCATAGCCCAAAGATGGGATTTCTTGTTTTGCTTTTAAAGAAGGGAAGGGGCAAAACTTAGTGTCAACAGGAGGGTGATGCTCAGTGGAGATACATATACCAGTCAGAGCAGTGAGGAGGGAAGTGAGGGGGGCAGTGGGAGAGGGTTGAGTAACTGAGGTGCAGTAACTTATCCCAGCATTGTTCTGAGTAGGAGTCACAGATTCACTGTCTGTTGCTGTTCCTGCACAGGTGAGAGCAATGCTGGCTCACTATTTGCTTCTGTGTCAGGGGGAAAGGAGGCTGTGGGGAGGTGATGTTCACCAAGGTCCCAGGGAATCGCATGACTTCAGGAAAAGCCTCGAATATGCAAAGACCTGGTCAGTTTGTGTGGTAGTTGGGGAAGTGATCCATAAATAGTGTCCATGTATATTAGTATATGTTTTTTTCCTCGTTTTATCTAGAATACAGCTATAAGAGAGAACTTCTCAGATATTTCAGAGATCATACCTAATTTCCAGAGCAGCAGCAGTATGCAACTCCCGAAAATGGGCAAAGTGCTCACACATGCTCTCTGGCAACTTGCACAAGCAGAATGCAAAGTAATCTGCTCTGGCACCAGTGCAAGAAAACACAAAGAAACCATCTGTTAAACCCAGAATCGTCTCTTCTGGTGTTCAAGTTTCAGTATCTGGGAAAATGGGAACCCACGAGGGCTTCGTAGGCTGCTCCTTGCCTTTAGGTGTGTCTTGCTGCCTTGTATGTCACTGACACCTGAGATTCTGAATGACATGTCCCAGTGTGGGACTTGATTTCCTTCTCCTTTGGTGGTTCTATTATCTAAGCTGAGCAGAACAATAGCAGATAACCTGTAGAGTTAGTGTCCTAGATTGATAGAAAGGTAAGCTCTTTGGCTGGTCTTTAATTTCCTCGATTCCAAGAAGACCAGCAAAAAGGTAGGGTATTTTCAGGCTGCATTTCCTTTCTGCTTGAGAACGTGGTAGCTGTGATGCTGCGATGCCCTCACCTCTTGTCAGCATGAGGAGAGAGCTGAGGGGGGAAGTCTTCTCACCGCAGTGGATTTCCTTTCTCAGATGGTGATACGGCCGCTTCAACAGGATGTGCAGGTTAATTTGGTGCTGGGGAAGGGGGGCATAGGGAGACAAAAGAGTGCCTCTGGGTGTCCTTTTTCCTCTTTCTTTACAGCCTTTGATGGTCAGGTCTCTGCCCTTTGCACTGGGACAGAGATGGTGTTTCTGGTACCTTGAGGGGGTCCATGTTCTCCTTTGGTATCCTTTGGCCCCATTAGCAGCAGCAGCAAGTGCTGAATACTTCCACTGTCTGAGCATAATGAAAGCCCAGACCAGTTTCTTGGCTCAGAGAGATGAGGAGGAACTCTTTTTAACTATCTAAATGTTCATTTAGTTTCAATACACGGATCTTTTAGGAGTAATGGGGAGCCTGTAAATCAGTGAAGATACCAGGTATCATGATATCCTTCCTCATGAGGAAATGTATACCACTATATACTTTGTCACCTTCCATGGGCTTTGGCTGGGAGTCATTTGTGTTGGTTTTGTGCTTCCATAGACCTGAGAGCAGGGTTTGTGAGCTATAGTCCTGGTGGAGGACAGGACAGGACTGCTCCTGCAGGATTTAATTTTTTGGGAAAGGAGAATCTGCTGATCTTGTTTGGACATGTGGATTTCCCTTCGTTTCTCCCAAGAACATTCAGGCTTCTGTACCATTCTGTTCTGTCGGTGTTGCTCTGCACGAGTAAGTCTTAAATGGATGGATGAACATGCAGAACTGTTTTCCTGATTTCTCTCAGGAAATTTTCTCACTTTCTTTCAAAAACAAGCATCTTCTCTCCTGTAATTAGAATATCCTGCACATTTTTGTTTATTTTTTACAGTAAGGTGAAACAGTGAACTTGGCATTATTGATTTTTGCCGTTTCCCTCTCCAGAGCGCTTAAGATATTTTTAGATGCTTTCTTTGAGCTTTTTGGGGAGAGAACAGTGTCCACCAACAGATCAGCTGAGAGAGTTCAGCTCTGTGAAGACTTGGCTTTCCGACCTGGAGCTCATGAGTTTTTCATTATGACTTGCTCAGCATTGATGCATAGTAAGGTAAAAACTGGGGCTGGGGTTGGAGGAAGAATTTAAAAAGCTTTATTTTACAAGCCTTTTGATATAAATATATGTGATGAAGATATATACAGGGTAGAAAATAGCCCCAGGAGAGGAAGGTGAGGGCTAAAATCCTGAAGGTCTACATGCAGTTTAAGAAGCTGAATTAAGATTGAAATAAACACCACATGTCTTAGGATCTATACAACCGTAGCTGAGTATCTGAATAACAGAATACAGGAGATTTGTGTAGAAATTCTTCATACAGCCTCAGGAGTCCAGGAGCAGAGAAGTCAGGTCAGGCTGAAGCTGTATGTCCAATTCACAGGGAGGAAAATGATTAAATTACCACAAAGGGACTTTTGGACTGTGATTTGTGAAATGTGTAGCAGAGCACTGATGGGTCCCTACTGGAAAGTTTGATGGATTCTTTCCTTTTTGTGGCATTTTATTAAACTTTCTAGCACTTGAGCTAATGTCTGATGATTTGGTGCTAGTGAGCAGACTTAGAAACAAACCTGTTATTTCTGATTTGCCTTCTATCTTCATTCTCCTCTTTTGGTTGAAAGTTTTGTGCATGTTTCCCACCTGCAGCCTGAGAAGCTGCAGGGAAGGGACATTAAATGAAAACTGAGACACAGCAAGAACTGGGTGCAGCATCCTGGTGAGTGGAGTTTGTTAGCTGATTGGAAAATGGGAGCAAAGCAAAATGCTTAAACAATAGGCTTACGAGTACTTTTATTTTAAATGAAAATACAGTAAGAGGAAAGCAAGGATAAATAGAAATGGAAAGATGAGTTGTAAATTCCTCAGGGATACAGCAGTGGACAGAGCTCTCTTTGGTTCAGATAAAAGAATAGGTTAGTATTAAAACTTAATTTCATGTGAACGATAATCCAAAAACTATTTCTGAAGAAGAGCTTTACAAAAAAACCCAAACCCACAAATCAGATAGATTCTGAAATACAGTTTATTACACCATAGACTGGAAACACTGAATAAAACAAAAAATACATAACTATATTTAATCATTGTTATAAATTATATTTCTTTTTGCTAAATCCATCATTTGAAATGGTTTGGCTTGGTTTTGTTGTTTTGTTTTTTTCTCTCCGAGTGAACAAATCCAGATTTTTTTTCACTTGGACATAGTTTTATTTTTAAACACGACTTCCAGAAATGCATTTGTGTGGGATTGCAGTCGGGACCAGCAGAGAGCCGTGGCACTCTGCCAGGCACTCGCCCTGTCCCTGCAATACAGATGGACTGCCAGCATTCTGGAGAAAAACAACCCCTAAACTTTAAACAAATTATGCTTAATGGAAATAAACATTTTTTGCCCTTCTGTGTAATGATTTGGGTAATGTACTGGCTGTGTGTTTCTGGAGGGCTGTGGAAAGGGGAAGGGGAGGGCAGAGATGGAGCTCTGTCTGCCTGTAACTTGCTCTCCCGTGGGTTCTCTGGGAAGCTGGGTGGGGGGACTGTGACGTTTCTAAGCTTGGAGCATTTTGTAACTTTCAGCCAGTCCTTCTGTTATAAGGTGGGCAGGCTAGCTGCAGCCAGCTATGATAAGAGCCGTTATCTAGTGGGTGTTTTCTTCCATATATGGATTTGAAAGACCTGGAAAGACATACAGAACCATATAATCATTTAGCTTAGAAAAGACCCTTAAAGCAAAGTTCAGCTGTTAACCCAGCATTGCCAAGTCCACAGACAAGCCATGTCAGTAAGTGCCATATCTACACATCTTTTAAATACCTCCAGGGATGCTGACTCCACTGCTTACCTGGGGAGCGTGTTCCAGTGCTTGACAAGCCTTTTGGTGAGGAAATTTCTCCTAATATCCAGTATAAACTTCTCCTGGAGCAACCTGAGGCCATTGCATCTTGTCCTGTCATTTATTATTGGGGAGAAGAGCCCTTCCCACACCTGTCTGCAACCTCCTTTCAGGTAGTCGTAGAGGGAAGTACTGTCCCCCCTGAGCCTCCTTTTCTCCAGGCCAAACACCCCCAGCTCCCTCAGCTGCTCCTCACAAGACTTGTGCTCCAGACCCTTCATCAGCTACATTGCCCTTCTCCAGACGTGCTCCAGCACCTCAATGTCTTTTTGGAAGTGAGGGGCCCAAAATGAACACAGGATTTGAGGTGTGGCCTCACCAGTCCTGAGTACAAAGGGATGATCACTGCCCTGGTCCCACTGACCACACTATTCCTGATACAAGGCAGGGTGCCATTGACCTTCTTGGCCACCTAGGCACATGCTGGCTGGCTTATGTTCAGCTGGTGTCAACCAGCATCCCCAGATCCTTTTTCCACTGGGCAGCTTTCCAGCCGCTCTGCCCCAAGTTTTTAGCACTGCATAGGGTTGTTGTTACTCAGGTGCAGGGCCCAGCACTTGGCCTTGTTGAACCTCATACCACTGACTTCAGCCCATCAAAGCCAGTCCACATGCCTCTACAGAGCCTTTCTATGCTCCAGCAGATCAACACTCCTACCCAACCTGGTGTCATCTGCAGAATGACTGAGGGTGCACTCAGTTTCCTTGTCCAGATCACTGATAAAGACAAAAAACAGGGCTGGCCCCAATACTGAGCCCCAGAGAACACCACTTGTGACTAGTTGCCAGCTGGATGTAACTCCATTCACTACCACTCTCTGGGCCCAGCCATGGAGACAGTTTTTAACCCAGCAAACAGTGCACGCATCTGAGTAATTTATATTCCTTTTATCTGGCATTTACTGTGTACAACTCTGACACTCTCTTCCATATCATTCACCTGGATTTTGCTGGGTTTTGATGATAAGTGACAAGCCATGAAACCAATACCTGTCTGGGTTTGTTTTTTTAACATAGAGAAGGGCAAGCAGAGTAGGCTGCAGGCTTTAGCCTACCTCACAGAAGAAAACGCACCATAGACCTATCTCTGTTTTTTCGAACTGGTGCTGATAAATCTTTTCTCTCACTTCTGTTGCTATGGTGTTAGTTTTTTGCAAAATCAAACCTTTGGGTGATCATGTCAAATGCAAAGATCATTTGGAGAGAGAGATGTTGAAAAGGAAGGGAAGTAGAAAGGCTCAAATTCCAGCTGATGACAAACAATGAATCAGTGTTTGTCTCAGCAGAGGGCCATCAGAAATGTTGTGCTTTGCTTTCACTGACTTCTTTTTGGGTCTGATACTCCACTTGAAAAGGCTTCTTTTTACCTTCTCAAATCTTTTCCTTCCTTCTACTTTTACTTTTTTTTTTTTCCTCCATGTATAAAAGGAAGGTGGATCTCTTCCAAATTCCACACAGCCCAGGAATATTTGCTTTCTGCAGCATGGCTCAGAACACAGAGAACTTATTCTTGCAAATGGTTTGATCCTCGTATGCGCTAAATACTGGATAAAATTTTGAAGGCTTTTGTGTCTGAAATGTACCTACTGTCCTTGTTGAGCCAGTTGAAGTGATCATTAAGCTTCCTACCAGAGAAGCTGCTTTATCATGCTGTCGTTTCTTACATTGCTTTCCTAGTGAAGGGGGAAGCAAAATGCTGTTATGGGGGGAACCTTTTTAACACTTTCCGATGTGCAAAGTAGGTGCATTTGGTTTCATTCTCAAAATATTCCAGTTGGGTTTAGCTGGCACAACTGTAGTGAAGAAGTTATCCTGCCCAGATGTCTTATGCTTCTGGAAAACACTGTGCTGGAAATGCCTGAATGTGCCTTGAAGGCTTACTTCTATTCTTGGGTCAAGGCTGAAAGGGAGGACTGTTTTCCTGTTTTCTGAATGTTTCTGTGCAAATTGAGCTGCAAGTGCAGGAAGAGTGTAGAGGGGTAACCAATCTCAAATACTTATTTGCTTCTCACTGTTTTTCAAACTGAAAGTCCTGAAATTGGATTGATTCACATTTTTGTACCTTGGCAACTGGGAACTTTCTGACCTAGTTAAATGGACCCTTTGTTTTGCTGTTTCCTTCCAGATGTGATAGGCAGATGGAAAAAAAAATCAGAAAAAGCAGTGTGATCATCTGAGATTTCTTTAAGGACTATTAGCTGATTTTTCTGAAACTTGGTTTCAGAGGTTAATTATCTCCTGTGTCCTTAGCCAAGCTGCAGTTCACTTCATTTTGCCTTAATTTTGCAGACACAGGCTTTCCCTTACGTGCTGCACTACTTCTGAGAGTGAAAATGTAAGTGTCAGGGCAGCCAGACCTTCTGTGGACTGTCTCAGCTGGCCACAGTTTACCCATCCCTGAGCATCCACACAAAGTCTGTCTTGTCATCTTTCCAATGGTGTGTGGGAAGTGTGCTGCCCACCTGTGACCAGTACCTGTGTTAGGCTCCTCAGGAGACAGACAAACAAGATGTTTTCCAGTTGTATTAGAATCTACATAACTTCGGTTGTTCTGCTCAGTTAAGCCTGGCCCAAATAAGAGTGCCTACACAAGAAAAGCAATTCAGCTCCATGGGTCAGTTACATTAGCAAGTAGCAAATTAATGTAAGGCTGATAGATCTCTACTGGTTTTAGTTTTATTGGTTCTATCCTGTCTTATTGTTGCCTCCCTTAAGGTGCTCATTCCTTAATTCAAATCAGGGCCTTTTCTGTAGGGTGGGAAATTTTAGTAGGACAAAACTCAAGCTAAGACAGAAAACAGAGCATGAGCAGCCTCTTCTGCCCAGCACACCCTTCTCCCTCCTGTGCCTCCCTCCTCCTTTGCCAGACTTGAATAAAAGGGATAGCAGTGACGGAAAGGAACATGCATAAAGCTGTAACATGAGATGATAACTTCAGTTTAGCGAGCACAGATCTGTCTTTCCTCTCAAAGGTGTTCCTCATTTAAAGTTTACAAGGTTATATTGCCACTGATGCAGTAGATGCGTTGAAGTGCAGCTTTTATGTTGTGAGCTGCCCAGTGTGTTGGCCAGAACATGAGCCAAGTCTGGTACTTACACTGTGCTAATGTTAAATCTGCTAAGTCGCTTCATGGGATCATTAAGTTTGGTGAGGATCTTAGGGGTCTGTAATACATCATTTTCATCAAAGCAGATTTGGCATTAAATTTAGACTAAGTTGCTTAGGGCTTTTCCCAGTCAGGTGTTGAAAACCTTGAAGGATGGAGATTCTACAGCCTCTTTGGGACTCTGTGCAGTAGCTAGACTGCCCTTGAGGGAGAATTTTTTTCCTGATTTAGTTGGAATCTCCACAGTTTTGATTATTATCCTGATAAATCCAAGCTCTCACAGTGACACTGGCTGGCTCTTTTAGTATTCTTGCATGCATCCCATTAAGTCCAGTATCTTTCTTTGCATTAATATTTCCTCAATCCTTCTCCAGTGCTGGTGATTCCTCTGCTCCTTGAACCCTGTCTTGGTACTGGGGACCAAGCCCTATGACACATTGCCATCATTTTCTACCTTCCTGTGCTGTCTGGAGTTTGTGCACACCCCACCCCAAATCTTTGTCTGCTGCCCAGAATCTACTTTTGAGAGTTCTCTGGGAACTGCACCCCTCCTTACCAGCTAAACAGCTGTCCCTGTAGCAGATGAATTTGCACAGATCCTGAGTCACTTGCTTTTGTGTTACCTGTATTCCTGTTCTGGGCGCTGTTTTGTGCAGTCCCAAAGGGCGAAGGGCACAGCAGGCATTTGTTTTATTAGTGATGTTAGTCTTTGTTGGCTCATTCCTTTGCATGTATGTGAACGTACCGGGAAACTGAAGAGCAGAATGTTGGCTCAGGGTGGAGAAACATAGGAAGGTGTTTGGATGGAGGCTGCTTGCCCATAAGTTCACTGCTTTTTCATGGAATTAGAGCTACACTGCTGAGAAAAGAGTGTCTGGCTAAAATTTTCCAATATTCAGTGAAGTGTAAATTCTCAGGGATTTGGATGACGTACCAAAATAAAGGCATCATGTAAAGTAAATGCGTTCTGTATGGCAGCAAGAACTTGCATGGTGACAGGGACAAGAACCTCCATATATTAATAAAAGGTTTCTCTCTGATTTCTTTAGCTTGACCTCACCAAACCCATTGAAGATCAGGGCCCCTTGGATGTGATCATACATAAACTGACAGATGTCATCCTTGAAGCAGACCAGAATGACAGCCAGTCACTGGAGTTGGTTCACAGATTCCAGGTAAGTACTTCTTTCTTGGTCCTTCTGTATTTCAAGCAGGAGAACAATCTTTGTGCAGCAAAATCAGTCTATTTACAGTGCCTTTGGTAAGGGTTTGATGAACACAGCTCTCTGGCACGCTGATGCCCTGCTGCTGATAGCCCAGCAAAAATAGTTTTGTCAGTCTAAAATGGACTTATACCATGGAAAGGTTTTATGTTGTATTGGTAAGGTTAGTAAGTACTGGTTTCCCACCAAATGTTGTCCCGATGCCATTTCAAGAGCATTAGTGCTGCTCACAAGGAGAAACAAGTGTTTGCAGAGCCTTTTATGTGCATCTGTCCATGACAAAAGCCACTGAATTCATTTGGCCCAGTTCTGTCTAGTTTTCCCAGTTTCTGGAATATTAATTTCTTGTAACATCAGGGTTACTGTGTGACTATGTTCTCTAGTGCTGAGATTCCTCTTATATTAATTCTTTTTTTTCAAGCTTATATTGAAGGTCAGAAATACACAGTGCATAGTGGTGCAGAGAACTGTTTTCCCAAAGAATTCCTATCAGTGGTTTGAATACCGATGAAAATGATAAAGCAACCCTTATAAATTTAAAAGGTGTTTTTCTGTATCTTTTATAAAAGGTGTATTCTTTTCTCCTAGTTCAAAGAGAAGCAAATTTAAAAAAAATCAGAATTTTATGGAGTATGCTTATGTCAGGCAAGTTGTGCAATTTTGATAACTTTGCTTTCTTGGGAAATGAGTTTCTCTTTGCTTAATGTTGTACAACTAGAATGCAAAAAGTATTTCACTTACCAGAGTCGATGTTCTTTTTGCTCTCATTGCAAAGTTTTTCTGCTTCCTCCCATCTGCATGTTACTCAAACGCACACAGGAGATGAAAAGTTTCGACTTGTGGGTCTCACCCTCTGGCACCAGTTCTCTGAATATTCATTACTCTCTATTCATCACTAAGTGGTGCAGGCATCCACTTCTCACAGCACTGGAAACCTAGGAATGTCCCAAGAAGCATACAGAGAGATGGATCTCAGAGGCTTTCTGCTTGCAGTCTTTCCACATTCCAAATGTTAACTAGTTTCCCATGTTACCAGTGGGAAAAACTGATAACCAAAGAGTCTAAAGGGTAGGGTGCATGTGTTAGCTGAGTAAGACTCATCAGAACTGCTCTCATAAGGACTTGAGGATTGTTTGTTTCTGTTTTGAGATCTGATATTAATTTATAGTAGCTATAATGGCATCTGATTTCCCATACACTGATGATCCTTCTTTCAAATGTTCTATAGCATAGCCCAGTAGATCACTTGTCCACAACCATGCAGTTGAACTAGAAAGTAGTTTCCCATTACTGGACTACACATGTTTTTGACTGTTATGAAATTATAATCTCTCAGTATCTTCAAAACTCAATCATTAGAAAAAGATTCCCTCCCAGTGCCTTCCAGACTTTTCTAGTGAATGAAATGGAGGTTAGGGACCCCTGTGTGCAGGCTTCTGAATGATATCCTCCTCTCCCCAGTAATGCAAGGCCTTGGGCTTCTGCTTCTGCTCACATGACTGAGTTGTGCCACATCACTGGCATGCAGGGAGCTTCTGTGGTAGTAAAATACATACTCAGGAAGCAGCAGAGCAGAGGGCAGGCCTATCTGCATTGAATTATGTGCCAAATGTGTTTTTAGTGTATTCTCTCATAGAATTTTGTATCCAGGGCATAAACTGACTGGAAATTGCTGCTTGTATCCATCTATCCTGTATTATTTTTAAGATACTGAAAATTACTAGAAATTAAGAGAAGTGTATTCCCTAACAAAAAGAAATTGTGAGAATCCATTTGTATGAAGTGTGTGTGTGGGGTTGTTATTTGGGGTTTTCTAAGCTAAAATCAATGCGCAACCTAGAAAACGTTAAGTGACCCCTTGTAAAGAGAGCTACTTATGTGTGTGAGGTGTTACATAGGCACTGTGGTATTTCTGACACCTACACACAAGTCAAAATAGTGTGGTTTCCTTATTGTTCATTAAGTTGACTGAAAAAGTTCTGATGACCTTAACCAGAGCAAACAGTGCAAAATTCATTATGCTTTTTTTCCTGCTATTGAATGTAAGTGCAACAGCAAGATGATACCTGGCACCAGTCTTACTGTCGGCTCCATAAGGCAGTCTTCCAGGAAGCAGAGAGCAAGGGATCCTTGACCACAGGAGAAGGAATGATCTGCCAGGCTGCGTTTTTGACCTTTTTAAGAATAGCTTTTTTTCAGAGCTGTATTGTAGAAGCCTTGACCATCAAATCTGCAGGAGCTTCACATCTACATGACTCTGTGTCCCTGCTCTCTGGAATCTGTGATGAACCCTTGTACAGTCTGATGGAGAGTGCTAGTAGAACAGGAAGCCTCATAGCATACCCTTTTTTTCTTGCCTCTTAATGACTGTTCTCAGTTGCCTTGGAAAAAACATCTTTACTGAAAACAGGAGACTGAAAACAGCACAGAGGAGTTTCCTGTTGCCAGTGGGAGTTTTAGCTGCAGAAGACCTTTGAGACTGAGCTTTTGAGGTCTTTATGCTACTTGGATGTGGTCTGGGCTGCAGTTTCTCAGGAGAGTATTGGTGGGTGCAAACTGTTCTCCGCTGCACTAATAATCATTGATGAGTGCCTAGTGATCTCATCCAAAGCCAAAAAGAAAGTCTGCATACAGCACCTAGTGCAGTGCATTAAGTGAAAAGTAGAGAAATCTTTCCATTAGATTTGCAGGGCACTTAGATCCTTATTTTGGGATGATGATTATTTGTAGAGATGATGGTCAGCCTCCCTACTCACTGTAACTGGGCTGGACCAATTGAACACATTTTGTTTGTTGTCTAGTAAAAATTGATCGCAGTCTTTGGTGGTTCCTTGTGAACCAGAGGAACATGGAAGGAAGTCAGGTGGGAAGAGATATAGTCCCCAGGGTGTCTTTCATTTACTGGTGCTGTAGTTCCTTCCTTCTTGTTAAGAAAGAAAACCAAACTACCCCAGTTCCTGCCTTATATTCAAAGCATATGGCTTTAAAAATGGAGTATGTTTTGGCTTGTGTAAGACATTGGGGAATCTTTATGCTTTCATTAGAGTAAAATACTTGCTTGAGCACCTGCCTGTCATAGCTGTACAGGGGCTTGTGTATATTCATCCACTGCAGCTTCATATTAGTCTGTTCCATTCAAAATGATGGCTTAAGTGATGGAAAATCAATAGGGTTATTAATTTGTCTTTCAGAGCTTTTTCTGAAGAGGTTCTCTTTGCATTAGCCTTCTTAAAAAGGTAGATCAGAAGCAGATTTTATTCCTAGTCTTCTGCTATCAGGTTGATAAAAACTTAAAATGTTTCCTCCCCTGCTGCCCTTCAACTCTTGACTCTCCCACTCTGGAGTTGTCCAGGATGGGCAGTCATCTTTCATGTTTCTTTATGTGGGAAAACACAAATCCAAATGGTGTTATTGTTTCTTTTGCTAACTTTTTTCTTTTGGAATAGTTGTTTTATGGAACTTTGTTTAATATTAAACAGAAGATTATAAAAGTTTTATTACTTAGTCATAAAATCAAGTCAATGAATCAGTGAGTCTCTCTTATCATCTAATGACTTATTATTTGCTGTAGATACTGTATGAACTTTCTGTTAAAATATTAAGAAAAATCATTAGCTACCTTTTTTAGGTAAAATAACAAGCAACTCTATTCTCATCTGTACAGAGACTTCTCAAGAAAAGTATAATTTTTTTTTTTAATCTCTTGGTTATGTCCAGAGGAATTTCATAGGCAACCTGAAATATTTGGTCTCTCTTTGATTTCAAGTTTCATTGCTGGCCTTCTGCCAGTAATGGGGCTGGTGCAGAGCATGACTTAATGCCAAGTCTGGAGTACAAACAAAAGAGGATCTGCTAAAAGTCCTTGTTTCTTCTTGTTTGCTTTTATTATGTCAAAGATTAGAAAGAGGAAAACATAGACATTGTCTAGGTCAAGCTGAACTGCAGCCCAAGGACGGCACCCTTTCGAACTGTTGTTGGAAAGCCTAAATATCTTCCACATTGTTGCCTGGGTGGTTGGAGTCTGCTGTTGGATACCAGTCTTCACTAAATCCACCAAAGAGAGCAAAGCTGTTTTGTTGGAATGACCAGAGAAGATTTGAATGTTCAAAGTTGAAAGGTTATTTTCCTTCTTCAACTGCTCCATTTTCAAGTTCATACCTATAGTAGTTCATCTGTTATCAAAATTACTAGACAGAAACACTTCAAGTTTATCCATGTATTTCTGATAGTGGAGTCATTCAATGCCATGGTAAGAGTGCTGCTACTTATGCTACATCAAGAGTTTTCCAGTCTGCTAAGTGATCATCACAGGTATATATTCAGTAAAACATGATGCCTGAGTGTGCAGCAGTTCCTAGTGAAGAATCAAAGTTTATCATAATTGTTCTTGTGAAACTAAGAAAATTGATTTTTTGTATTGTAATATCCTGTTGTAGGGAATTGGTGTAAGGTTCAGATTTTGAAATAATTTATCTTAAGTAGTTTTCTGTACATAGATATTAGAACTCTTTTGTGTGTACTGGTGAGCGATGTGGGAGACTGGGAAAGTACTGGCAGCTACAGGCCCAAGGGGAAGCTGAATGATTTGCTTTGGGGATCCTGGTGCGACTGGACAGTTTTGGTTTTGAATGCAGAGTTAATGCTTTGTGATGGAAATCCAAGCAAGTATGTGAGAAGTGACGCAGAGTTATGAGGACTGGAGGGCATTTTGATGCTCCTGTCCCCTGAGCTGTTAACCTCTAGCTCTGTTCAAATAGAAAGGACATACACAAATAGATTAACCTTGTTCTGCATTGAGAGTCCTTTGCTTCAAAGGGAGAGCTGTTTCTGGGTTCAGTTAAAAGGATAGATCTATAATCTGTCCCCAGATTAGCTCTATCAGGCAGTTCAGGTCCGACTCCTTTCCTATACTCAGATGACACAGATCTTCACTGCTCTGCTGACAGTGTCTTGAGTTTTGCTGTTCCTGAGCCCTCTGGCTGTCCAAGCCTGCAAATGGAGAAGAGCTGGAGAACAGACACAGATTTTATGCTCAGAAATTTCCTTGTTTTTTAAAGAAAGCTCATCTTCAGGCTCTTTTGTGTGTATTTGAAGGAGCTGTTGCCTTGCGCTCAGTACAGTTCTTCTTGACATTAGAGTAATTTAAGTCCTCAGACTCTAAGTGGCTTTTGGAAAACAGCCCCTACCTCCTTCATCTTCATCAGTTATTTCATGTTTGCCTTACATAGCTTTTTGAAGGTTCCTTAAGGCAACAGAATGAGAAATCAGTCACTGGGAAGGCATCTTGGATGCTCATTTCTGTTGAGGTGTTGACTGGTATAGAATGGCCTTGAGATCATGCCTTCATTCCTGTTGAATTTCGTTATGCTGTGTTGTTACTGCTTGAATGATCTTTTCATACAATTTAGAGTTGTTATCATTAGAAATAAAGCAACTGTGAAGTTCTTTACAGAAAGCATAAGAAAGCCAGGCTCCCTCTGGAAATACTTAATGTGAGCCAAAGTAACGAGTGAAATACACCAGTCCCAGGGAGGTGATGAGGTGAGCATCAGGAAGATTTGGGAAGGTGCACAGGTAGCTAAGGGAGGAAAAAGTCATTCCCGTCTTGGAGGGGAGTAAAAGCATTGGAGTCCACAGGCAGGGGGAATGTATGTATGAGGGGAAGGATTAGCATGTACAGAGTAGGGGCTGGGGCAGGATGGATATATGGGGGAGCTTGAATTCAAGGTGGAACCAGAGACTGGTCAAGGCGGAGGGGTGGCCACCACAGTGTAGGAGGAAGAGCTAGTACACACATCTGAAGCACCACAGGATGTTTGCTGTTGGTTCTCTGCTGAGGCGATGTTTCAGGGTTGTGACATGTCCACACTGGGGTCTGTGCTTGTCTGCTGCCCCGTCAGGGCATTGCCTGTCTGTAATGTGCTCATCCTCTCAGTGAGCTCAGGAAGATGCACTCGGTGGTAACTCCCTGTTTTAAACTGAGGCATAGAGGGGCTGAAAGAGCTGTCTTGTTATGCTTTAAGCATGTTGAGATCCTCAAGTACAGTTTCAAAATCAGCAAGTCTAAGCTAATGCCCTAATCACTGGATCATGCCAGCTCCACAGGGTGTCTTTTAGGTGCTGCATTAAAGGGTATGTATGCATGGACATGTGTAGGTGTTTAAGATGCATTAGGTAATAAGATACTCTTGCTCTTGAAAAAAAAAAATCTCATCTGTATTTAGAGCTGACTCTGGAAGTTCTAGGGGCAGGAGACTGACGAAAAGTGTATCTTCGGGGTTTTAATGACTTGAAATGAACGCAGCCTCTGCTCCAGTGAGTCAATGAGGCTTTCTCTCCAGGCTGCTCTGCAAGGGTGAGACAGCAGCTGGGCCTGACAGTCTTGATGACTTGACTGTGCAAAAGGCTCTCCCTTACTTCTCCCAAGTGGCAGCAAGGTTGAACATATCTTTGGGGAATTCATTCTTTGCGTTGTACAGGGATTATTAAGTATGTCAGACAAAAATATTGCCACTGAATGTTGCCTCATGCCCTGTGAAAGAAAGCTGCTTGTGTGCTGTGGTTCATTAAACCAATCATCCCAATGCTGGATCCTCTTAGCCCCGAAAGAATAATCCCCTTTTAGCAGCCATCAGTTCAGACTATGTAGTCAGCAGAAAGCAACAGTTTTCCAAGGCTGGAGTGGGGGGAAAGTCTGCATCCTCAGTCAGTCTTTGGAGGAAAATCACTTTCTAGGAATAGATTATGCCATTCTTTTCCCTCCAGCTCAGTATCTAGCAAAGTGCATCTGCAGAGGCCACCTCCTCATACTCCTAAGTATCTTTTGGAGTAGGTTTTCTTCTTTGAAATTGTCAATTTAAATGCAATAGACCATCATGAAAATCCATTAATTGCAGGAGCATTTACCATTCATTTGCATGAATGAATTTAAAGAAATGAGTGAAAATAATAGGATGGCCTTGGGAAGTTGGGGTAAAACAAAGACACGTACTAACATAGAAATATTTGTCTGATTTTGAATGGGGGAAGATAGATGCATGTGTTTCCCATTGACTTTATGGGGCCAGGTTGGGGCAATGATGAAGGAAATCAGCTTCTCTTCTATGAAACAGAAGGAAGTTTTGCTGGGATTGCAAGGTCAATACCTGGCAGCTGTGTCTGTGTTCCTGGCCAAGATGCAGTAGTGCAGTCATGACCTCAGTGAATGGGGAATTGAGTTCCCAAGAAGAAGGTCCATGAGGTCATTAACTTTGCTTTGTTCTTGCAGTCAGGAAAGGAGACTATGAACTTAGATAAGTAGCAGGCAATGAAGACACAGTGAAGCAGCAATCTCTTCAGCTCCGCCAAAAAAAATTTCAGCCCTTATCATCCAGCTCTTTACACTGTCTTCAGCCCAGCCAGAGGACAGCAATAATAACAACATAAAAGAACCCAGATGTAGTTCTTACCCTAGTACAGATGGTTGTGATGTTCACGTGCAGTAATTCAATGCAAGGCTGACCCCAAGATAGCAATGTGTCATCCTTCTTCCCCTAATTGCTTTTCTCAGTGCTGCTCACAGCTCTTACTGTGGCACTTTGCCACTGGCTCCCATGTGAGTTGATGTTGCAGCACAGGTTTTTCTGCTGAGGGTGAGTCTAGAGGAGAAATTTACCCTCCTAAAGCAGGTAGCTGTCATGTTTGTGTTTGTTTCAAATGTCAGTGTCCTGACTGTCTGGTGACATCCTGTGTTGCCAGTGACTGTTTGGCTCCCCTTGAGGAGAAGCTGAACTTTGAGATTTTTAACATTATCTAGTCTCTTCCCCATCTCATAATTTTTCCCCACTCGTCAGCAAACCTAATGCCTTTTTTTAAAAAATATATATATTGTTTTGCAGGAGTATATTGATGCTCATCCAGAAACCATTGTCCTGGACCCTCTCCCAGCTATTCGTACACTTTTGGACCGATCCAAGTCTTACGAGCTAATTCGGCAAATAGAGGCATACATGCAAGGTAGGCCAATACCTGCTCTCCCTGAAGGATTTTGCTGTGATAGAGAAGGAAGCAGCTTGCTTCTGGAGGCTGGATGTGAAGTTTGAAGTAGTGGTTTTGGGCCCCTTGTGTTCTGTCTCTCCATGGGAGCACAAGCACCGAAGCGTTCCTGTGTCACAGGATTGCCCTCTGGAATTCTGTGCTCTTCTTTTTCCATATACACAAAGAAAGTTTGCATCTGATTAAAAATATGGGATGGATTTAATGGAGAGCATATTTACCACAGTGAACACTCCCAGAAATCTTCTGGAAAGCATTGTCTTTGTGTCTATGCTGGTAAATTGAAATGACTGTACAAACTGAGCAGCTTGTAATAAGAATCCTGAGGCCTGAATCTGAGGGGGAAGAAGAAAAATTGTTTTTGGAAAGGACTGAAAGAATTTGAATTGTAAATAGAGCTAAGGTCTTTGAGATGCACTGGAAGCCTATTGCTAATTGCTTTAGAGAGGAACTTTAATGTACTTTTGATGCTGGCTTGCTACCTGACATAACTGTTGCCTTTAATTGGCATCATTTCAGTTGTATTCCTGTGTTTAGAAGTCATGCCTTTTCAGCCTGAATAATTCTATTATCTTATATTGTAACTGTTTGGTTAAGTTAGTCTTTCATTCCCTTTCTACTTCTGATACTGTCATGTTCTTGAAACATTTATTGGCTTTTGAATTTAAGTCTAGAATAGGTCTGAAGTAACTGTTTCATATGGTCGATGACTGTAATTGGGGGAAATTGGGTTGGTGAACTATGTTCTAATGGAGTGTTACTGGAGATAACACTGAGATTGTGTTTTCACTGTCTTGATGGGCAGATAAGAAGCTCATCAATTTGTATTTTTATAGTTGTGGATTTATAGACTCATCGTTTGCATATAACTTCCCTACCCTACTGGCAGTGTCCTTATGTAAAAACAAGGCTAATAATTTGCCGCACTCTCCCTTGCCTTTTGGAATCTTTTCAGGAGAAAATGATCACTTAGTTTAGAAGCATTTTGGTTTGGAATGGTCATCTCTGTCCTGGAGTGGGAGACACGTGCTGAGGGAAACCTCTACTCTGAGGAAGTGGTTGGGGTTTTGTTCTAGCAGCAGAGAGATTCAGTAGGGTTAGGCTTTGTTCTTTTTTTTCTAAAATTGCTATCAGTGCTATTGTTATCTCTATGAGAACAATATGTTTGGGAGAGCATCCAGTTTTTCCAAGTACTTTGTCTTCCGCATATTTCAGCCTCCTCTGGTCAAACTGACGAGTAAAAGAAATAAATGCTTAAGGAGGAAAAAGAAAAAGGAAATTCATATTCTGTTAAAACTAAAAATTTAAAGACAAGTTGTTAATAAAGTTGAGGAATGAGGTAAGGAGAAGCTTCACCTTTTGTCACTTGCTGCTGCAATGTGTTTGGTAACCATATTTCCCTTGACCCTGTGTCTCCCTCCCCCAGCACTTTCCTCCCAAGTCTCATCTTATTTCTGTATTATAATCAGAAATATCATGGCAAAGACCTTGAACCAACTCTATATTTAGCAGGGGAAATCTCAGGAGAGCTGAATAATTGTCTAACTTCTTGTTCTGGCCTAAGTGGATCAGCCTCTGTATTCCCGCACATGTTGATCTGCAGTGAGAGAAAAGTCACACCCCTCTAGGCAGTGTTGTGGGTTTTTCCTCCCTTCCTTGTTTTCACCTGCTAAGTTATGTTTTCTCTGTTATAGCTGTCATGTCATATCCCAAGGCCATGAGCACATAGAAAACTCAAACAAGAAGTAATGCATCTGTGAATAGCATGAGCTCTTAGGAGCCACATCTTTTTGGATTTGGAATTTCCATATGGAAGTAACTGCCAAGAAAAAATATCCTAGTGTTTAGCTGTAACTAGAGAGCCGAGTTTATCACAGGATACAAAATTGATGGGATGGGTTAAGTTCAGTGCAAGGTACCATGTCTTCCAAAGGAGTGCTGTATACTCTGGAGGGTCGAGCATATATGTAAGGAGAAACCTTCTGTTGTTCAAAGTCTTTCAAAAGAAAATCCGGTGTTTATTTGCAGACCAGTTTTGGATTTCATTGATTATTGGCTCTATTTGAATAATGTTTTAAAGTAACAATAAATGTAGTGTTTATGATCCTCTGTTTACACTTTATTTCAAGGCTGTAGACCTTACAAGAACTGTGTAACTACAAATTTGCACCTCTTGGGTTAAGGAGAGGGTGACTACATGCTCTGCTGACTCCAGTTTGTTCAGTGCGGAACCCTCATCCCTCTGTGCAGCCTGCACCTTTGAAAATGGCAGATATTGCTGAGGTGACTGTGTTTTATAAACATTCTATAAGCAGCTTGATTTTTAAATGTAATTAACTTTCAGATGTCCAAGTTACTGTCCTTTTAATGGAGAATTCTCCATGCTTCCTGAAAAAAGGAATCCCTATTTGAAGCATCTAGAACTGGGCATATGGACATCATTATGCTTTCTGAAACTCCTGTAGCTTGGTCTTTATTGAGTCAAGTGCCTGAGTGATAAGTATTTTGATCCAGCCTCCTGAGAAGGGGTTGGAAAGACACTTTGTGGCATGCTCCTTTTCTTTGCTACCACAGTCTGTGGCCATTAAAGGCACTGAGGTGGAAAAGAACTAGTAACTACGGCAGAGTTGGACTTGTAGTCTGAGAGAAATCCACACAGGGTTGAACCTGGGCTTTCTGTGTCCTAGCCTGACACAGTTACCCCTCAGTCCTTGTGGAAATAGAAGGTTCACAGACTTGCAGAATCACTGAGGTTGGAAAAGACCTCTTGAGAATATATAGTCCAATTCCCTGCTCAAAGGAGAATAGAGCAGGTTCTTCAGGTCCATGGCCAGTTGGGTTTTTGTGTATTTCCACAGATAAAGGGGACTGCATGACCTCTTTGAGCAACCTGCTCCAGGATTCACCTTGAGCCTGGTGTGCCAGCCTGCAACTGGCAGTGCTGAGGTGATTTGCAGAGATTGTTGCTTTATTCAATATAGACAGTGATATCTCCCTTGGAAGGAAGTGGGACTCTCTTCTTTAGAGGAGGTGAGGAGGGAGCTTTAAGAGATTGATTTTAGTGGATTCTATTTTGGAATCAATAGTCTGGCCAGAGCTGTAACTTCCTCCTTTTCCTGTTCTCTGTTATTTTGAGAGCAAGCTCTAAAAGAACTAGTCCTTCTGAAACCTGCACTTCTGAGTCTTTTTACAAAGAGATTTGAAAAAATAAAGTTTGCATTCCCAGCTAGTGTCCTACATAGCTGGCAGGTCGATCCTGAAATAAATCACTGAAGAGATTTTTTTTGTGTAGCAGTTGAGTTCTCTCAGCAGCTGTATTGCTTTGTTTACTTATCTGTGAAGACTTGCTTCTTATATAAAAGCACTCTAAACCTGATTCTATGACGTTTGGTGAAAGATTAGGAGCATTATTTAATGGAAATTTCATTTTTAACTGGATATTGTATGATTGGAATTGTGTCAGCCTTTTTTAAGTTCTAATCTAATGAAAAAGAACTAAATTATCTGATGCTATGTTGAAAAGCTGTGATCCTACAGCTTTGAATTTCAAAATCTGACACAAAATTATGCTTAAGATGGTAATAGATAATCACTGTGACTAGGCACTAACTAACCTTTTTATATTACATTTTTTGCTTAAAGATGAAAAGCTACATCCTACTCATTCAGTGTTCTACGTAGTTAGTGTTCCCGTCTGCTGCTCAGTTTCCTTTGCTGTTTCAAGTGACTTACTGGTTTCTCAGATAATGTTTGAACTTCAGATATTGCAGACCCTGGAGTTCATTTTTTTTAGCCACTTGCTCCTGGCTTTTTTTCCCCATGATTTAGGAATCCTGTTGTTCTTAGATTCATAAATTTAACTCTAAAATTTACACAGTTCTGCATGAGCCAACCCGCAACTCCCGAATTTCTCTCTCTCCCAGCAGTCTTTTTTGAAGTACAGGAGCTATTTCCTTGGGACACTCTAAATGCTGTAAATCCCTTTAGCTGTGATATTTTCATCTTGGCATGTAAACAAAATCATTTATGGTTAATTCCTGACTATTATATGTGATGCTGTTGCTGCTGTGTGTGCTCCTTTCTGATTTGGGGAGATATTACAGAACAGTTCATTACATCCTTCTCTATTCCCTGGATTTCTTTATGTCAGATTCTGTCTGTCTTAGAAGTACTCTTTGAACAGCTGCATGTATTTTTATTACTAGGAGGGAGGCTCAGCATGATGTAATGGGTAAGGCACTTGGTTTGGGGCTCAGGATTTTCTGCTTGGTTCTGGTTCTTACTTAGTGTGTGGCTTTGGGCACCGCGTGTCACCCTCGTGTGTCTCTTTCTTCTCTTGGCACTCATCTGCCTGTCTCTTCCCTTTAGAAGCCACATTGTTTTGGGCAGGAACCTCTTTTACAGATATACATACACATACTGATACAGCAAATGTCTGGTACCAAGCAAGCTGTGTAGGTATTGTTTTAACAGAAATTGTGGATCTGTTGTTGAGTAGAAATTATAAATCATGCATTTACAGTTCAACACCAAAACAGGTAGTCAGGTTTTATTTTTTGAAAGTTATGGAGCATGTACATTGCTGGAGCAGCGTGTACTCAGAACTTCTCATAATCAGGCCACCCAGTTAAAAGTGCATGAAAATAGCTGTATATACATAGCTCTAGGCATTCACCTTTCACAGCTGTGGCCTCTACTCTCTGTGGCCTACTTTTCAGAGCAGTTTTGGTCAGTGGGGAGAGAGAAGAATAGTCACACAGGTCAACTTTAAGCACCTCTATCTGTATTTGAAGCTCCTGTTAAAGTGAAAAGAAAAATCTGGTTATAATTTGAAGCCTCTTAATCACTTACCTGAGGCTCACTTCTTAACGTAGGGACATATCAGTAGAGTGTCCTAAGCTTGAGGGCTGATCTTAGCTACTGCAAATAATCACACTGGTTTTTGGATGGAAAAGTCTCCCTTGTTGATTGTGTGCTCGCTTTTCACCAAGAACACATGCAGATGTCTCATTACCTCACTCCAAGTGTGTGGTGCATGTTCATTCACTGGATTTTAATTTCTGTCTGAAAACTAGTATACATGTGTGGAAGGAAGGAATTGGAGTGGAATTAATACGCTATGTGACTGGAAGGAGTTTGTCCAAATTGCATCAGCTCACAGCAGTGTTGCACATGGCAGCGCTCTGTACCCAGCTGTCAGCACTTGGTAGGTCTCAGTCCTGCACTGTCAAACTGGAAAGACTCTGAGACATTTGACCCAGGGAGGTGACACCTGACATCTCTCTCATAAAAGCTCATTCATTCATCTAGGAGGGGGGTAACAAAAGAACATGAGCATGTCAGTGTTATGATAAAAAGGCCCTGGCTTTGAAATTTAAAGTAGACAGCTGCTTCCAAAGGACTAATCCTGTCCTGAGAGAGGTGGCAGGAAAAGAAAGTGGGAAGTCTCTAAAGAAACCTCCAATCTCCTGTCTTGTACCATTTCTTGTTCTTGTTAGTTTACAAAGGATTTTCTAAGGTAAGAATGTTGAAAGATAGCCATTTCTTAAAAAGAAAATATGACCAGGCTCTCCTGTCCCCTCCTGCCTCTCCTCCCTTCCTTATTTTGGGCTGTCATCTGTCCCGGCGTAGGTAGGAGGGACTAGAGAGCTGGGGGCCTCTGTGGATGTGTTGGGCACAGTTGCTGTTCTCCCACCCAGGAGTGGCAGCTTGCTGGCCTGCTGCCTCTGGCCTCCTGAGATCCATCAGCTTGGTACTGCTCGAGTGACTCTGCAGCCCAATATGCATAGAGCCCAGAGAATGGTATACAAAACATTGTTATTGTTTTGTCTCACAGTGTGCCAGTGAGAACTCCTTGAACCAACAAGCAATCATCATCTTGGATCCCTGCTAGTCTTCATGGCCACTGAGCTTCCAAAATATGCCTGCCAGTAAAATTCAGATGTTATTTTTGGGTGTACTTAGGTTTAATCTTTAACTCTTATTTGCTTCTGTGACCAGAGATGGGAAATCTGCACCCCACTTTCAGTTTGATTATCTGAATCTGAAAAAGAAACAAGGCTGGACCTTTTATCCATTTATCGCATACCAGCGTTGGAAACTTTTGTTTTACATCTGCACGCATAATTTCAAAGCATTTGTGTACTTGATAAAGCTGAAAAGGTGGAAAATTTGATATCAATTTAAGCAAGAACTTCTATGAATTTTGTGTTGGTGGCTTGGATGAATCTGAAGAAGGACTGAATCTGCTTTGATGGCGTAAAGGTATAAGCCATAACTGCACTCCATTGGCACGGGGCATCCCTAAGACGTCTCCAGTTTGGGTTTTATGAACAGAACATCAATAAATTCTGGAGGATTATTGTCTCTCTAGGATTAAGAAAGGAGGAGTGGGGGATTCTTCTTGTCGTGATGAAGTCTTCACTGCATAAACTGCGTGTTTTAAATTCCAGCACAGTTGTGTTTCAAGTTATTTTGATCCTCTTGAGCAGAAATATCCTTGGCTGGCATCCAATTTTCCCAAGTATCTGGGTGCTAGAAAAAGTAATGAAGGAGTATTGAAGGATAAATTGCACATAATATCGATGTAAAACTTAACTGGGAAGGCTTTTTGCAGTAAGTGGCTTTTCCCGATGTTTCTACTCATATTGTCATAAGATCAGAGGTCAAGAAATAAATCTTGAAAAATAAGACTTCTCATCTGAGTTGGAAACCAGGACTTGGCTGGTAGAACATTATTGCTCTTCTAGCGTAATGTGTTCATGTCACCTTTGCTGCTGAAGAAGCAGTTTATTTTAGGATGGCTTGCAGTAGTTTGGTGTGGAAAAGAAAAGTGGCATCCCTTACATTTTCTCAGGTAAGTGTCTAGTCCACATGTGCTACTCCTGGTTAGATTCTAATTTCTCTTCGTGAAGAATCCAGCAGGATGAGGATGCTTTCCTTTACCAGGGCCAATAACACCAGTCTAAAGTCACTACTGGCTCACATTTCACTTGTCTGCCGACTTTGTGCAGCTGTTTTATCTGAGTGTATCAGTAAAGAAAATCATGAAAGCTGGAATGCATTTAGGTTATTGATGTCAGTAGTTGGTTCTGTCTCATGAATTTTCCAAATGTCTTCCAGAAGTAAGAGTGGAAGTGACTTAAAGTGTAAAGGTTGATGAGAGGGACTTGAAATGATTGCAGGTTCTTGCATAGTTTATGATTGAGTGGAACCAAACGTCTATTGTTTGATAGTCATCCTAGACAAGATCATTTACTTGTCATTGTCATTTGACACACTACACCACTAACATCTTCCAGTGGTGCATGCTGATTTTTTATTTGTCTGATGTGTCAGTGCTGCATATGGGATGAAAATAAAGAGATCCAAATTGATTCATAGGCTGGTATGGCTGTATGGAGATATCTGGCACTTCCAGAGTGTCAGTAATTGTGGTTCAGATCACTGCATTTGTGTTAAGGAAACAAAACTGATTCAGCTGCCTACAGCTTAGCTCCATGAAAACAAAAAGATGCTACACTGAGAAGAAAAAGTGGTAGTATTACAGGCTTATGTTACATCCTTTCATACCCTGTTTGGTGGGCAAGCATAGTTCAGAACTTGTGGTGTTTGTAGGGAAATATGCAACCTGTTCAGTTCTGCACACAGAGAGTGAACTACTACTTGCTAATTTGGGTTAAAATAGTTTGAATAGTAGGAAAAAAAGAATCACTCCTCATAGGGTAGGTCTTAAGTAAACTGAAGCATCAAAAAGTATGAGACAAAGACCAAAGACATGGAGATAAATATGTGGCAAGTCAAACATCCCATACTAGTGGCATTCCAGGACATTTTTTATTAATTCTGGAAAAGGCGGATAAAAACAGGATGGCAAATTTTTCAGGTAAGTCAAAATAGTTTAGTTTTTTTCCAGACAGTGGGAGACAGCAATATCAGATAGGTTTACCAAAAGACAATGTAGAGTCAGCATGATGATAGATCCACTTTACTGTGGTCTCTTGGGCCTATAAAGAAATAATATGGACAGCTCATGCATTGTTAACTTCTACACTGACTCCCTGCTCAGGAAAGACCTCAGTATCACAGTGGGTAGCTCACTGGAAACTTCTGCCCCCTCAGCCTTGGTAGTCAAAAGAGAACTTGCCAACAGAATCAAACAAAAATATTATGGTGGCCAAAAATAGCATGGAAGATACTGAGAATACAGCTATGGAAATAAAGCACTTTCTTTTTCCTGAAGATTGTTTTCAGTTCTGCTTTCCTGAATTTAAAAATATATATTAGAAGTGAAAGGAATCCTGGAGAAAAGGGACATAATCAGTGCCAAGAAATGGCCACACAAGGGAAGAGTGAGATCAATTTCAGGTTAGCAGAGGTGGAACAAAAACCTGAGCAAACAAAATATAAATAAATGGAGAAATGTCCTCCTTTTTCTCTTTCCTGCCAAATCAGGGTAGAGTTCCAGTTCCACTACATAGCTGTGCAGTTGTCATAAAATATCAGCTAAAATCATAGCTGGCCTGAAAGACATAGGAGACAGTGATGGCTAGGTTTGGAAGGTTTACAGACGATTGTGGTTGGGGGTTATATAGTACTGATTGATGAATGTTAAAAGAGAAACGCCACTGGTGAACTCTGTACTGCGTAACTTGGGATGTGTTGGGGGACAATATATATTCCCTTTCCTCTGATTTGAAACACATTGCCAAGTATGAGCTGAATTGTGAGCTCATTTGGTTTGATAATTCCTGTGTTCATTTCTCATCTCCAGGAAAGTAAGAATGCCTGAAAGTGCAGGGAGGATATAAGGCATTTTCTGTAGTCCATAACTTTTAAACCTGGTGTGAGTAGTATCATTTTGGTATTTTTACTGTCTTGTGAATAAAGTCTTGGTATTTAATGTAAATTATGAGCACTCAACATGTTAAATGGGAACTCAAATAGAGCCAGACATGTTAAAACTGTTATTGTTTCAGAAATATGGCTGGATGACGTGATTATGACTTTTTTTTCTTTCATAGCTCTCTCTTCTGTTTTATTAAAGTCCACACAAGACCCTGGAGAGAAAAGCAAGGGAGTGTGCATGAGGGAACAGAACTGAGGCACTGTAGGGCAGGCACTTGTCATACATGATGGGAAGTTAACTGTACTGAACAGCCTTGACATTTTTCTTTTATTCTGCTGGAGAATCAAGAAGGTCACCCTCCAGATCACATTGGTGCATTCTCTGGGACAGCGCATAACATGACACACTGGTGCTTTTCAACTTTTAAAACGTTTTGTTTCATTTCCTCCCTTGCTGCCTGGCAAAATTATGAGTAAGACTGACAGGTTGCAAAATTTTTCTTCCATGTAAATATGAAAGTGATTTAACAGATAATGTTTCACAGTCTCACCCTCCTGCCCACCCTAACAAGCCTGCTTTATGATCAGAATAGCTGCAGCTTTTTCCTGTCTGCAGCTCAGCTGCCAGCTTCTGTAGGATCTGCTGGGGCCAGGAGGGAAGGAAGCACTCAGCTGTTACTGAGAGTCTTAACTTTAGATGTGGCATTAAGTTTCCTGTGTGATGGAGTGTTCATGTCCCAGGTCCTTCTTAATCAGCTCGAGGATGCCACGTGGGTGTTTGCTCTGTCTCTGAGTGGCAGTGAGCAGCCAGCAGTGAGATCTTTCCTGCAGAGATGCAACATGTCAGTCTTGCAGACTTGTACCCACCACCCATCTGCTGACAAAGGGTATATGAATATTCTGAATTGGGTCCTTCTTTTAGCCAAGGAACCCTAAACATACTGTGAAGGCAATGGACAATATTAACATTCAGGAAGAGATTTATCTTTTCTGATTTGCATTTTGTTAATGTTTGAAGGTCCACTGGGTTCTTGGTTGTGTGGGAGAGCTGAGCTTCACTAAAGCAATTTCTTCCCTTAACAGAGAACTTATTCTGTCACACTAGCTGAGTTAGTCACTGGTGTGTTGACAAGACACCCATCCAGGTAAGTAGTAGGGACATTGAATATGAGCCCCATCCTGTGCTAAGTCCTGGTTCACATGTAATGCAATTAATCTACAATGCAGTATTGTGCACAAGGCAAGGTCTCTGAGATTTTAGGATCTGTAATCATAGAATCATAAAATGGTTTGGGTTGACTATGGTCATCTAGTTCCAACTCCACTTCCATGGGCAGGGAGACCTTCCAGGTTATTCAAAGCCCTTTTCAGCCTGATCCTGAACACTCCCAAGGATGGGGCATCCACTACTTCTTTGTGCAACCTGTTCCAGTGCCTCTCGACCCTCACAGGGAAAAATTTCTTTCTAATATCTTCTAATTGTTCAGATTCAGGGCTTTGACAACAGCCCTGCTTACTCTCTTCATCTCTAAAATGCCAGCCTGACCTCCTTGCTTCACCAGAGGAACATTTTGAGGGTTAGTCAGCATTGGGAATTCTGTGTGTGTGCTGATTGAACACTGGTAGAAAGAGTATGGTAAGATTTTTGCTCGCAAGGCTGCTGTAGTGCTGGGTCAAAGTAATGGAGTATTTATGAATCTGCTGTACTGGAGGTTTTGGGAACAGGCTGAATATACATACATCAGCCAGTGTTTGTGTTAGGAGCATTTCATCTTCCCAGAATGCAGTCAGTCTGGGGTGGGTAGCCTGATAGGCTTTCCAGTTGAGTATTTTCAGATGTTGATTGTCCTTATCCTGTGCAGGGCTAGGACAGAGGATGACCATAGGCTTGCAGTTCTGGTTTAAGAGCTCAGCAGTCTGAGTAGTCTGGGCTTCCACGGGGGCAAAGTTTCTGTGGGTCAGTGTAGCCAGACCTGAGTATGTTTGGCTGTGCTCCCATGCAAAAAAGCTGTATGCTTCAGCTGGACGCAATCCTGTTACTCTGGCTGTTTGACTTCTGGCCCAAGGTTGGCTCTGTTCAGCTTTTTGGGATGCTGAGAGAGAAGTGGTGGGCTGGCTGCACCTGTTCATGTGGATATGGCACAGCAGGAGCAAGTATTTCTTCCTTGGTAGAGACATCTGTGGAATGAGTTTGTCACTTGTTTCACTAGGGTGAGGCAGTTGAGCGATGCATTCCTGAATCAGCAGGCTCCTCTTGCCTTGCGACGTTCGGCAACCGCACATTAAATCTGAAGCTATAAATTGTATAATTTGCATAAGATATTAGGCAGAGGAGCACAATGGGACAGACGCTGATTGCTGATTTGGGAATCCTCGCAAACATTTGCTAGGAGATGAACTGCAGTTACTTCAGTATTGGGCAATTAGTGCTGCTTTTTTAAAAGGAGAGAAGTGTATGACACCAGCTGATTTCTTGTACTGTGGAATTTGCTGATTTCATTGTTGCTCTTGGGGACAGGCTTTTTGTTCCTTTTTAAGACAATATTTTTTAAAAACCTACTAGTTTTGACAGGAAGGCAGATTCAGTTTGGGAGAGATGTTCCCACCAAGAAAGTTCAAATGCACACTCCTATTTTGCTGCAAGGAAATGTAGTCTGCCATAAATTCTTTGGCATTCCATAGTTCTGTCATAGCTTGTCCTGCAGGCGCACCAAACTGCAGGTTAGGGGTATTTTGGTTGATTTTTATTGCCTTTGCAACCTAGAGTTTGGTATGAGTTTTGGGGGTAAAAATCTAAGCAGGCATTTTATTGCAGTTATTAATTTTGACATGGAGATTTCTAATCAGCTGTTTGGCTGCCAGTTAGTTAAGCTGCTAAATCTTGAAATGTGTTTACCTAGATAGCAGAAGTGCTTAGGGGAGTGCAGAGCTCTGCATTTGCCTGGTTTTCTAGTCACTCTGAGTGTTGTGTCTTCCAACATTGCCCCACAACGTCTGTATGTCTCCCTGTTTTAAGAGCTGTTAATGAAATACAGGCAATTCTGTAAGTGTGATACTTCCCCTCAAGGTCCTGCACTGTGGGAAAGTAAATGTCCTAAATGCTAGAGCTGATTGTGATTGTTTTTGGTTTTCAGTATTTTTAAAGAAAATAATGTTAAAAGAGATCAGAAAATATCCATTTTATTTCTACTGAAGAAATGATCATTTATGAGCCTAAAAGAGACAGTGGAAAGAGTCAGCATTTTTGAGATTTCAGAATTTGGAGAAGATGAGAAGAGAATAGCTTGTCTTTTCCCCCTCTCCCACTCTTATTCCACAGATTGCTGCCCCAAAAGTCCCAGGAAGAAAGGTGATTTTTCCTTTTGGATAAATATGAGAGTAAAGGAGCTTTGATTTATGTTTCACTGAAAAGCATTTTCCTTCACACCTGTGATGACAGTGCAAGCCTCTATTGCAGGCAGTTTGGCCCGTCCATTTCTTTTGAACTTAAGGTAGAGGACTTACTAGAACTGTAAACTGTTTATGTGCAAGAGTAAAACCTAGACTGCTCACACCACTGGGGGGGCTGGATTTACAGGAGAGTCCCATCTAGGAGATTCCACAGGCTTGTCTTCATTAGACGTGTTGCATTTCATTCCTTCCTGTGAATGACAGCTCTGATGTGGATGCTCTTACACAACTTCCTGCGTGGGAGAAGGGGTGAACAGCACCAGAAGAAAGCACCTTTGTAGCCTGTATAACTACATCTATGCAGGTGTTTGGGCAGGGTTACCATTCCAGGTGGTAATTGCACCTTTGGCAGGAACTGCTCCATGGATGCAGCTCTTTGCAAGTGCATGCCTGTCCTGAGCCCAGATCATACCATGCTTTGCCTCTTCTCTCTTGCCTTACTCCTTTAGAGTGATCATTTTCAAAGACACTGTTGTAAATTAGGAGAAATTCTTTGTAAAACAGGCTCAAGATGTGTAATCATCACTTAAGTAGTGAGAAAAACTTTATAAAAGTGAGTAACTGAAACAGTAGTGACCTGTGCCAAACACAGGCAATATGTTGCTCTCTGGAGGCAGGTATGGGTCGAGGACCTTACATGGTTGATTTGTGTAGGTTTGTCGGCCTGAGATTGGCTTCATGCACCAGATGCAGCAGTAGTAGCAACCTAAGGTATTGCTGAGGTGAGGGGAAAAAAGGGAATAGCTAAAAACACTTCAACAGGTGGTACATTCGTGCCTGTGAAGCTGCCTCTCTACCACAGAATACAAAAAAAGAGAGAGCAAGACAGACTGGTTGTGCTCAACAAGCCTGCCTTTTTTTTCTGTTCCTCCTGCAAGGAAAAGGTACTTTCTGTGTTAGCTCAGTATCCAGGCTTTTTCCTTCAGGCAGTTTTCCAGCCCTTCTGCTCCAAGCCCGTAGCGCTGCACAGTGTTGTTGTGACCAAAGTGCAGGACCTGGCACTTGACCTTGCTGAACCTCGTACCACCAGCCTCGTCCCATCAATATAGCCAGCCCACATCCTCTGCAGAGCCTTTCTACCCTCCAGCAGATCAACATTCACGCCCAACTTGGTGTTGTCTGTGAATTTACTAAGGGTAGACTCGACTGCCTTGTCCGGATCACTGATAAAGACAATAAACAGGACTGGCCCCAATACTGGGCCCTGGGGCACACCACTTGTGACCAGTTGCCAGCTGGATGTAACTCCATTCACCACCACTTTCTGGACCCAGCTGTACAGACACTTCCTTATCCATCAAAGAGTGCAGCTGTCCAAAATTTTCTGCTCTGTGATTTTCCCAGCACCAAGGTCAGGCTGACAGGCCTGTGGTTCCCCAGATCCTCCTTCTGGCCCTTTCTGTAGGGGGGTGTCACATTTGCCAACCTCCATTCAACTGGAACCTGCTTAGCCTGGACTGCTGGTAAATGACTGAACGTGGTTTGGTGAGCTCTTCCACCAGCTCCCTCAGCGCCCTTGGGTGGATTCCATCCGGCCCCATAGACCTGCGTGTGTCTAAGTGGTGTAGCAGGTTGGTGACCATTTTGCCTTGGATTGTGGGGGCTTCATTCTCCTTCCTGTGTCTGTCTTTCATCTGGCAGGTGGCTCAAGAGCCTGGATACTTAAACAGTTGAGAATCCCTTCTAATTTCAAGTCCAAATTGTTTCACAATTAGGTTTACAGGTTTACCCACAAAAAGAAGTAACATCTTGTAGCAATACAAATTTCTGTCTGCATTGAGTGTTTTACATTTTGTTGGAGCCTGAACACTGGCACAAAGAAAACCATCTCTTATTGAGACAGAGCTTCATTCAAAGCATAATAGGCATTTACTGCATGAGAATCACATCTAGACATGTGCAAACTTCTCTGAAGTTGGCAGTACTTGTCTTATCTTCCCTATTAATATATCTGATTTACCACAAGAATTTTATCTTCAGGGAGAAATATGTGTCATAGTTCTCTGTCTAATCCTGCAATCACGTTATTTTTCTCCTTCTGATTTAGGAATAGGAAGGAATCCTTAAACAAAATTTAACACCTAAATAAAGATACACCAAATTTTAAGTGCATTTTCAACCATACAAGTTAGTCAATTGCATTGGCTGATTAGTGTTTGTTTAGTTGCAGTGAAAGCCAAAGCCTCCCTGGAACTGAATTATTGAATGTATTGTGTCTCCTGATATGCAGCTGGTTTTGATCCATTTTCCTTTTGTGCACTTATGCAGTCTTTGTTTTTTATATTACTTTGTTCAAAAGAATTGCTTTTAATAACTTTACATACTTGGTTAGCCTTTATAGGAAAATTCATTTTTCCTTTTATAAAGGTAGATCTATGTGCATTGAATGTTTTGTCAGACTTACAGGGAAGTTTTTTTATTTTCTTTGAAACCTAAATATAAGTAGGCTTCCTCTTCTTTTCTTTTTTTGACTTGAAAAAAACAACTGATTTTTTCAAAACTTTTTCTGGTTCGTGCTCTGGTTGTGTCATCTTTTTTGCTGTATACGCCATGTGCTTCAACTTCTGAAGACTAAAGGGTTGATGGTGTTTTTTTGGCTGTAGGGCACGTAGTATTAATGTAGGAACAGCACCATCATTATCTCCATTAAAGCAAGGGCATTGTGTCAGCCGGGAAGGTACAGAGAGACATTTGAAGTTGCTAAGACAGATCTGTTGAAGAACTCCACTGTGCTGAGACTTGGGAGGCTTGATCCTGTTTCAAGACTTTGTGATAGTGCCTGGGAAGGTAATAATCTCTCCACTCCCATGTTTCTTCATTTCCCACCCCTGTCCTTTATCAGTCCGATTTGGTTTGAAACTTCTCAGAGGGAGGCACCACCTATTATCATGTGTTTTGCACAGTGCACAAAATATTTGCCTCCCAATGCCATTGTAATGCAAATGATTCTGCAATGTTAGGGGAAGATGCTAAGGCTTGTATGGTTTTCACATAACTTTTAATTTTAACTGCATACAGAGGAAACACTTTGAAACAGCATTTAATGAAAGCTGAATTCTGAGCTATGACCTGGTTTCTTTAAATATCCAGGTTTTGTCATTATTTTGAAGCCTTCACTATCTGATGCTAAAAATACACTGTACTGAGCTTCCCACATGGAGGTGGTTATATAAATCTTGCCATAAATAATACTTGTTCACTCGATCATTATAGAAATGTCTTGACATGCAGTTCATAAGAGATTTGCTCAGAGCAAACCAAAATTGAGTAGAAAAACACAGATTAGAATGAGAGTTCCTAGACCTATTTAGATCCTGCTTTTATAGCATCATTTCAATCATTTCATAGCATAGTTTGTAATTTTTCCAATATCTAGACAAATCTGAAGAGCGGTAAGGGAAATCCTCTTTAATTCTTCAGTCAGCTGTGAAATGCGAATGGTTCGTACTGTACCTTTATAATCTCGAAAAGGTGTAAGTTAAATATCTTAATGTTTTGTCATTGTGCTATGATTACAAGCATAAGCTGGAATGCTTCAGTCCTTTACAGTGTGTATTTCATAGCCATTTTGTAGAAATGCTTGAGACTGTAAAACATTGAGTGGTATGAAAGTCCTGGTTATTTATAGATATTGGGAGAAAGTGTATTTTATAAATGGGAGGGAAAAACGATAGATGGACTGATGGTAAAAGAGGGAGGGGTGGAAGACCTTAAAGCAGCTTTCCAGTACCTGAAGAGGGCCTCCAGGAAGGCTGAAAAGGGACTTTACACAAGGGCATGTAGTGGTAGGACCAAGAGGAATAGCCTTAAGATGAGGGAGAGTAGGTTTAGATTAAATATTAGGAATAAATTCACTGTGAAGGTGGTGAGACACTGGAACATGTTGCCCAGAGAGATTGTGGACTCCCTATCCCTTGGAGGTGTTCAAGACCAGGCTGGATGGGGCTCTGAGTAACCTGGTCTAGTGGAAGGTGTCCCTGCCCATGAGAGAAGGGGTTGGAACTAGATGATCTTTGAGGTCCCTTCCAACCCAAACCCTTCTATGATTCTATGAAAAGCCTAGTGCTGAAGGGGGATTATCTGGACAGGGGACAGTTACGAACAATAACTCCTAGGATATTACATATAACTTGCAAGGATTAATATAGCAAAGCACAGATGCTGAGATTAGTGAGCGTGCAAGCTTGTACTAAGCATACTGAAGCAAAGTCTGAAATGGGAGTGAGTGGTGCAGCTGATCTCTGAAAGAGTCAGTAGTCAACATACGTCAGAAATTCTCACTGAGATCTCGGGGTTGATTTAATTAGGAAGAAATGTTTTGACTTAATTCTCATAAATGAGCAATCCCTTTTTGCATGAATCCCAGTTTTGCCTTAGGTTCTTCTGTCAAGTGATGGTTGTCATTGGAGCCCAGCCTACCAGTCCCTCAGCTCAATTGATTGCCTTCATGCCTCCTGAGTTTATTCCTGCACATCCTGCTTCAAGTTGAAAAATAAGATTGTAAAATCACTGTACTGGGAACTGCTGTGAAATTTGTTTCTGCAAAGAAACAAAATTGCAGTTTGTTAGACCTATTACTAAAAGCCAAACTCTGTAGAACCTAATTCAGACCTTAAAATAAACGTTAAAATTGAAGAAAATGACAACGCACAGAGTAGCAAGGCAGAATGCTCAGACAGCTCTGAGGGAGAGAGGCCTGTCTCCCATGAGGAGTGATGGGGTTTTTGGTGCCCAGCTCCCTCTCTCCATGGAAAGGTCTGCCTGTGTCCTCCCCAGGACCCCTGCAGAGCCTTCATTATACAAGAACACTGAAATGGGAAGGAATACGTAGTAATTTTAGGCAGCAGCAGGACTGTAGTGTTCACTTTAAAAGTATGTCATTTTTTCATGAGTCCCAGATACCATTTCTATACATGGGGTGAGAATTGTTCTTAGGTCTGGTTTGAGTTACCCCTGGTGGGGATGCATAGGGGTAATTTGTTGCTTTGCAAGTGGAAGACGAATGGAATTACTCAGGGCATCCTGGTTTACCTCCAGCAGTTCTCATCCAGCTGCTTTGATTCTAAATAACATTTGTGGGTCAGATCTGTGAGTTCACTGCCTTTTGATGTAGAACGATGTTGCGAAAGAATTTCAGCTTTTCTGACCTTTTGTTGTTCTGTCATTTCTCTGCCTTCCTTTTTTCTTTCTGGCTACATGATCTGTGAATGTAGGATTGAGCAGAGATCCTTTCCAGAACGATACTCATCTGTTTCCCTTAAAAAGTAGGCAGGAACAGTGAGAGAAGGCAGATTGAGAAGAATAGGAAATTCAGGCCGTGTAGTGGGGTTGCATTAATAAGCGTGAGAATAAATTGCTCACAGTTTTTTGAAAGGGATATTGCAAAGGAAGTCAGTAATTAAAATTTAAGCAGGTTTGGGGTTTTGTGAAGCTCTTCAAAAATTATTCAGCAAATTATTTGATATAATTTAATGCCAGTTATTAAAAAGTAATGAGAGAACAGATATTCAAACACCAGAATTTTCCTGCCAGGGCATGACAGGAAGCAGTTAGACTTTTAGGAGAACATACAGTGAAAAAGATGTAAAAACAAAATGAAAAATCTGTTTTCTCAGTCCATATTGAATAAAATGCTAAAAGATGATACTAAGAGCAAATGAAACATTTTGTGATTTATCTTCAGTTCTAGGTGACATCAGTGCTGGAAGCCACTGCTCTTCTACTGTAGCTCTTTTCTCATCTAGTGAGAAGGAAAATATGATTAGAGAACATCTGCTCTAGTTCAGTGGGTGCAAGCATCAAACAAGGTTATTTGCAAGAGAACCTGAGGCCACCTAATTCTAGGTTTTACACACATACAAGACTAGAGCATGAATTCCACTGGAGAATGCTTATTCTTATTAAAAAATAAAACAATAAAATAGTCCAATATGTGAATGCAGATGCCTTATCCACATGCTAAATCTGGGTGTGGAGCTTGACAGGTATTGTTTGTCTTCCAAGCATCTGGAAATGTGTGCACATTTTCCCTTTTGCATTTGATTAACTCTTAGTTGTATCAGGGCCCCAGCTAGAGGTATTTCTGACCTGCTCAGTATTTGCCATTTTAAAAAAACCTTCATTTCACAATGAGCTTGCATTGCTGGCAATAGGCACTTTTCCCACCAAGCTGGGGAAGGAGAAGTAAGTGCAGTTTATGTTCTGCTACTGAAAGCTGTCTCTGTAAAGACATGTGTACTGTTGGCAGTGGGACTGCTTCTCTAGGCTCTAGTGAATGCCAGCCACTTCAGCAACATCCATGCCATGAGCTATGGCCATACATGTGAGATCTTCCAACCCACCATCCCCTGTGCCCCGTCGGGATGTGTCCCATTGCTGCAGTCACCTGTCTGTGTGGGATGTGGCCAAGGCTGTGCAGTTTCAGGGCACCATGTAACATTTTCAGTCACTCTTGTCAGTGTGGAAATGGTTTATAAAAGGATTGTGAGTATTGTAGCACAAAACTGGATAGACTGACAACTTCTAATAAAATTTTTGGGGTTGGTTTTAATTTGTGTTTTAACAGGAGGTAGCTGGAGTCTACCTGAACTGAATACCCCCAAACCCAGCCACAGATTTTTGTGTTCAGGTCATTTGGATTAAGACTTTAATCTGAGTAACTACGCAATAGGCATGTGTCCTTTCGTAGTGCAGTGTTATGCCTGGTCTAATGCCTAGTCTTTTGATTTTTAGTCATTCAGACAGGGATGTTTTTCTCACCATTGCAAAACACTTCTGACAAGCCAGAACAATGAAAAGAGGTACTCTTTAGGCTTCAGATCCCAGTGCCTCCAAAAGTAGCCAAAACCTAAACTAGTGGGTTTTTTCCTCTCTTCTCATCTCGTTCTCAAAAATTGTAGTGTCCCATTCTTTTCTCTCTGGAGCCCTTCTCTATTCACTTTACCTCAAGTGAAGTAAAAAACTCAAGTGTTTTATATTATGTAAATGGTGCAAGAGGCCTGGTGGGACTCCTGACTACCTGTCTTCCTTCATCTTCTGTTTTCTTAATCTTAAAGCCAGTGTCAGTGCCGGGTCTTGTTGACAGAAGAGAGGTTATGGAAATTCAGTACAGGTTGTGATTCAAGTAATATAAAACATGTTCAATAAAAAGAACCCAGGAGATTGAGTGTGAAGAAATTTGCACAGTGAAACACTTTTCACACTCAGTGTTCACCCTAAGGTCATTCTTCTCTTTTCTGCTTCACCAGCTAATCTCCAAAAGTACTTGTGGGCTTTCGAATTTGATCAGATTGCATGGAGCAGCGTCTTGGAAGAAGGGAACAGAGACAGATTAACACTGCTGGGAACTTGGTGTTTATTATTTCAGTGGTGTGATTTAGTTTTCTCCTTTATACTGATTGTCATAAGTGTTAAATAAATGTCATGGCTTTTCAAAACAGTCCAGAAGAGTGACTGACATTGCTTTGTAGTTTGAAACAAAACATGTCTTTAGGGCTGAGTAAAATATCCAGAGTTGAGATATCACGGTAATTAAAATTAATGATAATTTAATGGAATGATCCTTATCCTGTAGGAAGACTTGTTTGCACAAAATGAAGTACTACATATGCCAAAGTCAGGGTTTGATGTAGAGGAGGAAAAGTCCATGGGCTGGCAGTATATCACCAAATGAAGCTCAAATAAACCAGACTGTATATTTGTGTTTTAATTAAAGTTAATAGATGTGTCTGTGAAGGGTTGCAGCTAAACTTTGGTGGAATGAGTTGATGAGAGAACTGCTGTTCCTAAAATAGGATTTGTTTGTTATTTTTTCTATTACATTTACCATTTGAGACATCTCTAACTGATGGCTGGATAAGATTAATATTGGGACGGGTCTGCCGTTTGTTACAGGGCTTCATTAGCCTCTTTTGCCAGAACTGACTTTTATGGTACATTATGATGGTGCCCTTACTGAAGGGTTTTCCATAATGGGAAAATGCTCATCTACCAAATTCTCACCATCATCTTGCAAACTCCTCTCCTGAGAACCAATGCTTTTGATGTAGCTGCTAGTTCAAGTGCTATTACTGAGATTGGAGACATGTGTTTGCTTTGATTTTCAGTCTTACAGGGAGTGCCCTGAAATACTGTGCTCTGCTGGAGCCAGCAAAGCCTAGAGCAGCAGTGTTCAGTATGCAGAATGTGCTGTGTGTCACCTTGCAGGAGACACGTTATTTCTGTGTCATGCTTGCATCTAACTACAAGCATTGCATCATGCAGGGGAAACATGCTTTTCTTCCAGACTCTTATCTTTTTCCCAATAATGGAGTAGTTCTCATTGCTGAGCATGTGCTAGCTCAGAATCAGAGCAGCCTCTGAATTTACAGCTCCTTTTCAAGGTAAAAGGAAGAAGATGTGCTCTGGAAGGGTATTCGGGTGTGATTCCTTTCATGCTACAGTGGACTAGGGATGCCTGTGTAATCACCTGAAGACATGTCTTCTGTGAGCAAGGAGAGTGAATGCTGTATGGAGTATTTCTAGGATTCAAAACCAACATCCGAACAGCTTTCTGAGCTCTTCAAGCTGAGCCCATACCAGACACATCTACTGCTACAAAGCAAATACAAAAAAAGCCAATCCAGCTACAAAATCTGATTCTTGATTTAAAATTAACTTAAAGGTTATTTCTAGCTATATGTTGTCTATACTCTCAATTTGAGAATGATCAGAACATGTCTAGTATGGCATCTTTTTTTAAAGAATTAGGTGAGTGTTTTTGGAGGAGGACTGGGGGTATATATGGTGTATTTGGGTGGGGATGTTAAGTAAACTGATTCCCTGCAGGCATCTCCCTTGACTGTTGTTCTCTACATACCTGCATTCTAGTCTTTGAAAATTCGTATCTAGATGCAATTGTGGATGAAAGTCAGAGTCTGACCAGCGCTACCAAATCTGAGCTGGGCCTGCAGTGTTTTTTTGTAGCAGGAATATTCTCCCTCCTTCTGAACATGAGAGTGGGAGGATTTACAACCTGACTTAACTGCACAGATATTACATAATAGCTCTTTGATGATTACCTCTGATTAGTTTTCTAAGTCACACAAAAGGAATGTGGTATGTTTAACGCTCTTTAACTGCGTAAGTGCAGTTTACCCTCTTCATTATAATTGCTGAAATGCCTTTCCTTCTGAACTAAGAAAAGTTAAAGAGTTATTTTTTAATTATTTCATGTTCTTTTTAGAGTAGTTTCTTGTTCTTAGTAACTAAGTTTGTTGCTTTAGGATACTTTAATATGAGACATAGGGACTTTGTGTAGGAGAGTGGTCAAAATCTGACCTGAATCTATAAGCATAGTATTCTTCTATAATGTGCATAGTATAGTATTCCATTCTATAATAAGCATAGTATTCTATTTTCATAGTAACTTCTTCCAACCAACTATCTCATTTTTTTTTCAGAAAGTGGTTGTTCTAATCTCACAAAGACTGCATAATAACCTGGTAGATTGAAACACAACCTAAATAGCCTAAAGTACCAAAGCAAGCTTACAGAAGTATAGTTGTTTTTTTTTTTCTCCAAATCTAGTGCATTAATGACAAGATTGTCTGATTGTGCCCTCAAGAGTCTCTACTAAAGACTTAGCACAAGTCTGTGCAGGCAAAAATCCAAGATTTTTCTGACAGAAACTTGCACTGCATTACTGAAATGCTCCATTATAGCAGCCAAACTCTTTTCCATCCCCAGTAAAGTAGCTTCACTGGCAAAGGATTTGATCGAACTGAAATGCAGAATTCAAAACTTCTGGAGGCAGCTGAGAGGGGAGGGAGCACAATGGAGGCCTGTGTGAATCAGGAACAGCATGCTGATGATGAATGGGAACAGCAGTGTGTTGATTCTTCTGGTAAATATGAAAGTAGTAGGTGGTAAGCTTAAAAGCCAAACCCAACATTTTCACTGTCCTATTTTGCATAGCTAAACAGGGAAATTCAGTGCCACAGAAGGTTGTGAATGCTAATTTGTATGTGTGTTCAAAAAAGCAATTGGATTGATGGCAGAAAAACCTATCGAGAGCAGATAAACTCTTTACTTTTCTGAAGAAGTCCCTAAAAGGCTGCTGCAAGGGGCTATGGCAGGAACAATGCCCTTGTAAGCTTTTGTGGTTTTATACTCTTTTCTGGATACCTGCCACTAACCTTTCTTTCTGATGATTTGTTCCTATTATGATCAGACATTGTCCTGATACTGGAAAAAAGTCTCTTTCAGCAAGGGATTCTGAAGATCTTCCTGGCAAAAGAAAAGGAAGTGGGGAACCTAAAGGAAAAATCAAATACAGAGAAACAAAGTGAATACTAGGAACAGATTTCACACGAGAGTGTGAACATGTACCCCATCACTACAAATACACATCTGAGTTTCATTTTTTTGGATATATCACAGGGCTTCACAAACCTGGAATGCAAAGGATTAGTCTCATCCTGGGGAACAAAGCCACATTCCTGATCCTCATTGGATGAATGTTTTTATTCTCTTAGACAAGAAAACCTAAAGCTGGTTCCCATGGTGTGTTTAAGTCTTGTCCTCTCTCTTTCCTCCTATTCGTCATATTGCAGTTAGATCGCTGTTGAAATAAAAAGCCACCTGGCATCTTTCTCAGCTTCTCTAACGAGTATCTGGGATGAAATGCATGTAAGATTATTTTAAAATTGTTTGTGCTGGTGCCTGCAGGTGGCACCTGCTGGTTGAGGTGGGATGCTGCCTGTGAGGACCCCATCTTATGCTGAGGAGCAGCTTTTGAACCACTCCTGGGCTGTGTTCTCCTGAAGAAGTGGTCTGAAATTTGGCTGACTGCAGTTTAACCCTGGATTTTGGCAGCTCTACCTAAGGCAGAACATAATGACTAGGCTCATGATGCAGAATGTAAGTGCTTTTGTAATGGGATGCAAAGGTTAAAAATGAAATTAAATTAAAATGCTTGGATATTTTTTGAGAGGAGCTGAGTCAATCACATACCGGAATGTGCAGAAGTGATCATGAACTGTAACAAATGAAAATCCTTTAAAAATCTAAAGTTGGTTCTAAGAAAGATACGTGACTAAATGTGGTCTCTGAGACTTCCCTGGGATTTCCTGCTTAGCAGAATAAACAGAAGAGGGAGAGAAAAGGCTGGTAACTCCAGCTCTCCAACCTAACTCTCCAACTCATGCTAGTGAAGAACTCATAATTTTCCAGTTGGCAATGGTGTGTTTGCAGTGCTTCATTTTTCACTGTACTGCCTGAACATCTATCCTGCTATTTGCCTTTCATACAGAAAATTAATTTCTTCTTGTCTGAGATAGGCTTGCGAAATATTTACAGGGGAAGAGCTATAAAAATACGCCAATATTAGGGAAAAAGCCAAGAGTGTATTGGCTCATTGACAGGGATACATTTATAGAATATTCTCTTACTTGGGCAGACTTAAGAAATGGAGGACAGGGTATTTATTTCAATCACAGACCAATAAGTATTGCCAAAATGAACATGAATTGCAGTTTTATGGTATACAGGGCAGGCATCATCCTGCAGATTTAAAAGCAAACTCAAATAAGTATCTACCTCAACCTCATGAGGAAGAATGTGAATTGAATAAAGCGCATTGCGTAGAAAAGCTGCAGTTTCAGAGCATGCCAAGATGCCAGGTCTGTGCCACGTGCGTGTCTGGCTGAGACATGTCTTCTGCTTTGTTTTAGTCAGTGGAAGCTGAGGCAGTGCCATCCTTCTTGGGTTCTCACTTTGTTTGCCTTCCATGGCCCTGAGATTGCATCTACCTAGGAAGAAGGTGTACCTCTGCTTTCCTTTACAGTAGGATTCAGTCCTGACACCGTGGGAGGATCAAGCTTGCAGCTCTTCCAGCAAGGTGGTTACATTGGTTTCCCACTGGTTATTCCAGTGGCACGTCCACATGACAATTGCTGTATGGCTAGTTTATTATTGAAGTAACTGTGAATGTCACAAGCATCCTATCCACTCCTGGACTGGGGGTGGGTGCTCGTCTTCTCCAGACTCATCCTAGAAAAATGCAGGTGAATGACGAGGGCTTGTTGGGAAAGAGGGGGCCTTTGTGGTTTCCTCATTGGTGAGTCTTGGAACTGATACCTTTCAGGAGTCTGCTGGAGTGTAGGGTCTGCGTCCTTGTGCTTCAAACAGAGCTATCAGAAGGAAATTAAGGAGTTTAGTTCTGCAAGGGTGCATTTGGTTGTTGAAGCCCCTCAAGGTTTTAATGACTGTATTAAGTACTCTGAACCAAAGTCATGTCCTGGATCTCTCATTTGTAAAGAAGAAGTGGCAGGATATGAGTTCAGCAGTGTATGAGTTCTGCTAGGCTTTGTTTCCTCCGTTCAAAACTGCCTGTTCCTATCTGGAAGCCTGAACTGTTGCTCTCAGGTGAAAAAAAAGTAGACAGGATGCCTCTCTTCTCTGTGAATTTGTATGAAAGTGGTCTGCAAAATCAAGTAGCAGTAGTGACAGATTTTTGCATGAGCGAGGTTGGCCTACTGCCATGTGCTCTTTGCTGGTACCTTGTGATCTTGGTTGTGACTTTCAAAAGTCGTGATAGCCTAACCACTGTCAGGATCACAGCCATCCCCTTTGCAGTGTTACACAGTGCATGATCATCTTTTTTTCACAAGAAACTTGGCATGCTCTCTGCTTCCCCTTTTAGTAAAGCACCAAATCTCCCAATGGTTTCCTGCTTTTGTACTCTGCTATACACTGTGCAGGCTGTTCCTAGGGAACCTAAGGAGACTAGAATTAAACACTTGACAGATAAGCTTGAAATGTTGATGTTACATGCCTGAAGACTGAAAAATATTGACACCTGCTGTGATCTTCTAGTTCTGAACACAGATAATTTTTTCCCCACTTTCTCAGTTCAACAGTGTAATTGATACTTCCAACATCTCTTCCTGTGGAGACCTTGCAGAGTCCTCAGGGCATTTTTTCCTCTTGTTCTGCTAAAACTAAGGGTTTCCCAAGGACAAGCACATTGTCAGACTGAGCCATGGTACATTCCTGGCTGTACTCAGGTCCTACATCGCCTCTGACTCCTGGTACATTTTGGGAGACAAAATATCACCCCTGCTCTTGGAGTGAGAATCCCCTTCAGTACCTGGCAGCATGTTATATTTTGGCAAAGGATGAATGTGTTTCTGGAATTGCCTGTACAAGTCTCATATGTCTACGTACAGCATTTGGCTGCTGCAGACAGTTCATAGATGTGACTAATAGACTTACTGGAACAAAACAAGTGCTGGTACTGCCTCGGTTGGTGTCCTGGTAGGGTGCTAACATGTCCTTGTTTGGCAAAACACAGCATTCCTTCCTGAGTACTTTCCCGTTCTTGCAGAGCTGAATTCAGCAGCTCTGAGAAATAACATCATCCTCCTCCACATGCCTCTCAGAGAGAAGCTGTTGAGGTCAGGTTTTGAGGGCTGCTCCCTGTGAGACCAAAAGTACATAATTTCTGCTTTCTAGCACAAGTGTTGAGTTTTACAGCACCTTGTCTGCGGTGGCCTAATGTCTTCTGTTGCCCTTTTCTCTGGTAATGTGAATAAATCACCCAGAAAAGATGTATATGCTCTGCTTTGCTGATTAATATGTGGCATTCAGGTTTCTGCTAACAAATGACACCAGTGCTGCCCTCAGGGAAGAGGAAGGAAAGCTAAAATGTTCTTGTCAGGACACATTCATGGTCTCAGATGACCTCTGTTTGCCCAATCTTATCTCCAAATTTGATTTCAAGTCAGGAAGAGCAGCCTCCCCGCCTCAGAGAACTGACGTGTTTGTACAGCCTGTGTCCTGCTTGTTTATGGAGTGCTTTGAGTGCTGACATGCAGATCCTTGTGTTTGAGAGGCTCTACAGAAATGAGCACATCTGGATACCTGCATGGTGCTGGTGGCACAGCTTACACTTACATGAAATCACCCATGAGCACAAAGACCAAAAAAGCAGTATGAGTAATCACAGCAATGCAAGACACAAAGTTGAAACCAAACAAATGGACAGGGATTTGAGCTTCCAGACACGTGAGGAAATCTCGCGTGAGGCTTCAGCTATGTGTCTTTGCTATGTATCTTTGTAAATCATAACATTATTTAGGATCATATTCTACATTCTTGAAATAAGCTGAAGTAAAATGCTTATACTCTATATGCTGTTCATAGGGTTTATAAACTCTTCCACTGCACTTTTTTACTTCAATATTTTTGTACCTATGTTTCCTTTCTCTATATTTAAATGCCTCACCAAAGTTGTTAAGCTGTTGTGTTGCACGTGGCTGGTGACTCAGGACAGACCCGGGAACTGGTAAAGGTCTTGGTTCAGACAAAGGCAGAGAAGATGAGGTTTTTTACCCCTGTTCACAGGCTGTCTCTTGATGAGCCCTTCTAGGGTTTTGTGTCTTGTTTTCCCTGCTGTAAAATGAGTTGGTGAAAAGTGCTGCCTTTGTAAAATGGGAAAGATCTCCAAATGAGGAATGCGGTATGAGAGCACAGGAGGATTGCTGGTTCGTCCTGAGCCGGAGCCTGCCACTAAAACCCGCTGCTGCTTTGGTCAGTTTGCTGAGGGTCTACTTCAGCTTCCTTGGCAGTCGAATGAAACTCCCGCTGGATAGCCTGGGGTGGCTGCAAGAATCTTTAATGCATCTGAAACTTTGTATATATGGAGAGGTTTGTATAAAAGAAATGTACATCAGTGATAGAAGCCTGGATTTGCTATGAGCATTCTTTCGTCTTCATTTATCTAGTTGAAAAGTCTAATCTTAGTATATACTCTGTGTTTTGGTGGGTTTTTTTTTAATCTTTGAAAATACAAGCTAATTCTTTTCATCTACTAGGAAGCAGATTAGTAGTTTTGTCTGAAAGACATGACTGCATGTCTCAGAAATCTACTAATCGCCCTTGAATTATTTAGCTCTCCCAGACCTGCAGATATGCTCCTCATTTTGAAAATACTGTGTCTCTGAATGTCTTCTGTTGCCCTGACTTCGTTACAGCATTTTTAGTCTGTGAAAAAGAAAAGGAGTACCCAGCTTTCCAAAGCCTGGAAAAAGGTCATTAAATAGATCAGACGAAAAGGAAATAGCATGTCTACTAAATCAAAGATGTTTTATACAAACCATGATGGGTCATGCTGAGAGCTGTCTAGCTTGTTGAGCTTAGCAATGTTTCTCTTCTTGAAAATTGGCCAAGAATTCAGCTCTTTCCATAATGTTCTAATCCACCTACAGAGCAAAGTTCAGATCCTACAGCTGGTATGGTATGAATCTGGCATTCTTCTGACAGGGTAGTCTTTAATACTTCTTTGATGACAACATAATTAAGAATAGAATTTAGCCCGTGATTTTACTTATGCTGTTAGTAGCATTTGAATTCTTTTGTGCAGGACATAGCATATTGTAGAGCATAAGATTTCAACGTATCTTTAGAGCATTGTCACACACCAAAAAGTGGGTTGGAAGACCATCAGTAGGTGCACGTCAAGCACTCTGTGTTTTTGCAACTATTTACTTCTCAAAGAAGTGTATTTTCTGAAGACACAGATTGTTACTTTTCCTTTGGGAAAGGATCTGTTGGATACTGGAAACTGACACTGAATGCAAGGAGAACTTTCCTCTTCACTGGTCAGATACTCTGAGCCACAAAATACGGTAGTGTTTTCTAAATGGATGTGTCTGTGTGGTTCAAGGCATCTTCCAGAAGATCCATCTTGGAGTCACTGTCATGGGTCCTGTCACTGGCTCTTGTGAAAAGGAATGCCCTTGTCAGTTCTTTACCAACTCAGGGCTCACAGCCCCTTCTGTGTTGGGCAGCCAAAGGGGTGGAGATGATGCACTCTGCCCTTCTAGGAGTCTGCATCCACTGTATTGGTGTAGATTCAGTACATTTGGGGAATTGCGGGCAGTTGATCAGGAGCTCAAAAAGCTTCCTACACAACTCCCTGCACTCATACTGTTTCCTTAATGATCTTCTTAATTATCCAGTCTGTGGCTGTTCTATAGCTCAGTTTTCTTTAGTCCACTCATGATATTTGAGGCTTCTTCCTCTTGAAGTATTACTTGGCTTTTTCATACACACTTCATTGAGGAAACTAATAAATGTAATAGATTTCTTTACAACTTCCAGTTTGTTAGATTGGTTAACAAGGACAGATGTAAAAAGGATCCAGCTACAAGGGAAAAGAAAAAAAGTGTGTAATCTTGAATTTTGGCAAAGGGGACTTGAGAAAGGACCTGGTTTGAGAAATGTCATGAAAGGAGTTTATCCTTGAGAAAACTTAGGACAAGATGGCAGTGCAGGTGCAAAGGGGAAGGTCAGGGATGGTGAGAGGGCTGAATTAGAAGAGGAGGTGGGACTATGTGGTGGACAGAAAGGACAACCAGCAATGTGTGAGAAGACGTGAGGGCTGTCTTTAACTAAAGGACACCCCAGGTTGAGAGGGCCTAGGCAGTGAATGTTTTGCTACATTAATCAAAGGGAAGGGATAAAGAAGAGGTAAGTGAAGACATGGCCATTACATGTTGAAAGCACAGAAAATTTTAGAATTGTTTTAATTCTTAGGGAAAGCACCTCCTATGCATCTTAAATCCCAACTAATTGATTTTTAGGCATCACAGAGAGAGCTGTTATATCAAGTCTTAGATGGATAAACCAATGGGAAGAAAAGCATAGCTCAGTACAGTTGGTCCTCATGTCAGCAGATGGGAACTACTTGCAGAGGCTGGTACAACTCCTCCATCCCAGTGCAGTACAAAGAGATAAACAGAAAAAAGATTCCCCTCACTGTGTGAGCTCATACTAGTCAGGAGAGAGCAGGAGGTGTAATCCAGGGCTAGTAAGTTGTTACAAGCGTAAGATTCAGTAAGTGGCAGCAAGCCTGTGCTGAGGAGACCAAGACAAAACCAGAGACAATCCTGCAGTCAAGTGGTTCAGGGTAATACTTGCGCTCCATTTTTAACAAGTGAAATTATTTATTTGAGAGCTAATGTTTGTCAAAGTGGAGAATATGATTCAGGATTTGCCTGGCCTGCGTTGCTGCATATAAACTAAGGAAACATTTTACAAGGGCAAAGGGGAATGGCTTCAAACTGAAAAAGAGTAAGTTTAGATTAGATATTAGGAATAAATTCTTCACTGTGAGAGTGGTGAGGCACTGGAATGGGTTGCTCAGAAAAGCTGTGAACATCCCATCTCTGGAAGTGTTCAAGGCTAGAGTGGATGGGGCTCTGAACAACCTGCTGTAGTGGAAGGTGTCCCTGCCCATGGCAGGGAGACTGGAAATCGATGATCTTGAGGGTCCCTTCTGACCCAAACCTTTCTGTGCTTCTGTGAAATCAGCCACAAGTTCTCTGTCCTTCCTGCACTTCTTTTCAGAGTGTTTCTGCATGTGGACATCTCCTTCACCCTGGCTGTCATGCTTGACAGGAGGTGCTACCAGGTTCATGAATTAGGAGTCAGTGTAGTAACTGAAGCCAGAAAGTGATAGGTGTTTCTTTGTGTATTCAGACTGTACAGGTCAGCATTGTTCCTTGCAAGACAGGAATGTACATTTCAGGAAAACAGGAAGAGTACTTTGCAGCGAGAGTTCTTTTGAAGGTAATTGTCTGGCAGCAAAGGGAAGTTCACTGCATCTCACACTAGCTAAACTATACATGTTTATACAGTACTAGGGGTTTACTAACAGTGGGTAGAGATAGATATGTCTGGAAGTGATTAATTTTAAACTGCTTAATGTATAAGGCAAGTCACTGTCCAAATGTGCCCATTTCCACTGTCTTCACTGGTACACAGACAGTTTGCAGAAACAAGTTGGCTGGAGTTAGATGAGATGAATTCCCCTTTCTTTCACAATTATGGGTTGGCACACAGCTTCTTGGAGCTCAAAGCCAGACTCAGGAGGCTGCTGTCACAGGGTGGTGTGCCCCTGGTGCTGCCATGTGTGCTGGCACATCAGTCAGGGGCTCTGCTCTTGGTGGGGTTGTCCTTCCTCCTTCTGCCATCTCTCTCCTGCACAAGTGTTATTGAGAGAGATCAAGTCTGGACTTGCTGCTTTGAATAAGTGGCTTCTATCTGCTGCTGGCTGCTTGACATGCCCAGTGTCAAACCAGGGACACGGGCATTGGTTGCACCTAAGATGCAGCCAAAGACCCAGTCTCACAGTGCCAGAGAAGACAGAAATAGAAACCACTTTGTACTGGATACTGGTAGAAGTCTGGCATCTTAGTAGATGACATCCAGAGAAATACCAAGCTTGGACACATGCCCCTTCCAATTCAGCAGCCACTACCTTTTCTTGATGCCAGACAGAATTCCTGGGGCACAGGATTTCCTCCTTGCAGCCTGTCAGTAGAGTGGAAATAGTGTTTTGGTGAGTATTGGGATCCAGTGTGGGAATGCTGGTCCATGGAATAGCTACCCAGAGTGCTTTGCAGTTGTTTAGGAAAAGAGATGTACAGGGCTGTGTGAAGACTTTTTAACAACAGAAACTAATCCAATTTAAACAAAGTGGTGTGTGTGCATTCCTTTGCTGTAGTTAGACTAACGTAATTAGAACAGAAAAACATACACCAAGAAAGCTTTCCCACATAGATAGGTCTTTGCTCTTTTTCTTTCTGGTGTTTAAAATACACATAACTTGTTTGTCTCAGGAGTTATTTCTTCTCATTGGTTTTGGAGGGGGCCCAATCCACCTCACTTTGGAAAAATTATCAAATTGTACCAGTCCCTGTGTTGGTCAGCAGCCTTGGTTGGCGTGCCCTACTTAAGGCATTTCAAACAAGTGCAGGACAGAATCCTTCAAACCAGAACCAATGTTTCAGTTACATTTTTCCTGTGTATTTCAGGACTGTCTACAAGTCTTCTATAAGATCTTTATTTGTAGATATGAAATTTTTGTGAATAAAATCCTGTCCATTTGAGTTTGTTCCTTCCACGCCACAAAGTGCAAACTCTGAATGGTGAGCAGTGTAGAAGGCAGAAGCCCCATGTGTTAGAGAAGTTTGCTAACCTCTGCAAAGACAGTGTTATGGCAGGACATTAGCTTCTTGTTTCCCATGTTACATGTAAATTTGAGACCGTGAACATTTTCTTGTGTTGTTGAATTGATATTTAAGTCTCTACTTAGGTATCTGTAAAGAGTTCTTTCCACTGTTGTTAGTGAAATTCCATGTTCTTATGTTTCGTCCATGGCACAGGAAGAACCACCTTGCTGTTACATAGTTGTGTTCTGTGTGGCTGCTTTACATAATGGAACTCGAGTGAAATCAATGGTCACCAAGTCTCTGGCAAATCCTTTTGACCTTAGAGCACAGAGGTGGTCCCCCAACATAGCTGATGGGAGATGTGCAGCCGCAGCCCTGCTTAACTGTGCAGTGGCAGCAAAGCGCCTTTCCTGTCATTCACTGTTAATCCAAGATCTTCCTACGTTTTATAGATCTTCATGTAAACTCTTCCACTTCACTTTGTGTCCACATATGTGTGAGTTGGTAAAGTAATAAAAGGCAGATAGTTATTTACATTTCCTCTGTCATCACTGTTATGGTTTAGAACACGAGCCAAAAGCCATATTCTTCCCTGGCTCGAGCTGGGGCACAGGTGCTACAGAGGTCCTGCTGTACTTGAAGGCTTGATCTAGGAGTCGGCTGATACAGTCAGAGCCACATCCAGTGTGTCCCTGGGATCTCTCTCTACCTACGTGGGAGTTTTGTCACTCTTTTGCACTCCTTGCGGGCTGCTACTTTGCCTCTAACCCAGCATGTGTAGACTGTAAGTAGTGTTCACTGAAAGCATGAGATGTGCGTTGTGCAGTCTCTCCCAGGATTTAGCTTCCAAAAGCTCATTAAACTGATCTGGTTAAGGGCCATCAGCCCTCTTAGATTAGAGATATAAAGAGCTTCAGTGGGCACTACTCTTCTGGGTACTCTAATATCTTCAAATGAACGCTGCCTGTCATGTCTGTCATCATGCCCCCTGCCATGAATGTACTCTCCAGTATTTTTCTATTTTATTAGCCAATGTACTCTGTATAATACAAGGAAAGACTGATTCTTCAACTGAGAGGAAGTAACTGGTTTAAGAGGTAAGTGCAAATAAATTCAGTAAGTATTTCAGCATTGAGCCTTCACAGCCTACCTTAGTTTCCTGGAAATGATTAGCATCCCACTGTATGGAGCCAACTGGTGCTCTCTGCTGTCAGTTTCTCGTGAGCATCAGGTGCTTATGGGGAACTTTGGTCCTCCATTCAAGTACAAGGGCCCTGGTGCTCACATCTTTTATTCAAGCTCCAACACATAGTGTATAACAATATATTTGCTCCAAATCTGGTGGTCCCAGATCATTTTCAAGCTCTGTGTGTATCCAGGGAAGTGCACACCACTATCTGTTCTAGACCAGGGGGATGCAAACTGGCATCCCACTGGCTCCTGTCCTGGATGTGTGTAGTTTGCAAGTGGAAGTTCAGCTTGAAAATTGTTTTGTACTAGTCTAAGCAGTTTCTTAGCTCATTATTTGGGAGAGCAAGCATGAAAAAAGCTCCATCTGGACCAATAAACGCCTTTTGTATTTCACAGGAAGGAGTTGTATTTGGACACTGGCTCTTGGTTCTGAGACTCATTTATTGTTCTGCATAATAGGGTTGCCCACGTTGGTAAGAGTACTAAAATTGGGGACTTCTGTCACTTGAGAATGGCAGTGCTAACTAAAATTCCTGTATTCAACCTACATAGGTAAGCATTTGAGACAGCATATACAAATTACTCTTTACAGACAGCTGAGTTGGTTTTAATTGTGGATCAGGTATTCACACTGGATCTGACATTTGCATTTTGATATAGAGCAGACATGCAGAGTGGATTTTGCAGGGGGATTTTAGTCTCTCTTCTGGAAATGCCTTTGGGGTTTCACAGATACCAATGCTTTCAATGCCAGGGTTCTGAGCAGAACATTATTGGAGTGAAAATGCAGAAAATGCTTCTTTGAGTTTGCCAGACAATCCCTTTGATTTTTTTTTCTAGATGAGGAAAATTTTTTTCATTCTTCCTGTAGCATTGCAAACACTCCTGCCTGTTAAATGAGTCCCCAGGTTTTGGTACAGCTTCCATGTTCTAGGGAATAAATGTTATTGTTTCAACAAAAGCTGTTCTAGCAGGTTTTCTTGATCCGTCTTCCTTGTATTATAGTTTTGCCTTTTTTACACAGAGTCTAAGAAGCACCAGAAGGTTTATTTCCTTCTCCTGGAAAGCTGGTCCATTTGCTTCCTTTTTCTGTGGTGAGGTGTGCTTGGTTTTTTAACTTCCACTGCAAAGCTTCCTGTTCCTTGCATCTGCAATGTGGTGGGTAACTGCTCTAACCTGCTGAAAAATGAGGTTATTTGGTGGTGAACACACACGTCCCAGGCTTTACTCTGTCTCCTGAATGAGGTAATTTTTCACCTCTTAACTTGTTACATCACCGTGAGCTCACTTTATCAGACTCTGTCAATGACCGTGTCTCACCATGGGTCTGTTTTAACTCAAGGCACGTCTGTAGCTGTGCTTCTTCACTGACAGGTACCTATGAGACTCCATCACCACAAGTAAGCTGAATGCTTGTTTGCAAAACTTGATTCTTTCAGCCTGAACACCCGAGAGACAAGGTGAATTCCCTTCAGAAAGGAACATTCTGCTCGCTAAAGAAAGTGGGCATAAGATGAAAGTCTAAATCCAAAAGGTACAGGAGGATCCTGTACAGACCGTAGCTTTGTGAAATGGTTGTCTCTGAAGAAGAGTTCATTTGGGGGAAAAAAACTACTTCAGGTTGGCTTTACTGTGACTTTTGCCCTTATTTCTTCTTTATATTTTATACTTTCTCTTCAATTTACGCTGATTTCATCATGTTCAAAAACCATAATTATCACTCCTAAATTGCATGGAAATGGCAAGTTATTGGGATTTTTTTTTAATAGTTTCTTATTTACATTAAGTTGTGAGATTTCCTCATTCACTGCCCAGATGCTTCAAAATCCCTACTTTATTAAAAACCAAGCCTGTTGCTTGGCAGATGTTTCATGTAACATAGTGCACAGTTCCTTGTATGTCATGGTAGGGTAAGCTTGAAATTGTGCCCTCAAAGCTAAGTCTGCTCTGCCCTCTTGTGTCTTTGGATTGTGCTGCCAAATGCTGCCCAAACACAGCTGCTTTATCATGAGGACTGGAATTTTCCCTGCACAAACTTAAGAGTAAGATGCAAACACAGATATTCAGATAGTTGTTGATTTTTCAGTGATGAATACAGATCAACATATGTTTCAACTAAATCTGCTCTACCAATATTCTTCATGCACACACATTTCTGAGGGCAAGGGAAAACAACTTGAGAGTATTTTTAATACAGCTCAGAAGTGCTGAAATAAACCTGTTAAAATTGTGGGGTTTATGAATGAAGTTTTTGGGTTTATGAAGCTTCATCTGAAAAATTACCTGCTAGAGAGAGGGGTGAAGAAGGGGTTCTTCCAGTTCATGGGGACTGGACTGCTGTGAAGTTGGTGTTGGCTTGGTTTGCCTGACTCTTGGATGTACCAAGTTTTGACCTTAGCAGAACTGACAGTCCAAAGTTATAAGTTTGCAGTCATTAAAGGGATTCAAAAGGGAAAAAAATTCCAGTCACGTAGTGGTTTAAGATACCTTTGAGATAAGGTTCAGCTGCATGCTTAAAAAAAAAAACCCTGCCAGCTTCATCGTGTGGTTGGTTGGGTTTTTTGGTTGAAAATTACCTTAGGAGGCAGGAGAAAAAGATACTGCCCTGGCCATGTATCCTCTCTAAGCCCCACAGGAACAGAGTGCCACAGCACAAGCTGGTGGAAGTCAGTTTGCTGAAAATATATTTATTTTTAAAGAGTCTTAAATGTTTTCAAATCACAGAGCCAACTATTCTATTAAAGAGTGGCTTTTCTCAACAAAGGAGGAAGTTTAGACTTTGTTAGGATGTGCTGTAAATCTTTCTGATAGTTTAAGGCTTAACATTTGCTTCCATGAGTGTTGGATGATAACTGGCCTGAGCCAGTCCTGATTTTGACATGGATATTTTTCTGCCTAAGGGTGCTTACACCAGATTCTAGCACTTTTCAGAAGCAGCTTTGTCATTTTTTTGCATAATACATTGTGTGATGGGGAGGTCGTGTACCCAGTTTCTTCAAAAATAATCCTGGCAACCTTTCTGGCCACAGAGAGCAACTCAGGCACAAGCTGTGCTCCATTTGGAATTGCTAAGCAGAATTAGGGGGTCTAGGAGTGCCAAGTCTGTTGCACACCTGGGGTACTTCAGGCCTCCTCTTGTGCTCCTTTGGCAAACTGCATCTTCCCTCCAGTGGTTTCACAAATTCGCTGTACCAACTGCTTTTACCTTTCCCTTGTCCTTAGCATCTTTCACTTTTGGTCCTCCTGTTACCTTCTCTGTGTAAACAGAGGAGAAGGTGCTGCTAATGATGCAGTACTGAGCCTGGTCAAAAGACAGGATGTTCTTTAGCAGACACTGTCTGGTTTATGTTTTTCCAGTAACGCTCTCAGGAGTTTGGTTGCTGATGCTCAGACTGAAGCTTCAAACAGTTATTTTGTTCAGCTTTTGTAATAACCCCAGTAGCATCAAAAAGTCTTTTTCCTTAAACTCCTTGAACCAGCTCTGTAAAGCCCTGTCTCACCAAAACAAGGTGAAGGCTTCTCCCCACTTTACAAATGGAAAGTCAGAGGTGGAAGGGGTTTGGGGACTGCATCATGGTCTTGTGGCAAGAGGTTTGTGGTGCTGGGAATAAATACTCCTTTTTCAGCCTGTCTACCTTGCTTCCTAATCCCTAGGTTAGGTAATGAAGTATGGTGAATTACAAGGTAGGGAGTCATGTTGAGACTGTATATCTGAAGTTAAATGGGCAGTGGCCTCCTCATGGTTTGTGTTTTTTTCCTGGCCACAGGTTTTGAGCTGTTCTCACAGATGGCCATGAATTCTCTTTAAACTCCTTCTCTGAAGACAAGGAAATAGTTTGTTCATCTATGAATGTAGAGCATTGGATCTGCAATCTATAACTTGTTTTCTTACTGGTTCAGAATCATAAGGATCAAAGAAATCTGAATAGGACACTATTTTATGGTTCTTCTGTTCCTGTGGTTTATTTTTTCCCCAGTCATCCACAGCTGCCCTCTGTGTCCGTACTTCTCAAACTTTTACAGTACAAGGGCTATCTACCCAGATTTGGTTTACCTGGGACCAGCCATGTATTACTGTTATTTTCCCTCTATCTGTTTTGCCTGCCTGCTGAATGGGAGTGTGTGTTGAGTGCTTGGCTTCTTGTGCTGCCTTCTTTTTGGGGGTTTGGGTATCCTGTGACTGGCAGTCTGTCTGCAGGCCACCGTGATGCACAGGCCTTGAGTAGAGAAGACTACCCAGCATCTCTTACTAAAGCAAGTCCTGAGGATAAAGATTTCCACCAACTTTCGCTGCCAGAAAGCTCTTTTCACCAAGCCAGTTTTTAGTTTCCATCTTCCCCATCTTCACATCCCATTGCTCCTGTCACTATTCTTGAACTTCAACTGGAATTATCCCCTCCTTGTGCTGACTCCTTGGTTTGAGTGCTCTTTCATTGCTCTGTGGTTGGATAGCTGTGTTACTCATCCTGTAAACTGGCCTTCGTCAGTCAAGTCTTCCACCTTCATGATAATGTTGTTGCTCCATGGGAATGGAACAATGCTCTGACAAAACTCACCCCACATCAGGACTGGTGCTGCCCTGGTACTGTGATTGCTGGGATGTGTTAGTGCCAGCCTTCTTGCTGTCTTCAGGCTTTCCACTGCAAATGCTCCTCCTGCATTTGCAATGAACATGGTCCCAGCCATGACCTCCATTCAAGGGTGATGGAGGGATGAAGTGTAGGTAGCAGTGGAAGAACAGACAAAAAGACACAAAAAAAGAACAGCATAGGTGAGAAGTGGGGATGGGAGTGAGAAAAAATAAAGTAAGAAAGAGGAGAGAGAGAGGTCCCTGTAAGATCAGACACCCTTGAAGAAAAGGGAGAATATCTGAAGGAAAATATGGAAAGCAGACACCACAGAATTTGTGCCAAGGCATATAATAACAAAGACCGGGGAGGAATAGAGTGACAGAATTTTGACTTTTGAATTTAATTACATTTTGTTGTTTCTAACAACAAAAGTGCTACAGATACTCTTGGTACTTGGCTGAAGTGAGAGCTGAACCCTCTCCTGATATGAAGAATCTTTTCTTGTTGCTGTTAGGTTGGCAGTTCTGGACCTGACAAAGTCCACCTGGTGTCCTGGCCGTATTTCAAAGGCAGGCCTCTCAGAGACCGGGCAGTTAGAAAAGAAAGAAACACCATTCTCTAAGTGTGCACTGTAGCAATGTACAGTCTCTTAATTCACAGCAGTCCTTTGACTTATGGACAGGTTTTTCATGCTAATATCTTCGGTTCAGCATAGCCTGCATGAAGATAGGGTTAATAATTGTGGCTACCTGTTTATTGAGTGATGCGGTGTATGCACCCAAAGGGTGGGAAGAAGTGCCTGAGTTTTAGTTTCAGATCAAATGTGAAAAGCATAGAAATTGCATTTGTAGTAATCCTTTGGGATTTAAGGTTACTTGTCCATAGCCAAGAATGGAAGATAAGGCAGAATCTTTTCCAAACTTGCTGTTTTAGAAGAAGGTTCTTCAGTCAGCAGCATGTCAGTGCACAGCACAGAACTGAGCACTGATGGTAGAAGAGCAACTGCATCAGTTCCTTGCACAGGTTCTGCATTGTATCAGGTCTGTGTCCTGACACCTACAGAGTCACTTCTGCTGGTGGTGCATGGCCAGTGCAATTCGATGGGAGGTGTGGCATGGCTGTGCCCTCATGATGTAGTAGTTCTCAGACTGCTTTTATCAAAGTGCTGCATCCACACTAGGGCTCTCAGGTGCAAATGAGAATATTTCTTGGTTTTAGACTAGAGGATTAGGCTGTAGCATCCATAGGTAGAGTTAGGTGGAGCCAGAATCACATCACCCTTCTCACCTCTAGACTGTTATGATTATTTGTTTGTATATATTTACTGTTGTTCTCTTTGGCAATGGTTTTCCATGGTGTCTTGTCACAGCTGGCACGTGAAGAAGCAGTGACAGTGACACGGGTCCAGTACCTGACCACAGCTCAGTAAGTTCACACTAAAGTAGCTTACCTTGGCAGGAGGAGAGGGGAGGGTTCAGTGTACCACTGGGTGTTCATTTTCACTGTATGCTTCATATGGTGTAGTTCCATGCTGATGTAAATCGGTATTGAATTGACCCTCAGCCACTGAATTAGGTTTGTCCTGGACCTCAGTGCAAAGAAGGTGTGCAGAGACTGCTGTCACTCTGATTTCAGGAGCTTGGTGATGAGAGAAAGCTTTAGCATGTGTTTGCCACCCTGAGAAAGAGGAGAGGGTGGAGGACTGGAGCTGGAGGACTTCTTTTTTAAACCTAAAGCTGTCTTCAGAATTTCAGTGTGTACAATTAAACTCAGAGTGGCAGTATTCTAGTTGTACTGAAATCTTGTGTTGAGCTGGGGTTTGTTTGGGCTCAGGTCTGGCTGTGAATTAATGGTCTGTTTTAGAGGTTTCAGTGGGCTAGAATTGCCTTCTTGGTGGAGAAAATGCCAGTGCTGTTCAAAGTCAGCAGGAGCACTTTGAGATGCTAAGAGTCTTCTCTGCTACTTTTTGTTGATCCAGGTGGTCTTTTCTAAGTACAAAGTCAAAGAAATTGCTGTTTACCCCTTCCTTCATCTCCCCATGCAAGTGTCTTGTAATTGGCAGGAATGCTGAATTCTCCCTGTCTCCCATTCCCGTTTGCATGGGAGAGAAACGGAGGGAAGTGAGATGGAACCATACATCCCTCTGCATCTGCACTCTGAAGGCAAAGTTATTTGTGAGCCTTAAGCATGTGGGTGGGAGAGCTGCCAAGCCAAAGTTGTTCCCAAGTATCTGTAATCTAAATCTTATTCCTTAAATTCATCCAACTAAGGAACTTTCGGTCTGGCAAAGGCTTGTAAATATTACAGTACCTGTCACTTTTGGATGCTGCTTTCTGTTTTCATAGCAGCAAACTGAAAGCTTTGAAGTCTGGGATGTTTTGTTTAGCTTTGTAGAGGTTGACCTCAAAGCATCAATCTTTCTGTTCCTTTTAGAATGTATGAAAATAGCCTTATCTTTTCTCAGAAAACTTCTTGTAGCACCAGCACTGCTAATGGTCAGAGTTCTCAGATGTTCTCAAAGCCTTGAGAATGTATTGAAATGTATATGGAAATACAGAGTTTTGCATCTGTAATTTACAGTGATTCAGTTTTCTTTATATATATACTTACAGTGAAGTGAAAGGCATTAGTCTAAACAATATTTATAAAGGGATTTCTGGATGCAGGGCTCTCTCAGAGTATATAGGTAACTTTGCTGGAGTTTTAGTTCACATGTGCTTTTCGGTTTCTGCACCATCTGCACAGAATGGCCTCCACCTGTTTGCATTCTCTGTGCTCACTAGGTTAAATGTGGATGGTGTTGACAGTCATGTTTTGCTTATTTTCAATACAAGTTGCAGGTTGATAAAAATCTGTGACTTGAGTTTTCCAGATACAATTGCTTTCAGCATTTGTACTTGTCTCCAGTTGCTTCTTGGAGGAAGGTGTCACCTGTTTCTCTTGAAATAAGTCTAAGAAGTGAGTCCTGGCAGATCTGTTCTGAATTGGATTCAGTACTGTGTGGCTAACTCACATTATAATGCATTGGTGGCTCCAAAGTTAACCTGGCCACAGCTAAACCAGCATGAAGGTAGTACTTTAAAGACTGTGCTGGCTGAGGAGGTAAATTGGATAGCCACTTGTACTTGGGTATTGTTCTTGATTTGTATTTTGTTAACGTGTGCACAGGTTTTGTCTGAAAATCTTTGGGCCTGCTGACCTGTCCTGGAGCCATGGCTGAAGCCAAGGTTCTCTTTGCACTTGAAATTCCAACCTAGCCCTCTTGAGCAATTTATGCTCAAGTGCTGTGAGTCTTAGAGTGGTTTCTCCCTTTCTTGCTGCATTCCCAGAGGAATCTTAAGTATTCCTATAGCGAACGGGAAGTGAATTCTAGAGCAAGTCAACCTCACAAGTCACTAAGAGGGGTGGGTTTTGACTGCAGCCTTCCCACAACTCTGTGTGAACGGCACAACATCAACAGAAACACTCTGGAGCAGAGCTGCTCTGTTAAATCTTACTGTATTCCCATGCTCTTTCTCTTTAACCAGACCCCACTGAGCAATATGACTTGCTGTCTTGGTGGCTCAGTGGTGCTCTGCCTGGCTTTGCCAGACCAAATGAGTGCTGATTTCATGGCAGAGAGGTCCCAGTGAACAGCAGAATGTGTTGCATGACTGGCATTCTGTCTGAAGTAAATCCACACTGGACTGTGCCACCTGAGTAGTCCTACAGGAACTATGGCTTTGTGAGACTACCTACGCCAGTCACATTTGATGACCATTCAGTTTTTTGTAAAGTGCTTTAGAAAATTATGATTGAAGGCATAAAGTTAAGAGCAAAGATCCCAATTACTTTTTGCCTCACTGGCTAAGTCTTGTGCAGCTGCATGTTCCTAGGCAGGTGATCATTTTTGCTGCCTAGCTGTGAAAATACTGGCTTTATATTTCCATTTAGATTATCTGAAAATTGGGCTTTTCTGAAGTGTCCATTTCTTCTGAAATGTTTCCAGAAGCCCAAATTCAGTCTTGGCTTATGTCAACTGTTAAAGTAAAGCAGACTATCAAGAAGCAGTTAGTATGGAGAGAGCTGGTAATGATGAAGATGAGAAGCTAAACCCCTCATCTCCATTTGAATCTTTTTTTTGTCTTGCAGATGAGAGGATCTGTTCACCACCCTTTATGGAGCTGACAAGTGCCTGTGGAGAAGATACCTTGCAGCTTATAGAGAAGAATGGACTAGCATTCCCATTCAGTATGTACATGGACTTCTTCTTGGTGCTTCTAGTAGGTTCTAGTACTGCACATGCATCCCCCAAGACATAGCCAACATTGTAGGAGTGCGGGTTTCACTGCCAAAAGTGTCAGAGATGTTAAAACCTTCCTGAAATAAATGTTCTAAAGCGGTTAGCTTTTGGAATGTGGAACATAGCTCCTCCCTATCAGCTTTTACTTTGCCTTTTATTGATGTTCCTTACTTTAAACACCTCACTACAGTAAACATGCATTCCTGGGAAATGCTAATAGTTCTAACAAAGTTAGCCTCTTGCCCTGAACTTGTGCAAGATGTTTCTCCTGCCAGCTGCATTCGTTGTTTTTCTTGAGAAACTCACTGCCTTGCTGATTGCCCTTTTTTTTCACCCACCTCTCCCTTTCCTTAATCCAGGCTACAAATAGAATCATAGAAAGTAGAAGAGAGTAAAAAGTTACCATACATAACAGACTCCAAGGGCCCACAGCCTCAAACAGCTGCTATGAACTGTTCGTGCTTTGTAGCAAGTTTCCTTGTGGGGCTTGTGCTTTAATTCGTTCCTTTATTTGATTCCTTGCAGTATAAAGTGAGCAGAATCGGTTAGTCGGTGTTTGTTCCCTTGGTGCTTGCCTCATTTGTAAGGTTCAGAGGTAAAGTCGCGTGGAAAAAGCATGTTTTGCCCTCCCTGCCGCTGCTCTCCCAAATGAGGCAGGTCTCCTGAGGTTAGATTGTGAAGCAGTAATTTAAAGCCCACTGAATGGCTTTGACTCCCTCTCCACACTGTGCTCTCAATACAGACTAGTTCTTAGTACTCAGCAGCATAGCCCATATGTCCAGAAGGTCTGAATCAACCCCTCCAAAGGATGATGAAATTACAAAATAGCACTAAAAATTAATACAGCTTGGTACTCTGAGAGTGCTTTTTCTTCTTCCTCTCTCTATTTTTATTTTTTTTTATAAACACTCCAGCTCTCCAGAGCATGTATCTGTGAGACATCGTATACCACTTTCCAAAATTTCAAATTAACAACTTATTTTGAACTCTAGAGCAGGTCATCTGCTTTTCATAGCTGCCTGTCCTCTTGCCTGGCAATTTGATTCTTCCAACGACCTCCAAAGAAATCTCATCCAATCTACCCCCTCACTATTTTCATCTCTTAACACATAGGTAACATCAGCTCTAGTGATCGTGTGTATCTATGGGTCTTCAGCTCTTTTCTGGTTTCATAGGAGAAGGAGCATGTTGTTTCTTGACTGTTACTAGTTTTACTCCTCCTCAGGAAGGAGGTCAGAATCAGGATATATGGAGCAGATGAAAAATGTGAAGGAGAAAGAACTGCTGGACTTTGTATCTTTTTTTGTCCCCCTCTATGGTTGCCTGTGAAAAATAAGTTGTATCTTAGTTGGTTCAGCTCATAAGGTTTCCTACTCTTCCCCAAAAACAGGGAGGGAGGAAAATAGGTTGGTTTCCACTGTGTCCCAGTTCCTTTGTTTTCAGGACAGGGAAGTTTTGTGGTACCTGTAAAGTAGCTCCAGCCTCAGAGAAAAATCACATACTTGTGACGATGCTCTCTGAGTAGGCAGGACAGCAATCCCAGTATTGGTACTAACTTCTTAGCTGATGCTTTGCAACTCTGTCGAGTCCTAATAATGATCTGTGCTTGCACCTCAGTTTCAGGGAGTTCAGAGAATCAGGCTTGGAGAAAGCCAGGCTTTGCAATGATTGAGGAACACTGTTCAAGCAGAGACTGTCACTGATGTCTGGTACAGTCAATGCCTTGATCTGGTGAACTCCAGTGTTTGCATGTATGGGTGGGAACAGGATTATAAGGTATTTATGTGTCCTGTTTCAGTGGTGAATTGTTTTTTCTTTTTTATTTACCCAGTTTGTAAAACCAGAGTGGCCCATGGAACCAACTCCCATGAGGTGAGTTAAAAACCTTTGCAGTATTACCCACCTGCTTCCAGTCCTCTGCCATGGTGGTTTGGCTGGCGATTTTCCGAGTCCTGTAGTAGGCAGAATGGGGTCTGTACCCAAACAGCTTTTCTTCCCTGCCTCTCCCTCATATTTAATTGCACCATTATTTTTTCAAAAATCTGAAATGAAGTTAAATATGCCTTGAACTTCTGACATGGAAGTTATTTTTAGCCATTTCTAGCTTCTATCATCTTGTTGTGTGCAGCAGTTTGTGGTCTCCAGTCAGCTCTGTCTGCAAGGAATCTCCTTCAGTCTCTCCTTTGGTGAGAGGTCACACTAAGTGGTATTTCCATCCCACAGTATTACTTTTCCAACATGTATGTGGTACAGATGAGAAGTGGGTTTGTTTGTCAGATGGAGCAGCTGGCTCTTTTCCTTGAGGGGAAGGAGAAACAAATAAGAGACGGTTTCCAGGCATGTTCAGTTGTAATAACACAGTGGGATCTGTGGGGAGAACGGGGCTGGTAGTGCTTATCTGCCTTCCTGTAATGCAACTGCAGCTAAAATGGTTGTGTATTCCTGGAAGAAGTGCATTACCTATGAGACTAGCTTCCTCTAAATTTAGGTGAGTTAAGTCTGGTTTTAATTCTTTTCCATTTGTGCTTCCTGCCTTCCTGCTTACTGCAGGTCAGTTTTGAGAATCCAGCCCTTGCTGCTGGCTCTCCTAATTCCTGGCTTCCTTTGTTAACAACATGGTCATTAGCCCAGATTTCCCAGCTGCTCCTGAAACGTGCCCTGTGTTGCTGCAACGTCTCTGAGAGATGAAGATCCTGAAGTAAAATGTTAATCTAGACTGACGGAATGTCTATGGCTGAAAACTTGACTGACCAGCACTTTCTTTTAAAATGACAGCGAGATTTTTCAGGCAGGCCTTAGGTTGGATTATTTCACAAGCCAACAGACAGTCCTGTTAGTTTGCCAGAGCAGCTGCTATAAATTTTTGCTGTCATTCCCAAGAACACTTGGGGACTGGATTGTTAGCAAATGTAAGACTCAGTCTTCCTTGCTGATTCTTCTGTCAGGAGTTCCTCTATAACTGCAACCTGAAATGCATGAACCTTTCAGTGTGTGTTCAGTCAGGCTTGGACTTTGTTTCCCTGGTGAATCTTTCTTTGATCTTCTTTCATATGGTGCAGGCACACCTCAGCCTCCTGCCAGAATTCCATTTTCTGAGTAAAAATTAGGCTAAAATACAATTGTAGGCTGCACTTCATCACAGGAACTTACGATGAGAGCCTAGAAGGACCCTTGGAAAAAAGCCTGAAATCTTTTGTGGTACTTTACATGCAGCAACTTTGTAGTTGCTGAGTTCTGAGGAATGTTCCTATTTATGATCAGAGTGGAACTGTCTTATAATTGCTTATAGTCAATAATGGCAAGGGAAGCACAAAATAAATACCTGCTTACAGTATAGTCTGTCTAAAAGATGAAGCATAGGTCTACAAGCAATAAATTGTTGCCTGTTTTATTAGTGACTCCTTCTTTGGCTTTTGGTAAATCACTTCATTTTCTGTAGATACGTTTTCACTGCAGAGCTGACGCTGAAATTAGAACACTGACCAGAAACCTGCTTTTCAAAAAGCTCAAGTACTGGCTAACAACTGAAGGTGCAGGCTGGAGTTTGGGTTTGGTGCCAGCCAAGGCTGGTGCCTCCACCCTTCTCATGTGATAACATGCTGTCATTAAGCCTTGTTGAGCTATCCCATGGTTCTACATGGCCTCTGCACTAGCAGTCGCCTTGGCCAGCTCAGCACTTGAACCCTGCATTGCCAGCACTGTTTGTTAAACTTGAACAGAGATGATGGCTGAAAGTTGTGCTTCCTGGCTGCCAACAGGTCAGAACACAATTAACCTTCGGTAAAGCTGCCATGAGAGATCCATAGCCTGAAGAAATGTGTCCAGAATTACTTTTTCTGAGTGTTAGAAGACAGGAATAAAAAGATAGCGAAACACCATGCTTTTTGAGACTGAATTTCTTAAAGACATTGTCAGTAAGAATTACTGGTGCAGCTGTTTAGTTTTGCCTTCAAGAGAGCTCTGCATTTATAATGAGGAATGCTATTTGGAAATTATGATATCAAGTATTGTTCCCATGTTACTGCCAGACACAGCAGGTCTGTGCTAGATGACAAAGAGCAAGTACACCCTGCAAGGAAATTCTTGGAGCTCTATTCACGCATGTTAAAAACCATGAGACGTCCCAGTGAAGCAGCATAACGCAACACTGCAGGAGTTATATGGTTATGTACTAGTCCATGGGCTGTCAGCACAGAGCTTTGCAGAAGAGAGCTTTCACATAGTTTCCAGTAGTCTAGATCAGTTATGTGCTGAGAAGATAAACTCTCTGGCTTTCCACATTTCTAAAATTAGGCTGATAAGCACCTGTTCATCTTTCTTTTTGTGGGAATCAGTTAATATTGGAAGAGAACACTATAGGAACAGTACAGTTCTTGCCAGTGTGATGTTGTAGATGATATAATGCCAGCAGTCTACACAGGAGGAGGAAGAAAAGAGTGTTTCTTGCCACCAGTAAGAAACAAACGAGGTATGATATTGTTGCTGTGAATCATCTTGATGGAGGATTCTGCCAGTTAGAGACGTTTCTTGCACAGGTTGTTACCACTTGCAAATTCACTCTGTGCTGTCAAATAGAAAGCACCTGGTGTAACAGAGACAGTAAGAATATCAGCTGCAAGGACCTATTGAATGGACACGTTGACTTGAACTCAGAAAATGCTAATCTACTGAGTCACTGTGCGTGCCTGCAGACAGTTACGTGATCTAATGTGGACTAACAGATAAGGAGGAATAAGGACAAAAATGTGCTCAGACTTTTAACTATGAGTTTGTAATCACTACATCAGTTACCACAGCCATGTTTTTGAACAACTAAGAAACACCAAAATCCTATTATATTTGCTATTTTCTTACAGGAGCAAACTAAGGTGTTAGAAAAAGTTCAGTCTGAAAGTACAGCATTCATCAAATGAGCAGATGATCATACGTAATACATGAGAGAGAGCACAAAGTGGTAAAGTTTCTCTCTAAAATCCATTCAGTGTCCCTGGCTTCTCTAGGACACAGCTAGTCTCAGAAAGCACAAGAACTGACAGAAAGTATGTGGAAAGCGAAAGCAAGCAGTATAACTCGTCTGCACCATGCTGAGGCAGGAAGTTTCAATTTTATTTTGTATATTGCTATGGAGTCACTATAGGACCCAGAGGAAATCTCTTACTCTAGACTGTCTTGTATCCTGAGTAGGATACAAGATAGAGTAGGCCCAATCAGGACAGTGAGATAATATTAACAGGCATAAAAACACACTTGTGTTTCAGAGCTTAGGAACTTTTCTGATAAGTGTTTTGCATCCTATACTGACTGAGGTAGGTGGCAGGCTCAATACTTGGCTATTAGCTGTTTTCTTCAAGACTCTTGAGAGGGGAAAGGTGTTCTAACCAAAACATCCCTGCCTGTGGGAGGGAATTTTTTCCAGAGGAAAGAAAGATAAAAAGTATGTCAGGTAGACTGACCTTGAACAGTCCTCACTTACCTTACTACCAGTATGTCCCCCTGCCACTGTGGATAACAAGGCCCAGCATTGCTGCAGTAATGAAGAGAGGTCACTATTCAGATCCCTAGAGCATAGTTTTTCAGGGCTTTGAGGATGCAGAGCAGACCTAAGTTTACCCTTACTGCTGCGTAGGGGCACACTGCTATAAAGTACTTTCATCACCTGTGCCACAATGATGCTTGCTGCTGGTTGTGTGTAGCAGCTATGTCAGCACCCATACTCCAACAGCAAACCTGCAAAATGGGGCACTGTGGTTATGCTAATTATATATGCATGTATGCATGGTAATGGAGAGATCAATGGACAGACCAGTGTATCGTGTGCTGAAGATAAGCTGTCTCATCGAAGTTTTTCTGTGCACCTACCAACATTGCTTCTGTGCTGTTTGAGGGGGCTGTTGGTCACCATTCAGGCCCTATAAACACCTTCCTTTTTGGCATATTTATTCCACTGCCTTCAAGAGGACTATCCATTTCGAGTAATGGGGTGAAACAAAGGAAAATCAATAGGACGGCATTTGTTAGCAGTAAGAACTACCAGAGTCTGAAAAATGTTCTTTGATGGTGTGGGTAAAGCCCTGATGCTTAGGCTGTAGCAACTGGGCTGAACCAAACAATGAGAATAGAGCTATGAGGGAAAAACTCATGTAATTGGTACACAGAGCTGTGTCTTCCCTTGTTTTCATTCTACACTCTTGTATTCGATACAGACTTTGTCATCTGTGTTGGTCAGGTGTTTTACCCTTTTGTTGTACCTGCAGTAGTAGTAGCTTCCCAAGTAAAGGCAGCAAATGAAATTGCAAAGAGCTGAGAAGAAAATGTTGACTCAAAATGAAAGCTGCATTGCCAGTAGTGAGAGCTGTGTGTCAGTGAAATTAAACGTAATGAAATAGATAGAAACGGAGAAGGAATTCACACATGGTCAATACACATCCACCCATAGATGTTGTCCCTTGTTGCTAGTCAGGTGGTGGGTAAGCATGAAATTATTGCGAGACTTGTGCACAACTATGTGTGCATGTTTCCAGATGGCGATCATCTTCAACCAGGAGGGCCTGAAAGCTGTTCGCCCCCCTTGCGTCATTCAGAGCTTCATCAACCACAATGCTGTGCTCTATAAAGTCTTCGTGGTCGGGGAATCCTACACAGTGGTGAAAAGACCATCTTTAAAGAACTTCTCTGCAGGAATCTCAGGTATGTTGTACGGATATAAAGGAAAATGTCCATTCTTGGAGCCTTGGCAGGAAACATCTCAAAAGAAAACTATCTGTGAAAACACTGCTGAAGTGAAGGCAGCTGGTTCTGACATATGATATTTCCTCTTCTGTATTATTTCAATAGGAAGGGAAATAACTCACCTGCTCTGGAATACATACGAATGACATTCATATAGTAAATATTTAGGCAATGGTAACCTGAGTCTTACCTGTTAGAAACAGTTTGTTTTATGTCATGTGAAAAGGGGGAGCGGGAGAGTTCTCTCATTTCACAGTAAATTTGTGTGTCGTTTGTTCCGGAGTTTGTTTATAAAAGTGCTTTGGAGAGAATTTCCTGGATTTCATAATTTCAGAACTTCCTCTCCCTATTTTTACCTTGATTGTGTTTGTGTGTTTAAATTAAAGATCACTTGTGCTCTCCCCTAAATGAGACTCCCTGTTCATGTGATGGCCAGTGTTGAAAACCTTGCTGGGAAGTGTCTTTTGGTTTGTAGGTACCAGCTGTGTAGGGGAGAAGGAGGAATGAATTTGTCAGTGAGGACAGTGATCCTTCTATATGTCACTAGAAAGCAGCACTTAGAGGTTTTTCATTAAAGATTACTTAGATTTCCTTTATGGAATAAAAGCTCCTTTCCAGAGAACTGCATTCTTGTGGCCCACTAAAAGTATAAAGGAATTAGCAGCACATGGATCTACTTGCAACTGGACAAATCCAGGAAGTGGGGATGGGATCAGCCTAAAGGAGATGAATGAACAAGTGACAGTCTTGTATCACTTTGCTTAGTGTTTTCTGCTGATTACGTCCATGTCCATTGTCCATTGCATTTCGCACACAAGTATGTATTTTGTTAGTATGGGTATAGTAAGATCCCAATAAAAGTCCTTGTCTATAACTGTGTGCACCTGTATTTACGTTTAGGTCTGTTCTCTGTCCTGATCAAATTAAGGAGGGCAGAACCTGTGTTCATATAAACTATTAGGAAAGTTGGTCTATACTTTTGCTTTTTGAAGGGAACATTTTAAGGTATTTTCCTAAAAATGTTAGTGTAAGAATTGCAAGTTGTCTATCCACATAAAAAGTAAGTTTAGGAGGCAGATTATGGTAAGTGTCTCACTTTCTTACCCAAATCAGGAGAGTTTAAGGGGGTGTTTCCTGCATTCCTGTGGTGCCTCCAAAAAGAGGGCAGGTCCTGACCACAAAATGTACTGCTTTCTCCCATGGTGACAGTGCCTCCCCAGCTCCACAGAGATCTCAGTACCCTGGGTGCTGCTGGCCTATGGCCTGCAGTGAATGCAGCTTCTCCCTTCTGTCATACACCTTCCCCTTGGGACTGTCACTTTGAGTATTGTCACTTCGAAATCAGCTTCATTATCTGACTGAACTTAGTTAATTGGCACTGGTGAACGAAAGGAAGCTGATTTCTCTTAGTAGTTCTGTTTATCTGTGGTCCAAGAACGGTGGGTGGTCTGTCTGTGGGTCCCTGCCAGTGCAGGCGGCCGAGTGCCAACAGCAAAGTGCCTCTGCATTGGGTGGGTGGCAGGGACAGCCCAGTGGGGACCAGGGCAAGATTCCCGGGGCTACAGTGCCACCTACTGTTCCTTGCACATTTGGAAATGAAAATCAGCTATAAAGTTATTTACAACCTGTTTTTAATTGCAGACAGAGAATCAATATTTTTCAACAGCCACAATGTTTCCAAACCAGAGTCCTCATCCGTCTTAACAGCAGTAAGTACATTTGGTCTTTTTCCCTCTAGTGCGGCTGGAAAACTGTCTAGTCCTTTCTTATGGAAGTGTTAGTAGCTAGTGACTCTCTTTCACAAGTTGTCTGCTTCTGTGTTGCAGGCTGAGGTCTGTTTGGTACCACGAACCAGCATGACTGTGTCCCCCTCTGGTTTTCCTTACCGAGCTCCGGTGAGGAAGCACTGATGCAGCAGGGCTGTGCTGCTTGCCAGGCCCAAACTCCCCAGGTCTAATCTAGGCAAAGGGAAGAAGGAGGTTCTGAATGCAAACACCTGGATTTTTCCTGTCCAGAGAGATTAATAAGCATATAAATCATCCTTCTAGGACTCAGTTCTGTGAGGAAAGACAAACAATGAAAATTCAAGCATAGCAATGATTTTGGCACGAGGCCACAATAGCTGTCTGCATGTGAGCATGCCCGAGCTGTGACCATGGGACCATTTCTGGGTGTCCTTCAAGACCAGCTGTGCCAGCACACTGCACAGTTTCATGCTAGCATTACCAGTCCTTTTAATAAGCTTTGCACATATGAATACTAACAAATTCTTGGGCACTCGATGGCTGAGAAAGTCACTTTACAGCACTGGGTCCTTTCAATCTTTCAGTCTCAAGATCCTTTTCTGTTTCACAAGCTCTGCTGGGGACTAGTCTCATATTTGATTGAATTTTGCGTGCAGAACTGATGCTAAATATTAAAACTGTAATTGTGCTATTCATAAATTCCTCTATGGCTATTTTAAGGGAGAAGCCATTACTAAGAATTTACTTTCAGATTTAGAGAGTTTGCTATCTCACTCATACACATACATACTCCATACATGCTTCTGTAGGCATAGCAGCATACTTCTGCTGTGTAACATGTTGTTTAGGAAGTGAGGAAAATCTCATCTTCCAGTCAAAAGTAACCTGAGTTATTCATTTTAATAAATATTTATAGAATAATTTTAACATGAAAACCCACATTAAAGGTATGCTCTGCCCTGAAGATATCAGCTGAGTTGTATTGTATGGGTCAGATTAAACCAGCAACAGGGGTCTGTCCTATCAGTCCTTTAGCATAGATCTTGATCTACATTGAAATAACAATGATTTCCAGAATATCTGCAGCACAGGATTAAACATGCCACCTGTATATGTTTTTTAAGGTGTAGATCTAGTACTTAAGATACTGAATCTGATTCTCCATTCATTCCTACACTGCTGCTCCAGCTGCACCAGTATGAAGAGGAAGAACTAGGTACTTTAGAGCAGATGAACTTCCAGTATAGGAAGGATTCTGAATTATGAAAGCAGTTTCTCTTTGGTGTCTTTCTCTGTTTCATGCCAATGGTACTCTGCAATTAGATTTGGTGGTTATGCACCTGGAAACTTCTGAAAATCAATCTTTCCACTAAAAAGGGTCTTTCAGAGTCTCTTAGTAATGTGTCTTTTTCCATTATAGCTGGATAAAATTGAAGGAGTATTTGAGCGGCCAAACGACGACGTCATCCGGGAAATTTCTAAGGCACTGCGGCAAGCTCTGGGAGTTTCCCTCTTTGGAATTGATATCATCATTAACAATCAGACTGGGCAGCATGCAGTCATTGATATAAATGCATTCCCAGGTGAGGAAAGCCTTTCCACTCCTGCTTTCTGGAGTAAGTTTTACTGCTGGTGTCTCACATCATTGCTTCCCAGGCTGGCAACGGGAGAGCAGCAACCAGATGGTTCTGACATCAAATACAGGTCAATCTGGGAAGGGAAGAACCCTAATCTAAATATGGAATTTGCAACAGAAACATCGGGTCTTAGGAGATAGGGTCAAATTTTAGTGGTCAATTGTAGCATGGCTGTCATATCCTTCCCTGCAGTGGGGGTCTGTGTGCTGGGACCTATCCTTTCTGGGCCTGGCCCTCATCCTGAAATGAAAAGAAGAATAGTAAATTCTATTTTAGGAGAGCCCTTAAACACTTCTGTTTTTTTCAGACTCTATGCCATTTAAAAAGATGAAGGGGTGGGAGCAGTAAACCGTTCCCTTGAATATCTCTTCCTGTGCACATTGATTCCCCCCAAAAAGGCATTTGTGCACAAAAATAGTACCAGAAATCTGAAGAACATAAAATTGTAGGTGCACAGAAGTTGCTGTAAAGAGTTAAGATCCTTGCAGGTTCTCCTGGAGTAAAAGAATAGATTAGAGCATGTAAAAACAGGTAAATTTGTCCTCTGCTTTTTTCCGTGCAACATATATCTTGGAAACAACTAAGCGAACTCCTTGACCACTGGAATTGTTAAAAGGAGTTATAAGTATGTATAAAGGAAGGCAATAATGGTCTGTCACTTGTGCTGAATTCAGTAGCTTCAGAGGAAAAGAACACATCATCCTCATTTGATGCTGTTTTGCATGGGTTTTTCTTTTTGAGAATCTCCTCTCATTACCTGAATAGTGGTGTTTGTTTCCAGAAACATACACGTACTGTTATGTAGATTCTTTAAACTGCCATTGAAAACTTTAAGTTTTTAATATGTCTGTGGTGTCTTTACATCTGCAGATCTTTTCCTGAGCCCTCAATCTCCTTAGTCTTTCAGTTGGGTCCTCAGTCCCACTACTGCCCTGAAGTGCCTTGCCTGTGACTGCCTTCCTTTTAATAATCAGCTCTGCTATTCTCAGGTTGCTTTGCAGCACGGTTCTACCATATGGTGTTGATACAATCTGCAGACCTGTGAAAACACTCTTCCGCCAAGAGCAGTGAAATGACCTAAATTGGGTGTCAGATGGAGCCATATCAGTTTCATGAATGGAATTATATGGCAGACATTGGGTATTGAAGTCAGTGATGCAGGAAATTCTTTTGCAGTCCTGCATTCTGTATTTTGTTTTGGTGTTTCATGGGTTTTATTTTTTTTCCCAAGTATTGTTTTGGGTTTGGTACTTCGCACAGACTGAAATTCCTCTTTTCTTGAAATGATAAAAAGTCCAGATTGGGGAACAACTAGTGGCAAACATAAATTTACATATTTAGAGAGGAGTAATGTCTTCTTGTTATGGTAGAAGTTTTCAGAAATGCCTTCAGCCTCATGCTCTGCTGTACTTCTACCCTAAGGCAGTAGTAGGAGAAAGTTTAGAGGATAGCAGCTGGGACGAGACATATGAAAAAGAGAAGGCTGGGGAGGCACAAAAGTGTCTTCAAATTTGTAAAAGGTAGCAAAACTGAGAAAGTGAGAGGCCCTTGCTCTCAAGGGCTGCTGAGGTCAGAGAAGAAACAATGGGGTAAAATGAGACAAAAGAAAAGCTACATCTCAGCACAGAATACTCTGCTCAAAAGCACGTTCAGCCCAGGCAACTGCATTTACCTCCAAGGGCCAGTATGATTAAAAGCTGAACAGGCTGACAACCAGCACCTTGCTAATGAGAAGTTCGAACTCAGGCCACTCAAAAGAGTCACTGATGGGCTGCATTAGCAGTGGGATCTCCCTGGTGCTAGCTCAGTGCAGTCCCAGGAAGGGACCCTCCCTTGCTCCTCTTCCTCAAATCATCCTAGCCTGCGGTGGTTGCAGTAGAGCCAAATTGGAGCCAACTTAGACCGTCCAGGGACCTACTGCATTATCTCTGCACCACTGCTTTGAGAAAGGGAGGGGAAGAGGTGCTCTATAAGGAGCATTCACAGCCTCGTCCATGGTGCTCAAGCCATGGCTTGGAGCCAGGCCTAACCAAAGCCTTGTCCAGGCCCAGAGGCTTGCTGCCTTACTTGTGTGCTGCCTTTTGTGTTTACCAGGCTAGAAGCTCATTTGAACCTGTCACTCAATGGATGTCATCTTGAGATGAGTTTAATGTCAGCAGTGAGAGCAGATGTACCTGTAGGAGGATGCTGTCTGTTATCTGCTCCATTAGCACCAGCTAATCTTCAAAAAGATTTTAAAGATAAATGTCTGAAAGGCCCATAGTGTCTTCTGTTCTATGGGAAACCGCTGTTACTACATTTAGCAGTGGTTACCAGCTGAGATACCTGACTTGGCACAGTCATGTAGCACGTGGGGTTTGTGTTTGTCTGACCTCAGATAGGTGACAGAAAAGGCTCCACATAGCCTGCCGTTCTGGGGCTGAGCTCAGCCAGCCTGAGCAGTGGCTTGTGTGTGCAGGCTGTCCCCGTGTGCGTGAACTGCTGGCTCTGGGTGAATCTCCGTGGTAGCCTCAGATCCAGACGTGCACTTTTTGTGTGTAAATGTATTGGCACAAATGCAGGACGTGGGCTATTTGCTTCTCTCAGGGGGAGATGCGGAAAAGCAGAGAGTCTGCCAGATCAGGTAAAGTCTCTGAAAAATCAGGCAGGTAGCATCTGTAATGCTGGCTCAAAAATGCTCATAGCCAGTTCTTGCCTCCACCTCAGCTCACACGTACTTGTTTTCAGATGCACTGCTCGGTGGACATCTTTCCTGTCCAGGCTCAGTAATTGGTCTCCAGAGACTCTAGAGACTGTTTCCAGCATAGCAAAATCCAGGTCTCTTGTAGACAGGCATTTCCAAAATGGTTTCAGTGGGCAGGGCTCAGATAGCACCTGCTGGGGCATGATTCATGCAAGTTGTTCTTTGAGGCACGCAAAACTTACATCCTTCCACTGATACGCTGTGCGACACGAACCCTGAATTCCTTGTCAGTAGTTTCTGAAGGTGTAATTTAATCTACCCTTCTTGATTTTGTTATCATTGCGGCACAGGGATGTCCCACAACTGACTTGTTTGAGAGGCCTGCAGGAGCCCTCGGTGAACCAAAGAAGGCATTATCCGGTTTGCAGCCTTCCCCAGGTGTCCTGTGACTCAAGAGTTCAGGCACCTAGTTCTCTTCCTCCCTTCCTTGTATTTCTTTTTTACAAGCTTATAAAGTTTCTTCTGAGCGGCCAGGCAGGATTACTTGGGCCGTTCCACCCAGTGTGCACAGATGGAGCCTGCCTATTACATACAGCTTCCTTACGCTGTAACATCTGCTGATTTCAGGACTGAGTAACTGGCCATCTTATTCCTATTAAATATTTAAAGCAGCAGCTTTTTGAGTTTGCCAGGTGCCCTCCGACAAGGCGAGTTTGTTTGCCGTGAGCGGGCACGGAACACTCTAGGGTAGTATGGATCTCCTCTCTGAATATTAAAGCTGTTACTATGGAGATGGCTTATTCCCGGGGTGTTTGAAGCACTCTGAGTAGATTTGAAGGCTAATCCCACGGCTTTTACATAAGCAAGAAAGCATAACAAGCACTTCTGTTAAAGAGGTGGAGATGGTGTTCTGACTCCAGTGGCCAGCCCTAAGAGTCCTGGTTGCCCCCTGCCAACCAGTGGATTATCATGTGGGGCACTCTGGAACTTGATGCTTTGAAATGAATGATTTGTTTGGTGAATCCGTTTAAGGGTCTTTGAGACAGCAAAACTGTGAGCTATTATCTCACATTGCTGGTGTTTTGTGTGACCTGTTAAGCATCTAGGAGAATTGTGACCAAGTAAACTAGAATGCATAGCAATGTAGCAACCTAAGAGTTAATTGATTAACATATGGGTTATAAATACACCATAAAATCACCACATTTATCTTAAGGTGAAATTATCCCCTCACTCTTATGTTTTCCAGGAAGTTGAGGTTTTTAATGCCTAAGGAAGTTGGTCTTTACAGGAGAATGGAGATTAAAATGGAATTATTTATGGGTCTGAGGAGCTCTTCTGCCCAGTGATCACATAACTAAGAGTGTGTTAAAATGTGTGTTTACTTTGTGGTCTCTGGTTCTACTCATGCACTGCTATGGGAATGTGTGCTATTCACATGGGTCTTTTAAACTTACTTATTGCTTCAGTCTCCTGTATTAATGCCAGGTCACCTTCAGAATACCTTTATAGCATTTGAAAACAGTCAGCCTATCCCATTAAATAACACTGAATGTCATGTCACCTGTAAATACTAAGGCAAACTGATAACAATTTTTGGGTAATGCAGTAACAGTTAAGATCCATTTCAAGACATTGTACCCATATGTTGCACGTCTGGTTCAATTTTAAAATGAATGCAATGATAAAACTGTGCCTGTACCAGAGTGTTTAAAATAGCCAGAAGCTCTGTACGCCTACTGCCACCCTTTGTGTCACCAAAAATGTTGTGTCTCCTGGTATTTGAGCAACTGTTCTAACCAGGAAACTTGTTATTCAACACAGAACATGCAGAAAGGTGGTTTCAGTAAAAGATTGGTGTTTCTACGAAGTACTGTATCATTGATATATGTTTCCTGTGCCTTGAGTGCTTTTGAGACATAGCAGGAAACATGTTTTAAGTGTCAAGTTAGGTTAGGCTAGATGAGCATCACGTTGCTTCTTACACAGTGGAAAGCTGCCTTCTCTGTAGGGTATAAAGCCAGCCCTGCTGTCCTCGGAGGTTTTCCTAACTGAGGGTATTGCTGGAGCGAGTCCAGACCCTCAAGGAAGCTCTGCATTAGAGCTACATGCCATAGTAAGCAAGGAAACAGGATGAAAATGATCAAAGTTATACCCCAGAGTTTGTAACTTAGGGAAAAACCTGGATTTGGCAACAAATGGTAGAGTATACCTAAAATTATATATACCCATATATACTTGTGAGGAAAAAGAAATAGCATATCTGAAAGATAGCAGTTTTTCTCATTGGAAAAAAAAGTATTTTTATTGCAAGAGTCTCTCTGTTCCTCTTTATGCTAATCTGCTCATGCTGTCACTTAAAATGATGTCATGGAAAAGGAGCCTTTTTATTATCAGTTGGAGGGCAAGGACAGCCCAAGAAATAAACTGCTAAAAGAAACCTTTCAAAAAACTCAGGAAAATTACTTAACTGCCTTTTTTTCTTTCCTTCCATTTTTCTCTTCTCAGGTTACGAGGGTGTTTCCGAATTTTTCACAGATCTCCTGAACCACATAGCTGCTGTCCTGCAGGGTCAGGTACCTGAAGTGACCCAGCTAAACCGCAGCAAGCTCCTGGCAGAGCAGACCGGTGGGATCATGGACGAGCGGATATGCTGTGCTAGCACAGGCTGTCTCAGCGTCATGGGAAAAGACTCCTCCTGGATTGTGGAAAGCGAGACCAACAGCTCAGTAAAACTGCAACACCAGAGACTAGGCTGCAACTCGGCAGTGTCCCCCAGCTTCCAGCAGCATTGCGTTGCTACGTTGGCAACAAAAGCTTCTTCTCAATAACTTGCCAATACCATGGACTGAGAAAAAGCCACAGGGATACAAATTGTGGTCCCAGAACCAGATCAGGCTGTATAATACAATTGAGAAAAAAAATGGGGGGGGAGGGGAAAACCAAACAGAAAACACAACACAAAAAAGCAAAATTTAAAAAAACCTTCCATTTGATTTCACCTAATACGCTGATGAAACGGACTGAAAGGGGAAGAGTGAGAAAGTGATTCAGATCCATTTCATCAGATTCCAGTTGCAAATCTGTAGTGAGTTTACACATCCATGTGTTTTAACACTAGTCCTTTCATGGTGGGAGGGTTGCTCTTTCATTTCTATTGTTCTTTGTAATCACTGGTGACCAGCATTTTAAAATCAGACCTCATGGTATCAAGAAGATAATAATCTTGAAATGCAGTATCTGAATGTAACAAAGCTAGAGATTTTTGCCTAAAATACTCCCTGTTCCTTTTTTTCCAGGTAGGCCATTGCAAAAGAAAGCTAAGACAACTTCAGTATCACTAAACCAAATCTCTTGAAACATTGACCAGTCAAGATGTTGACAGGTAGCTTGCTGTGAAGCATCTGCACTTTGAGTAGGATAGAGCAGCCTGCTTGTTCAGGGGCAGAGCCGAGGTGACCACCCAGGCCTCATTGCTTCAGTCAAAAGCAGCTTCTAACCACGTTTGCCAACAACAACACATTTCATCCAGAGAGGGTGCCAGTATTTAGATTGGGTGATTTGAGTAGATTAAATAACATCCTTTCAATAGTCTGCTAGGAGTGAAATCCTGGAAGAGTTAACAGAAGCAGCTCATAGCGGAGAATTTAATTCTCCTGTCACTGCACTTGTGAGGACTCTGGGAGAGCTCTGCAAAAAGGCTGGCAGAGCTGTGCGTTTTCCTTGCAGCAGTACACCTGGTCTGTCTATCCTGACGGGTAACTCAGTTGCTGCCTTCCACAGATCCATGCTGTTGTGCATTTTTTTTCCTGCAAATTGAATATAAACAGAACTGTGTACCTTTATATGAGGTAGAAGTACAGGACAGCTCTAGCTTGGAGACCACATTATTTTGTTGCAAGCTGCCAGGTGAGGCCGTATGGTAATTTACAGTAGTGCTTTATACTATTTGTAAACTGTAGCATGGCCAATTTGTTATCTCTTGAGATACACAGTGAACTGATGGTGTTCACCTTCTATTGCATCTTTGAGCATGGCAGCATCTTCTGCTGTTGAGAATTCCTGCAACTTCTGCCAGTTCTGAACACTACATTGAAAATATCCAAGTGCTGAGAACGGAGACACTATTTTGGTAGAAGGAGTGGCCTCCTATTCCCCTTATAAGCCCTAAAATCCATTTAAGAGGGGTAGTGTTAAGAAAATTTCCTTAGTTAAGCTCCTAGCTTGCAGATAGAGGAATTGCCGTCTTTCTATAGCAGGCATTTGTGAAGCATCCGCCACTGCAGCATTTAATACCGGTTTGGTTGGTATCAGGTGTTAGATAGCTACTTAAAAGGAAAGGATCTAGAGCTTAAAGCCCAGTTAGATCATGGAGAGAGGATTAAACTGTATAAAAGATGTCACCGCCACCCTACTTGATGGTGCCAGTTCTGGAGGAGAAAAAGTTTTGAAGTGTTGTGTGGCAGTTCTTTTGTGTAAACAATACTTTTTCCTTAGGAGAGATTGGTCTTCTTCCAAAATGCCATTTTTGGGAATTTCCTGTAGCCCAGATTGAATTTTTCAGGATCAGTTACACAGTAGAAGATGATTCCACCTCCAGAGGGATTACTAACTTCAGAATATTTCTGTAGGGACTGGAAGGACCTTATGAGTGTAGTATTGGTCAGATTCCAGGGTACACAGAAACGCAGCCAATTTCCTCAAAGATTGCAGGCCAGTTCTGAGCTGGGCACACTTCACAACCCTTGTATGCTTTGAGGCTGCTGGATCCCACATTGTCTGCAGCGCCAGGTCCCGCATGGTTGTGGTTTGAGTGAGTCAGATGTACATAGGTAGGGGTTTATAAAAGTATTCATGATAGACCAAACCTTTCGTAAAGCCATGAATGAAATAAAATTGACATCTACACTTAGGGGTTGGTTTTTGTTTGTTTAAAATAAAAAGTGTTTATGTTACATGTGTAACAAAAGATACCCTCAGGAAGGAACTTGCCAGTGCATATTTTTGTATGATACTTTCTTGTAACCAGCTGGTGGAGTGTTTGTAGACTTGCCTATTGCTCCCTTTATTACAATGGCTTGGGCTTTTTTTGGTTTTTTGGTTTTTGTTTCTTTACTGGGTGGTGGGGATAGAGCAATGATGTTAAAACTGCTTTACTAACTCAAGACCTTTCAAACTAAGTATGTTTACATAAGTTGAGTGTTGGATCCAATGGAAGTGTCTGTATGCTGTTTCTTAGTTAGAACATCAAGTAAGAATTTTATTTTCCTGGCTGCCTTCTGAATTTTGGTTGGCCTATTTTGCACTGCTTTTTTTCTCCAAAATAAACTACTGAAATATAATTGTGCATTTTAAACTTGTTTACAAATGATTGTTAGAAGTTTATTTTGTAATTCTCTGAATGCTTGCAGAAATACTATATTTAAATATTACTCCAGACCTTGGCAGTAACTAGAAACCAAGTTTAGGTCATTGGTGTGATCAGTGACATTTTTCCCATAGTCTGTAATTTATTTTTTATTTATCGAATGTATCAGATAACTTTAATTTACCAGGTGCAGGTATGCAGGTACCTGTTGTGATGTGGCATTACAATAGAATTTTCGCATAAATTACCATGCAATTGCTGTACTACTATATTTCCTTGCAGAAATTAATGTTACGGCTCATATATTAGAATATTAACAGGGGCAAATCGGGAGACCAACTTTTAAAAGCCAAACCTGTAAATTACCAAGTATCCAGACATACAGTTATGTTATTGCGAAACATTCAAGCATGAGTATGTTATTAAGCCTGTGCTAAAGTGCTTTTCTGAATTGCTGCCTCGTTTGGTAATTTCAAGATAGTTTTGGTTTAAGATAAGCTTCACAGTAAGTTAATTAATAATCTGTAGTCTTGTCTTTCTTTGTAAAAGTAGAGGAGTGTAGTAACATTAGACCATACCAGAATGCCCTCGCTCTTAAAATTGCAGACAATCTGAGGAGATTTTCCATAATGTCTGTTTGAATTCTGTTATTATGGGTTAGAAAAAGGTTTTTCTGTGTTTTTGGAGGCATCACTATTGTTGCTGTGTTGATGGAAGCAATTGTATTAAAATTACATGGTCACCAGTTACCTTTTTAGGGATTTATTTCTGTTCTGCTTCACTGTTAGAAATCCACAAGAATACCATTAGCTTGACTGGAATTGCTCCAGGTTTTGTGTCAGCATGGTGGAGGAGATGGGACTCTGGCTTGCACTGTAATTACATAATCAGCTTCAACAGGTGAATATTTTTCCCTGTTGAAGAGAACTTGAGTGGTATTACTGCCTGAGATGTAAAGTCATCACCACCCTCGTCCCCCTCTAGCTGACTTGGCCACATCGTGCCTAAGTTTGTAACCTGTGCCAGACCATCCTGGTCACTCTGTGAAAACCAGTTGCAGAAATGCAGCCAAACTAGGAGCACTGGTGCTGGCACTTGTGGTTTGTGTAATGCAGAACTACCACTGGGCCAATGATGTTTTGCCTTTGTTTGACCACATGTCTGGCTGCACAACCTCTGTGTGAGGAGCCAGCTGACTGGGCTGGGCAGTACGTAAGGGCGTATTCGTTAATACTGTTCAGAGTGTTGTAATGATAAGCTGTTTAAAGATCTCCATCCTCAAGGTGGGAATGTTTGTGCAGAGCAGGTCTGCAGCAGCTTGCCCGAATGCAAATCTACCAGTTTAGTTTGTTTTCATTATAGAGGGTTATAAATTAAGAACCCGACTCTGAGGCTTCAAGGAGGTTAGGAGGATTGCTCAAGATAAAGCCTCAAGTTCTTCAGATTAAACATGAGCAATATCCAGCCAGGGAACAACCAGGTGGATTAGATAACAGGCAGGATACAGTCCAAAGGCAAGAGAATAAATGGGGCCACAGATGTTTAAACTAGCTGGCAAATAAAGAGCAAAACAAAGGAAAAATGCTTCTGTTGTTTCCATCCAGTGCTTAGACTAACACTGGTTTCCTAAAGTCTTTGCGTGGCAGCAGTGACAAGTGAGTCAGGCTTTTCCACACTAGCTTGCAGCCTTGCCTTCCACAGCTGTGCAGAAAATCCTGGGTTTTGGTTTCTTAGTGAATAGAGTCTGTTTTCAGTTCATAGCAGTCTCCCCATGTGCACTCTTGCAGGAATTCACTTGCATTACCCTGCTAAGTTTTTTTTCCTCTCTCCCTTTTAGTAAGAGATGTATTGATTTCTGTATTCAGTATACAATTACTTTATCGTGTGTGTTTTGTAATTAGTAGTATGTAAAAATGCTTTCTGTAGATTAAAATACTTCCTTTAATATAATCTCCTCTCGCTTTCATAGATAAATGGACATGCTGTTGCAGATCACATTACTGATTTTATTTGTAATATTGCTTTAATATCTATTTCAGAGGAATGTAACCTCCAGAAAAGTATTTCACATCTTCACTACCTTCCCTTTCCCTGTTCACTCTGTGTGGATCCAGGCCATCAGCACCTGAGCTTTTGACTGGGTGGGTTTCAGTTCCTCCATGGATTCTGTCACATTTACAAGGCCAGAAAAATCAGTAAAGATGGTTGAAATTTGAGAGAATCCAGGTTTAAGTGGAGGTGTCTGAACCATTCCCCAGTAACACAAGCACAGTAGCATTTGTAGCAAGCAAAGGGAATCGTTTTCACTCCATGTATGTGCTGTTGGCTGTTGGGGTCTGGTCCACCCTGTGTTGGGGAAGTTTTCCCGTGGAAATAAAAGAATCCACTGTGAGAAAACATCCTGTATCTGTGATGCAGAAGGAGGGCAAGGCTTGGGAGTAAAGTCCTGCCCAGTGGACATCATGATAGCAGTGGTCTAGAATTTCACTCTGTGGTTTTTAATAGCAGTCTGGGGAGATATTTTCTTTCTCTCCATGATTTTTATCCTGAATCCACTGGGGCTGGTGCTAGCAGATGCCTCTGGCCCATGAGCTCATTAACAGGTGACCTTGCCCAGCATGACTTAAGTTTGCAGAGGGCTCCCGATGTATTGGGAAGTTCTTGTTGATGGCCGGGAAATCTTATGAAACTCCAGAAACAGCTAAAACAGCAAATGGAGTTCATGAAAATCATGTCTTCCTCTTTCAGCCTTTTTAAGGAAACCCACATTTTATTTCCTCCTTTGTTCTTTACACAGTAGTTTTTAGATATAAATTATTTTAACTTTTTTGTGTGAAAAGTCATATATACATATATAAAGTTATTAAAAGGTTGAGTATATGTTGAGTATAAAATAGTGACTTCTTTGTTTCACGTTAGCAGTCCCTAAAAATGGATTGTCTATCCTCTTGTAAAGTCAGTGCTGTAAAAAAAAATACTAAAAAATAAAAGATGTATTAGATGTATCTTTTATTATTTATTTCTGATTCAGTATTTGATACAGCTTGTGTACACCCTTGTGATAACCACATACTAAAAACACTGTCATTCTTAAAATGGAGTAATAACAATTCCTTGGAATCCCATCAGTTTTGAGAAAATTGGCCCTCTGGGTGTGAATAGTGTTGGATATTGTCCTTCAGTCTCCAGCATTGCTCCCCACCTAAGCATGGCTGAATCTTGGGGACCATTTGGTGTGTGTGCTAGGTTTTGCAAGTTCATTGGTATCTGTGTTCAAATCCAGCTGTACAGTGTTAACAAGTGTGTCTTGTGATTCGCTTCAGCCTGGTTCACTATGATTTCTGAAACTTAATTCCCATTTTGTACTTAAATTTGTATAGAATTATATAAACCCATAAATGATCATGGCTTACTGTAAAACCCAAAATACTTGCTATTTGGCGTCTTCAGTTGCATGACTGATCAGATCTGACAATGAAGATGGTGCTTATATCTAACAGCATTGATTTCAATGTTAATACATTCATTTTCTTTTTGTTTGCCAAGCACCTGTTTTGGACAATGTTTTGGTTTCAACAGTAAAGCAATATGCAGTAGGTATTGTGGCATTATCTCTGTAATTGTTTTGAAGAGAGAATTGTCCCTTTCCAAGACATAATGAAAATAAATGCCTTATAACAAGCTCTACTTTGCTTCCTCTTTCTGAGTGGATAAGGCAGCGAGATGAACAGTTCATTGGGAGAAACCTGTTGTCATGAGAATTTTATGTTCACATCCTTCCTGAGCGCAGTAGTTTGAAGTTGTTGTACCAGAAAGATTTAATTTGATTTGTCTTGTAACACTTAGTGGGAAGGCAGCTATTTTTGTCTTACTATATAACACACATAAATACCACTGGGATTTAAGCTACTCATACATAAGCATTTATTTGTAGATTAGGCTTCTGAGGTGATTGTTCTTTCATCATCCGGGATAGGGAATTCTTGATTTCTCAGAATACAGTAGGATTTTTAATCAGGCCCCTATTTTGGGTAGTTCAGGAGAAAGAGGTATTTGACCGAGCAGCATTAGATTTTGCTAAGCAACAAGCACTCTCAGCAAGGGCGCTCCTGTAGACACTGCCTGGGGCTCAGAGCAGCAGCCCCAGCTGGTGGGGCATCCCCCCAGGCCCCACGCTCAGGCCTTGAGTGCCATCTTTGAACAAAGTCCTTGGGTCTCAGCTGTTCTGTGGGCTGCAGGTGATGGGAGGGAGCTGAGCTTCCAGCTGGGGAATACAGCCCTTGCAGGGGGTGGGTCTTCGCTGCCAATACACACAGAACATCTAGGATACTATGGTTGGTGTTCAGAGACTTGGAGCCAGCTGCCCCAGCCCAGGCCCCACCAGTCCTCCAGCTGCCATGTGTCCCGAAACCCCAAGGATGGGGCTGGTTCTGGCAGTGAGCACAGTGCCAGCCGGCCACCACAGCTCCTCGGGGAGCACAGACCTGCAGATTTCCTCATGACTGCCCTAATTGCTTTTTTAAAACTTCTCTGTTTCCTAATCTACTCATGTGCTGTCCAAATACCTTGACTTGGTCACGTACTGCCCCCGTGTTCAAACTTCCAGCTGTTTTCTCTCTGGTGACCCCTGTGTTCCTTGGGGAATGGGATGTGACCCCGGTGTCCCTGGAGCTCCCAGGACACCCGTGGTGGGGCTGAGCTCTGCAGCACAGGCAGGAGAGCTCGGGGACCAGGGGGAAGCGTCCTCGGTGCAGGAGCCTGGGCAAGGAGGGAAACCTCCACCATGTGCGGTGAGGGGAGCCCTCCATCCTCCTCCTCTCCGCAGGACCCTGCCAGCCCTGCAGCCTGCTCGCAACCGAGACTGAAGCTGCCAAAACGAAGGAAGGAACCCACTACAGTTTTATTTTTCCTTAGATAAATTTTTTATATAGAATATATTACAGTCAGAGTTCTCAGCATTTAATCAAAAGATAACAAGTTATTGCAGTTTTTTTACCCAGTGAAACTACCGGTGAAAGGAGAACTTTCTAGAAAGCTGTCTTGTCGTTTAAAAAAAAAGAGGGGAAAAACCCCCACCCATACAGAGAAGACACACGTGGGTCGCGGGCGGTGCGGCAGCGGCGATGGGCACAACACTATGGCGAGGGGCGCAGGCCTGGGCGCTAGCGAGGTCGGTGCTTCTGCTCGGCTTAGTTGGGTTTAAATCAGGGATGGGAGCACGGTGGGGAGGGAGGAGGGAGGCGCTGGTGCTGTCGCCTGCACGGGTTGTGCTGGGACCCTCAGCCTCGCCTCAGCTCGTGCAGCTTGTGGGCGACGCGCTCCAGCTCGGCCTCGATGGCGGCCAGGCTCTCCAGCTCCTGGTCCTGCAACGAGAGCCCGGACACGTGTCAGCAGCCAGGGGTGGGCAGCCCTCACCCGGCCTTACCTGGGCACGGGCACAGCCATGTACTGCCCCATCCCTCCAGCCTGCCCTGCGTTTGCCCCTCTGGACAGACGTGTGTGCAAAACACTGTGCCTGCCACCTGTGACAAGCACAGCCCTGTTCATGCAGGGACGGCGGTGTCCCTGCTGCCCACGCTGCCACGGGTGTTCGCACGCACCTCCACTACCAGAACACTCTTTTCTGCATGGGAAGGTAGTGACTGAAGAAGCCACCAATTCAAACGCTCAACCTGCCTATCACTTGCTGGTTTTTCTATAGGAGCTCTTGTGTATCTGTGCTACCACCTGAAGCTAATTTGTTTAGTGCAGGTACTCAGACTCCTAACTACCTGGCCTTGCCTGAACTCGGGTCATATCCAGCTGGCCCTGTCCCAGTGCCAGCTCCTGCCCTGCCTGTCCCTCTCCGCTGCCAGCACCCTGGGGGCTCTCTGCAGACCATGCACTCACCCAGGGCAGCAGCAGGCTCTGCAGGAGCAAACTCAGGGCTGGACGTGCTAAAAGTGCCTTTTCCCAGCAGCAGAGATGAGGTGACAGCCCCTCTCCTGTGCAGAGGGAACAAAGCCTTGCTGCTGCCTGCAGCAGCTGCCAGGCACAGGCCAGCACTGAGCCACTGGGCAGCACTGTATGTGGCTGGTGTGAAAAAAATTAAGGAAGTATATAAAAGTATATAAAAATAAGTCATTTTTTCTCTTCACTGGGCTACTTTCCTGAAGAGAGAGAAAGTCACCCTGCCCCTCCACAGGGCCCTTGTCTCAGCCCCTAGGAGCACTTTGGCTCCAGCAGGGTGTCAGCAGCTCAGGGTGCCAGGGAGCACAGCTGAGCCCAAGCAGCTACTCGCTATTCAGTGAGTTTTGTTTGAAGCAGGTCAGGGAGCAACTGGTTAAGGCTCACCTCTCTGGAAGAGAATTTTGGCTACAACTGGAACCCCCAGAAAGTGAGAAAAGTAGTGCTATGCTGAGATCCTCCTCAGCACCCAGAGAGCTTGGTCAGACTCAAACTGCTACTTCACAGTGTGCATGTGTGCTCTGGATCACTTCTGCCAGGCCCCACCTGCTGAGCCTTGGAGAGTGCAGAGGATAGCACTCTCAGCCCCCATCTGTGCCCTCACTGGCCAAGCCACACCACCACATGGCCCAAAAACCAGGAGAGGGGACAGGGTGGCAGCTGCTCGGGCAGAGCCACAGCCTGTGCATTCCCTTCCCTCACTGATGGGTGTCTAGACACTTCTTCGCTGACTCCCAGAGGTCCTGATCTAGTTTCAAAACAAAAAATCCAAACCAGAAAGTCTTGTTGTAGCTGTAAACATTGCAGCTTTGCAGCCTCAACAGCCTCCTTCCCAGTCCCCATTTGGAGACTGAATCTACCACCTTGCAGACAAGATGCACTACAGAGCCACTGGCAGGGGCAGGTGGGCAGCCACCTCCTCAGGGGAGGGACCAGGGGTGTGAGCAGATGGCTGTGAGGAGCCAGATGGGGCAGTCCAGCCCATTGCTTCCCTGCTTTGAGCTGAGACATTTGGCTTTGCTTTGAATGAACACAACTGGAGATGCTGTCTTAGCGAGGGATGCTGATGGGCAGCCAGCCAGGGGTTTGGAGTGTAACTAAGGCAAGAGGCTTGTTTTGGAGGCAAGAGCACTGCAGTAAACTGGCTTCACTCACCTGCTGCCCCAGCCTCTGTCCAGGTACCTGATCATGGCCTGTCCCAGGGCAAATACCCACAAAGCTCATGCCCAGCCCCCTGAACTGTGTCAAATCAACTCCTGTGCCTGGAGCTGGGCCTCAGCACAAAGGAGAATCCACCACTCCTGGCTGCTGGGGAGGTGCTAAGCTACTACCCAGCATCATGCAAGTTATCAGGGAAGGAGATATCTGACTTTGGAAGCCTGATTCAGGTGTATTCCTACATCTGACAACTGTTTTCCCTCCAACATTCCACTTTTCTCACCACAGCTGCACTACTGATTTACCTCTGTAGGGGGTCTGACATTACTCACTCCATCCCTGAGACAGCAAAAGCATTTCTTTTGGCTCGGAAGGGCTTTGGGACACAAGGCCCATCCCCAGTCTCCAGATACAGTTCTGGTCACCATGTCCAGCATAGGCCAGAGCAAAAGTGCTGTCACTGGAGACGTGACTCTGTGGGACAGGGAGTGCTTTTGCACTAGTCACTGAAACAAAGATAAAAACCAAAGGCACAGCCGGGTACAAATTTCAATAGTACCTGGGGCTGAACGATTAAAAGTTCACTAAACATTAACTTAATGTCACAGAGAGCCACTGCTGGCTATGTTAATAACAAGGTACAATCCACATCTCTCAGCATAGTTTGGATAATCGGGCAAGATTTATTCTTAAGCCTAAGTACACCAACCTCTGTTCTCCTGTTAGCGCTGCCTTCCTCATCCTTCTTCTCTTCAGGCATGGGAGCAAGTGGGAAGCCTCCTTCACTGCTGTCCTCCTTTGAGTGATGCTTCCATGACCTTTTCACATCTTCCTCTGGACTACGGAAGGCATATTTACGGGACCTAAATGCCTTTTTCATGGACCTGTCTGGGTCTTCCCCACTATCATTTTCCTCCCTGCGCTTCTTTGATGTCAGCTGCTTGGCCAGCTCATCCATTTTGTTCCATCTCTTGGTGTCTTCCCACTCCCTGGAGGACTCCTCCTCCATCTCCTCACTTTTGGCATCCCTGGGCTGGAAGGTGTCCTCCTCCTGCATTCCCTCATCCTCCAGGTGATGTCTCCCTCCTCTCAGTGCCCGGGGCTGTTCTTCTTCCTCCTCCTCCTCTTCCTCCTCCTGCCTCTTCTTCCTCCCCTCCCTTTCCTTCTTCCTCTCCTTCTTCTTTTCCTCTTCCTCCTCTTCCTCCTCTTCTTCTCCTCCTTCCTCTTCTTCTTCTCTGCCTTGTTCATCTTCTTTTCTTCCTCTTCTTCCTCCTCTTCCTCTTCTCCTTCCTCTTCTTCTTCTCCACCTACTTCATCTTCCTCCTCTTCCTCCTCTTCTTCTTCCTCTTCTTCTTCTTCTCCGCCTTCTTCATCTTCTTCTTTTCTTTCTCCTCTTCCTCCTTTTCCTTCTCTTCTTCTTCCTCCTCCTCCTCCTCCTTCTCTTCCTCTTCATCTTCCTCCTCCTCCTCCTCTTCTTCCTCCTCTTCCTCCTCCTCCTCCTCTTCCTCCTCCTCTTCCTCCTCCTCCTTCTGCCTCTTCTTCACCCCCTCCTTTCCTTCTTCCTCTCCTTCTTCTTCTCCTCTTCCTCCTCCCCTCCCCCCTTCCTCCCCCACCCCTCCCCCTCCTTCCCAGATGTGCAGACCCCCAAACCCCCCCCATTTTCCCTCCCCCCAGATGTGGACGAGTGCCAGACCCTTC
>JAWWEW010000165.1:47872881-47974145 GCA_035583185.1 Anabacerthia variegaticeps | reverse complement strand
CTTTCCTTTCCTTTCCTTTCCTTTCCTTTCCTTTCCTTGCCTTTCCTTTCCTTTCCTTTCCGGTCCTTTCCTGTCCTTTCCATTCCTTTCCTTTCCTTTCCTTTCCTTTCATTTCCTGTCCTCTCATCTCCTCTCCTCTCCTCTCCTCTCCTCTCCTCTATCCTCTCTCCTTTTTTCTTCTTTCTTTATTTTTGTTTTTCCCTGTGTGTGTGTTTTGTGTGTTGTTGAATTATTTGTTGGGGGAGGAGGGGTGAAGGTCATATACAATGGACTTTCACTCCTTCAGGATACAACAGAACATTTTAGTCTCTGAGTCTGAAATACCAAACATTATTAGGTTTGTTAATTCCTATGTATTCCTAAGAGAGAAACAGATTGATCTCCTTATCAAGCTATATTTTCCTGGTCAATATTTACTTATCCTTACATATAAATGTTGATCTTATTAGGGCAATAAATTATCTCAGTTCTAATCTGATTTCTTACATGAAGCCCGTTTCTTCCCTGGGGCTTCTTTTTAAGAAATATACCAGGATATGTAGTGCCATTTTTTCTCTCTTAAGCTGTGGTCTTGCATATATTAAGTTGTTGCAAAGGAGAAACTAAATGTTTTCAAGGTATAGCACGCATTCTTCCTCTGTAATAGCACCTGATGGACGATGAATTTTTCCATTTCTTACTCCAGAAAAATGGATATGAAACTTAAAGCAGCAATCAGTACTTCTGCTATTGGAATTTGTCTTATTAGGCACAGCTATATTAGGAACTGTCACTGTAAAGCATGTTAGGGAAAGATTTATGTCAAAAGGCAAAAGTGATCAAATAAAAAAGTGGAAGGCATTCTACCACAACAGACTTCAAGGAAAGAGCAAGTTTGTAAGTCTCTGAAGGAGTTTGTGTTTTATTATATGGAGAACAGAAGTAGGTTTTTAGTGGGTGGCAAAGTAATGAAGATGGACATTTATGACCAATTTCAGCCTTGTAAAAAAGCTGTTGATGTCTATGGAGAACAATTCCATTTTCCCTTATAGCTGCACAATTTCTGGTGCATGAAGTGTGGTGGGAATGTGGAGAGCCATATACCATTACGCGCCTGAGACCACTACACTAACATAACATGTGCAGATGGACAAAGAGATGAGTTATTGCGATGAAGACAGGATAATTGCCTTCCTAGCCTACAAGTGATTTGAGAAGGCAGCAATGTCTGGATGGATGGAAGCAGACACCCAGCACTGTTGCATTATCCATGCTCTGAGCTGAGTGAACAAGAGGGTCAGCCTAAAAGCCATATTGATATATGATCTGCTTATGCATAAGGTCATTTTCTTAGAGATCATGTGGCGTAAGTGCTATTCTCAATTAGTGCAAGAGAGTAAATTTTAATTTTAATTTTGTTTCAGAATTCAGGAAATAAAACCAAAGGATCTTCGGTATGGCTCTGAGTTACTTTGAGAGATTTGTTCTCTAATTTCCTGGCTAAAACTGGGTTAAGAACCCACCCATGTTCTGTGCTTGAAAACACTGACACTGCTACTCAGACTATAGTGATTTTACAGATCTGGGAACTAAGGCTCATAAAGAAAAAAGCGTCATTTTCATGAAGATATCAAAAAGGCCTGAAGCCAAGGCACAGCCATTACCCACACCCTAACCAAAAAGTCCACTAAGCAAAAAATAGGCAACAATTACCTTCTTGCATAGAAGATCAATTGATAACCATTTGACTGAAAAACTTGAATGTAAGCTTATTGCCAAATGAGCCAAAATAGTATCAAAGTCTATTAAAACCCCCATATCACACCTTTTCTTCTTTCCCACATGTTAGTCAGTCACACTTGCCTCTCAGTTCCCTTGTCCAAGCCTTGCTTGTCTGCCTGTAAATAGAAATGAGCTTCAAAGTTCAGATTGCTGTTGTGAATACCTATCTATGCTTGTAAAAAGCAGCCCTCTCTTCTTTTTCAGATCAGAAGCGAAATGACCTGCTTTGGTTTTCTTAGGCTGTGCTTGCACCAGGCTGAACTTAGTTGATTTTCCTGTTCAAAAGTTTACTTACACCCCATAAAAAAACCCCATCATTGTGCCCAATCCTGACAGTAGCTGCTGCCCTGCTTATCCATTTTCATCCTTGCCTGGCATGCACAGCTCTAACTGGGGCAGATGGCGTATGTTCACTGTTGGGAGAAAAGACCTCTCTGTAGCAATCACAGAATACCACCTGGGCACCCTTACAAATAAATTGGATTTCAACCTAATTTTTCTAAACATTATCAAACATCAATCTGGAAAATGTCATACCTCTCCAATGCCATGGTCAGTTTACCTGTCACTTACAGAAAACCCTCATTCATTCCTGTGACCCCCACTGAATCTGTAAGAAAAGATGTGGAGAAGGAGGTTCTCTCTGAACAGGGTGACCTCAAACAGCCTCCTCAGGAAATTACTGATTGTTCCCATGGCCATTATTTGACTTGTGACAACAGAGTTTGTATCATGGTTATTTACATATTCAGTAAGGTAAAGCAATTCTCCAAGTTCTAAACTGGTCTAAAACAAACTCATGAGAACATAATTGATAATGCTTATTTAACTCTGAAGCTAGAGACATATAGTCCTATTTATTGATCTGTAGGCACTAACAAGGTTCATGAGAGTTAAGAAAAAACCAACAGTGACAAGAGTGACTAAGGTCTTTGGACCATTACTCCTCTTCTGGGAGTCCATAAGTCCACCAGACTGCCTCCACACTGCCAGCAGCTCACAGCCAACACACAAACCCTCAGTCAGCATCAGCATCATCCCAGATTCACAAAATCACTGAACATGAAGTGCCTGGAATATTTTGTAGAGATTAATTTTATTCCTCACCCTTTTCCTTTATATACCCAAGCTGTCTATCCACTCCAGGCCAGATGCTCAGTGAACACCAAGAGAGGCACAGGGAAATATGGGTCTTCTGGGCTGCCCATAAGGCCAAAGTTCATCCATTGATCAAGTGTGAGCAGCTTTTTTTTTTTTTTTTTTGGCTAATAGCAAGGTTTAGAATCATGAAACTCCTCATCACTTTCCATTCAGGATGTTTTCTTTGATCTCTCTTAGCTCACACTAGAAGTAATGCACTGGAAGAGATGAAAACACAGTTGAACCCACAGCCTACTACCCTGCTGCTGTTGCAGAAGGATGAAGGAAACATGTGAGGATACAGGTACCTGCTCTCTACACATCTTTGTTGCCAAAAGTGTTTACAGAAGCCAGACTTCAAGATTTCCAGGATGCTGCTGCCCCCCGAGAATATTATTCTCTAAACAGCGGCAATAGCACATCCCTGGAGATACGAAGCATAAGGACACAGCAGTTGCTATTCTGGGTTGGAGGAGGGAGCCAGAGACCCTGGGCCCAACCCTAGAGGCAGGGACAGGGTCTGGGGTGCGGAAAGGGCCTCTTCCTGCCTGTGTGTCAGGCTGAATGACAGCATCCAAACCTCCCAAAAACTAGGCATTGGCCCTGATATTTATTTCACAGTGCTCCACAATGTTTTAGTGCTAGTTAGAAGGAGCTAGTTTGCTTGTCCCTCTGAACAGTTTCTCTTCAAACTTGGTACCTTCCTCAGCCTGAGGACTTCTTATGGCATTAAGTGCCACAGCTTGCTTAAGCACGGCAAAAATATTTCATATGTTATTTTTAAATTGCCTCTTATTCTGATGCTAAAAGCTGGAAAAGACAAAAGCTCTTTCTCTTCCCTAGTCCAGTGAGGTTCTCATGGATGTTTACATTTCTCCCTTACCCATCTCCTTCTCTAGAGAAACAATAGCAGTCATCTGGTTCTCATGTCATGGTTCTCATGTGGCTCCTTTAATCCTGGCTACTAGCCAGTGAGTCCCACAGGTTAATTACCTATAGCATATAATTACCTATGATGTAATGCAAAGAGATTCTGGTGTATCCTGCTCTCACTAGGACTTTTTTAGTCTTCACTCAGTGACCCAGAAACTTTCTGGTGATATGTGAAAAAACTGGTTTTCATTTTAGAAATGACCATGCATAGATGTCTCAGGAGTTAGTATCCTTCAACATCAATTATTCCCTCATAAAAACAGCATTATGGAGAGGAAAGGGAGAGTGTCTGGAGCTTTTAGACATGCTCCAGTAGTAAGTCATTAGTAGAGAGCTGTCTCAGCCTGTATCAGGCAAGTGAGCCAGCCTGGATGAGGCAAAGAAAAAGACTCTCTCTGCGATTCTGTTGGTCTCAGTTGCCACCTTGGTCCCTTCTCTCCATCCATTCACCCTAGTTCGGGTCAGGCTGTTCTCCACACAGCCTGAGCAGAGCTTTGGGCAGCCTTTACAGTGCAGATAGCTCCTACCTCAGATATTCTGTTGATAAGGCAGTTTTTGAACACCAAATTGCAAGTTAATGCTAGTTAATGAATGTTCTCTTTACAGGCAAAGCAAGCCTTTTCCTTCTGTACTAAGCAAAGAACAGGAGGAGGTAACCTTTCAGGTATTAAATTGCTTGAGAGCATCAGCACAGAGCAGCTTGAGGAACAGCCACAGAATCTTAAATTACTGTTACTGGGCTTTTCTTCAGCCTGCAGGAGCTCAGGTTTCTTACCTGACCAATCTTTTTTCTTCCCAGGAGAGTGGGGGCTGCAGTGCCTGTCCTTAGGGAACAATTATCTTCCACAGGGCAAGGGGACAGCAGCATGAGGCACCTTCAAATGCAGCAAAGGCTTCTGCTGAACCCACCTCATCTATACCCTCTGCAGATAAAATGGCCCAGACAGACTCCTCCAAGTTGTAGGATGAGCCCAAAGAAAATCTGAGGGAGTGCAGAGAAGTTCTCTGCCCTATCCCCCAGTCTGCTCTGTTTGGAGGGAAGGGTTTGGACCACTGACCACCAGTGACCTTACAGAGATCTCTCCATTTGTACTTAGCTGAGTTCAGACTCAGTCTCTGCTATTAACTGCCAGAGGGAATGTTTCAGGATAAATCACACTAATTCTACTTTGCTGGGGATTGAAAAAAACCCAAAACAACATGAGGAAGAAAAGCCAGACTGTGCTTCCCTTTGTGCTTGCTTTTTTTTTTTTTTTTTTTTTGAGGGGATTTACTAAAACAGTATCTTCTGGCTCTCCATAGCTTTTTGTTTTATGGAGGCAGCTAGATAACCAGAAACAGGCTGAAATCCTTTTTACATGTTTCATGCCATGTAAAAGGCAATTGTTGTCACGTGTAGCCCCAGAGGAGCAGAAATTGAAGGGTTTCCCCTAGGCAGGGAAGATAAATGGGTACTACATTCACTTTGTGTTTAAAACTGCAGTGAGTATGTGACTTTCTGTACTGAGGGGAACACTGCAGCTGTTTTGCTTGACATAGGTTCACATGGTGAGAAACTGGAAGTATATGGAGCAGATTTGTTATTTACATTTCTAAATAAGCTGTTCTTTTAGAGACTGAACTCAAACATAGGTCAATAGAAAGACTTTCACCCTTTCCACTGAGTTGTACTTTGAATCCTAGGCCTGGCTGCCTCCCCTGAGGTTGGGATGCATTTCCCAGAGGCAAGGATATAATTTAAATGTACTCAGGCAAAGACAGAAAATTATTCAAATTCTGTATGTCTAACAGCAGGTTTGGTGGTTTATTCCCTCTGAACATCAGTTTAGACTCACCAAAAACTGATCAGGTTTTCTTTGCTCAGCTAGAGATTTTTGTACACCTAAACCTGCAATAATATAAAAAATTTGGAGAGTAAAAGGCTCTAGAAAGTCTTCTGATTATCCAGACAAATCTGAGCAGAAGTAGGCTCCTAATTACTGAATTGCATCCTGTGGTGACTGAGAAGGGTCAGTTCTCCTGGATTTTTGGGGGGGGAAATTCTGGCCATGTTAGTCACTGCCTATTAAGCCTGACAATTTCTCATTTGTGAGCAGACTGCTTGATCCAGCTCTTGGCAATGGTTGCAAAACATGTAATTAGATCCATACTCCAGGTTTCCTTTACTCTTTTGTAGAAGTATGCAGGCACTAGACAGTCTTCCTATGGGTACTGGGTGTCTGGCCCTTCTTCCTTTGAGAGGATCTTGGGAAGGATGTTTAAGGACTTGATCTTCTTGCAGTCATGTTGATGGGAGTTTAAATTTTAATGATACAGGAGAAAATTCCTAGTGGGTATAGATACTGGAAACACCATTATTTATATTGGAAAGGCAGAATCATATGTTTTCAAACTCCCAGTGTATCACTTCACTAGTGGACCAAAATGGGTGGCTTTGAAAGGGATTGTCAGGCTGTGGGGATCATAGAAAACCCAGGGTGAGTGGGAAGAACAGTCAGCTCTTCCTCTTCTTTCTACCTTATTAAAATCATTTAGGTTGGAAAAGACCCTTAAGATCATCAAGTCCAACTGTAAAATCTAAAACTGCCAAGTCCACCAATAAACCATGTCATTTAGTGCCACATCTACACATCTTTTAAATACCTCCATGGGTGGGGACTCAACTACTTTCCTGGGCAGCCCATTCCAATGCTTGACAACCCTTCCAATGATCATATCCAATCTAAACCTCCCCTGGAGCAACTTGACCCCATTTACTCTCAATGTGCCACTTGCTACTTGGGAAAAGAGATTTACCCCTCAGCTCACTACAACCTCCTTTCAGGCAGTTGTAGAGAGTGATAAGGTCCCCTCTGAGACTCCTTTTCTCCAGGCTAACAACTCCAGTTCCCTCAGCTGCTCCTCATGAGACTTGTGCTCCAGTCCCTTCACCAGCTCCATTGCCCTTCTCCAGACGTGCTCCAGGACCTCAATGTCTTTCTTGAACTGAGGGGCCCAAAACTGAACAAAGGTTTCCATGTGTGGTCTCACCAGTGCCAAGTACAAGAGGGCAATCACTGCCCTGGTCCTGCTGACCACTCTATTTCTGATACAGGCCAGGGTACTATTTGCCCTCTTGGCCACCTGGGCACATACTGGCTCATGTCCAGCTGCTGTTGACCAGCACTCCCAGGTCCTTTTCTGTGGGGCAGCTTTCCAGCCACTCTGCCCCATCCTGGAGTGCTGCATGGGGCTGTTGTGACCCACATGCAGCAGAGATTCTCCTGTTGTCTATACTGGCTTTGCATCACCTGTGTCTTTATTAGCTAAAGCGCGGCCTTAACAACTGCCTTGTGGTAGGACAGGGAAAGCCATGTATTGGTGCTGTTCTCAGCTGCTGCAGAAGATGACGTGTTAAGGTAAGCACTTCTGGCTGTTCCTTCAAGGATGTGTGAATTTCTTGGCTTTTAGGAATGGTCTGCTCCTTTTCAGCTTGATTTAGTTGGTCATACAGATGTTCCCTATGGTCTTAGAGGTCCAATAACACAAGGCAAATAGCCAGCTAAGCAACACAGCTCATCTAATTTGGTATTTCATAAGAGAATGAAATTGATTCTATTTTAAAGCAGGTTTCTGTGTGACTGGAGTTCACACATAGCACAGGTCAGTCAAAGACCTGCAGAACTGCTGTGTATAAAACAGCCCAAATAGTCAAAGAGCCCATCTGCTTCAGACTGGTTCCCACTACCACTAGTGGGTTGGTTCCCACTGCTCCCTCAGCCATGCCAACCACTGAGAAGAACACTTGTTGCTTGTCTGGGTTATTCCCAGGTTGTCCATGGACTCAGGATCACCTGTGCAGAAAACCTCTAGAGGAGCAGAGCCTCAGAGGACTGTGTCTCCACACAGCTCTCTCTGTGGGATCTAGCACAAGGGATTATGTATATCAGTTGTCAACAAATAAGCTTTCTTGATGACAAATATCACTATATGTTCACTTGGGAACTGGAAAATCATGCTCTTCCCAGGACTACCTTTACTTTTGAGACACAGCCTTTCTGTCATCAGTTTTGTCCCTTTGTGGTAAGGGCTACTTTCTCAGCATTTCTCATGAGAAGGATAGTTCCTGCCTCCCACTGTATTTTTGTGTAAGAAAGGTTCTGCTGCAATAAAATAAGCCTAAACTACATTTTATGATACCTACCACTTCCTCCAGCTCTTGCAGATATGAAAGCAGGAAGCCCATGTGAAGGACCTGAGCATCTTTTCCCCTACCCAGCACTGTTGCAGACATACCATTACTCACTCTGTTCTGTACACAAGTGGCATCTGTTGCAGGTCACATTGTCCTGCAAAACCTTAAGAGGAACCTTCTACTCATACTTGAGAGAAACTGTAACAAATCAGCATATCTGACTGGGAACTCTTTCATGCCTTCAGAGATATATTTTGGCTCAACACCACTCTCAGTGTACATGTTGTCCACTTTATCATCCCTCTGCTACCAGACATGGGGATGCTGCTTGTTGTCCACTTCAGTAGAGTCAGCTTGACAAAAGCTTATTCCTTTCTGGCTTTGAAACGATGAAATATCCAACAGGTGATGCTACAGTCTGATAATACAAACTGATATTTTAGAAGTCAGAGCAGTAGGAGCAATGATATATGTAGATAGAGACCTCACTTGCTTTGAATTTCTTGTGTAATGTGGAGAAACAGGTACAAGCCTAACAATGATAGAGATGCCACAAATCATTTCTGTAGAAACTCTCTGCAGGATCAGTGTCTCAGAGAGCAATGCATCTGCCTCCTTGGAAGTTGACAAGCAGCATATTTTACATGGGTTTTGATCATTATACAAATTGTCAACATCTATTTTGATTGTTTTTTTAACAAATGAAAGCAAAAATTAAATGGGATATTTTTTCCAACTTTTTAAATATAAGAATGCATTTTTCAGAGCCTTTGAACTGAAAACAACTTCGATTGATTGAAATATTTTGCAGAAACACTTTTCCATATTTTGATCTGCTCTGTTTATAACTGTGCTGAAGACCATCTCTACCACCCTCACCTGGTATGTTTATAGCCATGTGGATCACAGGCTACTTATATTTCTAGAACACTTATTGCATCTGTTGATGATTTATTAACTGTTTATAAACAGCAGGTACACAGTGTACAATAGTCACAAAGAGTATTGAGAATTCAGTCCTGACCTTAGTTCACGTGCTTCTGGGTATCACAGTCACTCCAGTTTTATTTAATTTTATTTTACTTTAAAATTTTATGTGCAAGAGCTTCAAGCCATCAGCCTTCTGGGGTTTATGCCTTGACTTAGGCAAAGGAATGAAATTTTCATATTCTGAAAGCAGCTTCATTGGAAGTGGTGGGTAAGCAGAGGGGCTTGTTGGAAATCCACGGTGTAAGAGGGGGAACTAAGCAGGAGCTCCCTCCTGTTCCAAACTGAAGATGCTATCAGGAAAAGCAGTGGCCCTGGTTGCCCCTGCAGTGGGCCTCAAGCACAGCACAATTAGAGCAGCTGCTCGTGTTCTGTGGTTAAAGAAAGCTCCCCGGACACAATGTATTGCTGTTTGATTGCAAGAGTACTCAATTGTCTAACGAGGCTGTTATTCTCTATTTAGCCAGAGAAGAGAAAAGGAAATCTTTATGTATCACTGCTATGTAACAAAAAAAGCTAATTAGAGAAATCAGACCCTCAGGGGTAAAATAAAACCACCACAAAACAAGGCAATGATGGCAGCGAGTAAAAGCGAGGTGGAGACTTGGCTCAGATAAGCCAGCTGCTCTGTTTACCCAGTCCAGAGGCTGACACCCACCCTGTGCCTTGCCTTGCCACACCCATCAAGAGAAGATGCTTCCCCATTTTTGAGGGGTATTGATATTTTCAATTTCATCTTTCATATTAGAAGCATCCCTTTAGCACCAGAAATTACCTTGGAATATTGACCAGTATTGCAAAGATCAACAGGTGAATAACAACAACCTTATTGTCATATTTAATCTCCTTTTGTTTTGTTAAACCACATATGCTTCTGATTTCGGTAGAATTCAGATGGACTTTGGAATGATCCAGGAACAGGTTCTTTGCTTCAGCAGGAGTAATAGACTTTGAAACCCTTAGATACACGTTAGGTGCTTTTTCAAGAAAATACAGAGCTCCTCCATATCACTTACATGGTGTTTCTATTCCTATTAACAACCTGGGAGGACACTGCCATTTTTCTTGTATGGATTAGGTTGAAACTTTTCTTCAGATCATTAGAGCTGAATGATGAGTTTGTATTTATGTGAAAGTTCATTTTGGAGTCACTGTACGCTTGCAGCCAATGGTCCCTCCTGCAGTGATAAATGGATACTTAAAATAAAGAATTTCCCAAGACAGACATTCATCCAGCAGCAAAGCCTCCATTTTACTGGCAGACACTGTATTTTCTGAAGTATTTTGCACCTGTCCCCAATATCAATCATGCTGCCGTTATCTTAATTTTGCACCTTCATATCCACTAACATTTTGCATCTGAAAAGAGATGAGAGGGCATGGAGTTTTATAGGAGAGGTCTATTGAAGTGCAATAGGAAATGGCTGATGAGTACCCTCTTTGTTCTGGGATGTTGTTTGATACCAAGGGATTGTGTTGGTCAAGGACTGTGTCATATACACACACTGAGATGCTGGACAAGAGCATTCAGACCTCTCTATTTCTTTGAACAATTCCCATTATCTATGGGGTTTTTTTCTCCTCTCCAGAATATCCTGCCTGATATTTGCCTTCTCCCTTCTCTCCATGCAATTTTCTTTAGAACCTCTGACCCCGTTCTTTGATTTTAATTCCAAAAGGCTCAATTGCATCCTGTACCAACTCTGAACACCATGTCCTCACACCATTCTCACCAATACCAGAAAATTTTCATCTGCTTTAGTATTCAGCTTCAGATATTCCTCTATACAGGCTTGTCTGCCATAAGTGTCCCCTCTAACCTACAGAAGGGTGGGTGCAGAGACCCAGTGTGGCTCATCCAAGCCTTCATAGGAGGTTTGTAGTGCAAACAGGGACCCAGATTAGGACTTTTGAGCTGCAGATATATCACCATCTCCAGGAGACTTCTCTTACACTCTGTCATCCATTCTGCTGGATATCCACATGATTTTCTGTTATGCTTCGGCTAAAAAAGGGATGTCCAATAGCAGTCTCAGCACAGATCTTCATTTCATTCTCCCGTGTCTTCCTGCTAGGCTGCACCAGGGCCAGATTTCCTTCCATGAGCACAGAGCATAGCTTCTTAGTGCCAGCCTAATCTCCATGAGAACTTCACATTGGAAATTTTGCCCACTAGATCCCAGACATTCCCCACCTCCAGCACTCTTCACAGGATCTAACTCATTTTATGGAATTAGGTCTGCATTTGCCTCTGCCTACATTGCTTGAAATGCAGATGGTAAAGATCCCTAGAAGTCAGTCTGTTAACCTAATTCCCTCTATAGTCTTTGAACAGCTGTCAGAAACACCTGAGCTGCATAGTCTCTCAAGACAAATATTCTGCTTCCTAGTCCAGGGAAAGACCTACTTAACTCATCTTCCCACTGTCAGAAAATTGCCTTCTATTTTCTAGTGAATCATACAGCTCATTTTTCCTTTCCAGGAGTCACTCAGACTTTGCCAGTGTTCCACTGCCAGCCAGCAGCTCTCACTATTACTGCCAGCAGCCAGACCAGGTGGCAGCAGCAAATAGGTGTGAAGGAGTCAGGAGAGTCATTGCACAGTTTGGCTGAAACCAGCACTAACGAAGGTAGCAATGAGTTATGTAATAGGCATGATGAATTGAGGGAAATGTTTCAGCCTGTGGTAAAAGTTTGTGGACCTGGTCTCTATGCTCAACTTTCTATTTCCTTCCCACATGACCACTGCAACACATTTAACTGTGCTGTGACTCAGTTTACTCCTTGGACAAAATCCTCTTTATAGAGGGCTCTGGAACCTAGAAAGAAAAGACCCAAGAAAACACTGATTATTTATTTTTTAACACTTTCCTATTTTAAATGGGCTCCTCATCCTGTCTTTTGTTGGAGAATTAAGGTGAACACATAATCAGTTTTAGTGGCAATTTTTTAATACACCAAATGTCTTGGGGAGAGGTCACTTCAGTCTTGCAGAGTTGGATCAAACTAACACCTTTTTGAACTAAGTGGAGCTTTTCTTGCGTGCAGTCAGGAGAACCCAGCTCCCATGAGGAGAAATGAAAGGAACACCCAAACTTTTAACCATCTATACTTAATCTCTTGCTGCTACTTGTTCAGCCTAATTAATCAAACTACAGGCTTTGCACTCTGGCAAGCGCCTTGATCTCATTTCCACAGGAGTCGCTAAGCAGAAACCCTGCACATCCCTGGCAGGGCTCTGCAGCTGCCATGAGTAAGCACAGCACCCCTGAGTGGAGGGAACTGTGCCAGAGAGCTGCAGGTGAGGATTCACCCCTCTGGATTTTGAGGCTTGAGGACAGAGTTGGCTGGGAGAGGAGTGCAGAGCACTTTGATACATATCATCTCTGACACCGCAATCAGCCATCTGTTCTGAGTTTATTAAAAGTGATGTACTCTGCTGGGAGGATCAGGAGGCATCTGCTAGTGCATTTACATTCAAATCCTCACAGCAATCCCATCCGTCCTCCTTTTTTAATTAATCGAACCCACTTTTTGTGAAGGCACACAGATAAACACTTCCTCTGTAAATAGGAGCATATATTATGCTAATACCATTAAATAGCTAATACACAGAAAAACAATTAAGTGCAAGTAGCAGCACCTCTCTCAGGATTTAAGAAAGCTGTTCTGACAGAGATCATTCCTGTTTAAAGGATCACCATCTAAACCTGGCTTATGTGGCAGTGCAGTTTTGCTGCTGCAGAATTGCTAATCAGCTGCCTGGGGCAAGAGCGAACCTGAGGTGATGAACTGAAGCATACACTCCTTGTGACCCCATCTGCAAGGGCTAGAGGGTGCTGAGAGACACAAAACTCTCACAGCAGAGTAGTGTCCCAGAGAGTCTGGAGGCAGATGCTGCAGAGCAAGTGTAAATCCTGTTTGGCTGAAGGGAGAGCAATAGGATGCTCTACCTGCGTGGTAGAGTGGCTTTGCATTAGCATGTCTGCTTTGAAAAGGTGAAGATCTCAGCATCCTCCTGTTGAGAGGGGCATCTCCTATGTATGGGGAAAGGTGTCTGAATAAAATGCAGTGGGAGCTGTTGGCAGAGGTTGCCATGAGAAAAGAACATAGTAGTCTCCAAACCAGGGTGGTTGGGGAGCTTCCAGTGACTGCCAGCATTCTTTTCCGTCCAGAGAGAAGGAAGAAAAGGAGAGTTCATCCCTTGTAAATCCTAGTCTGTGTCCAGGGATTATACCTGACTTACATGGAGGGTGGTGGGAAGGTTCTTTGAAAGTAAGTCTGAGACTCTGGTGGCACATAATGGCTTTGGAACTAGACCCTCCAAGGGAAAGAGGGGGTTTTGCTGAGCAGAGGGATGGATTGACCTTCCCCACTACCCTACAAAAGGAGTCAAAAATGTCAATGGCACACCAAAGGCCCTGAAAAAGTGGGGATGCTTGATGGTGAGAAGGCTTGGGGCTGTGGGTTTGAATTAGTGCTCCTGATATAATCTCATCTATCACTTACATGGAGCCTAAGGGGCAGAGGGGATTTATGTGTGCTTGGGAACTATGTCCATGTCCCTCTGCACAGCTATTATTAATAGACAGCTGATACACAAACTAAATAGAAACCTTTTACTTCTTGGCATATTGTTCCTTGTCTTCTTACTTTGGATATATCCTCAAGGCCTTTCTTAGACACAACTGGTTATTTTCCAAATGGTCTCTTAGAGTTACAAACAATAACATTGGCTGAAGCACTTACAAAATGGAAAGTGCAGTTGATCCTACCCTTCCTCGAATGCTTGGCTTCTGGCAGGCTTTGCTTTTGCCATGAAACACCTGCTCCCATGGTTAAAGACCTTCTCTCAGGTCAGAGGCAACAATTTTACAGTCTTTTGTCTTCCATCAGCAAACGAGGGAGTTGCAGATGCTGCAAAATCTTAGGAAGCCATAACTCGCTTTTTAATTTTTGTTATTGAGGTTAAGTGGTTTTAAACTTATATGCTTTAATTGCAAACGTTGTTGATGAATTTGCAAGACTGCAGTTCAGAGATGGGGCAAACTGCATTTGGGATTGTTGGCCCAGTAGTAGCTGTGGAGCAAATAAATATGTGCATGAAGGGATATTTAGAAATTGCAGGGCTGGAAATGAAATCAGTGACAAACAGTGATTTAAAGAGCAGTGGGTCTTGTCAGGCTCAGACCAGACAGCAAGAGATCTGCTGATAAGGACAACTGTCACGCGCCTTGCTCGGTGCCACTCCAGAAGGGACTCATTTCCTGAAGCACACTTTGAGTGAACAAATTGTTCTGTGAGCAGCAGTTAACAAATGTGTTTTTTTCTAGTCCTCTCAGACAGTCCCACCACATGGTCTTGGCTGCAGAGCCTCTGTCGCTGACTGTGTGAAGGGTGCAGGTGCTGCTGCAGCCTCTGCCAAAGGCCAGTGTGCCATCGGTGCCCTGCGAGAGCCAGCCCCTCACAGGCACTGACTGCTGGCTTACCACTGGGGTCCTGTCACTGAGGGGCACTCAAAAACGTGCTGATCACACCTGGCTGCTGGGGGTCACCCCAAATGGGTTTTCAAAGGTTGCCTTTTGTGGGAGCCATGTTTTCAGTCTCGAACTGATGCCTCTGCTGGAGTAAAACTTTCTGATTTTTGCCTCAGCCTTGCCTAGTAAGTGAAGCAAAGCATGCAGCTTTTCACTGTACAACCCCACTGCAAACTGATTCCTAGGAAGTGCTTTCAATCAGAGCTGCCAGAGTCCCCAGACTCCCTGGAAGTCCCTCTTGGCATGTCTAAACACTATCTCCTTGGTAAGACAGCTCACATCACCAGGAAACCCACATTGTCTGCTGTCTCTTCCGTAATCCATTTCTTGTAGCCAACAACGTCTTCCTTTATTAAATAAACAGAGATTTCCTTTAGTCAGCATTATGTATTTGAGTTTATCCAGCAATGCATATTTGACTTCATTTATGTATCAAAATAAGGGGGAAAGGATGGATTGGTTTTTAAACAAAAGGATTTAGCTTTTCAGTTTCTTTGTAAATTGGGGAAAGAAAGAAATTACACAATAGCTCTATTAAGAATAAAAGCTACAGGGCTAAACCCTTTGTTTGGAAGAGGATTCACTCTCTCTTTGCAGATGTCTGGATCTCTTCCTGAGAACTCTCTGCTTGTTGATTCGCATCATAAGCAGAAGACTGATGTGTGGTGAAGGGGGCACTCACAGAAGGCTGTTATATCAGCTATTTCAGCTGGACTTTCCCCGGGGTGCTGTACCTACAGATCAAAAATTAACAATTACCTAAAAGAAGGCAGTTTTATAATTAGAACAGAAGTCTCTGAGAAATGTCCTACCACTTGAGTCATGAGGGACATGACTTACCCCTCATGGGGCTCAGCCCTGGTACTCAGATTATGGTGACTCAACTTATGGTGGTCTTGTCTGCAGAGATTGTGACAGAGGGAGGCTGAACTCATGCTCTTCTGGTAATTTTAAGAGCAACTACAAAAATCCAGTGGCATTAGATATTATTCAGGAAAAGCAGTTGCTCTCTGCAGCCCCTTTATGCTTCCCCAGCATCTATTTTCAGCTGATGGTTTAGGGATGGAATCCCTCACATTACCTTCTCTTTTTGCCATATTGATATATGTATCCTGCTGTTCCCGGGTTTACCCAGTCCCTTTTTATCCCTTCTGGTCCTGTCTGCCTCTGCCAGCTCCCGTGGTAGCAAGCTCAGAGGCTCACAGCCTGCTGTGCAGAGAACTACCTTACTGACTTTAATGCAGTCTCCCACTGGTTACCTAGAGAGCCCAGCTTCTTCTGACACAGCATTTGGGGAGTAACAGCTCTGTTTTTACACTATCCTCCACCTTCATGATTTTGTGAATCCCACTCCTATCCTCCCATACCCTTCTGTTCTCTAAACTGAAGTGTCCCAACCTTGGTGTTTTCTCCTCCAGCCTCTCACATGCTCTGTCCCACTGATGGTTTCAGGTGTTTGTCACGGTTCAGGTTATTTTTCCCCTAGCTGCATCATCTGCTTTATCTCCACTGAAACTGATCTGTCACCTTCTTGGCCATTCACCAGCACTGTGAAGTCCCTCTGAAGTCCCCTGCCATTGGCATGACATTTGACCAACTACCCAAAACAGCCTAGTTATCCCCTGCAACCTGGCTGTTTCACCTTCTGTCATATCTACAGGCATCTCCTTTGGGGTCTTGTTTCAGCTTTTCCTCTCACATCTTTAACAATGTTTTGCAGCTGCTTGAGATGCAACTCTGTACAACTGGGCTAAACAAAACCCATGAAGGCAGCAGAGCAGCTCCAGATCAGCCCCACACTGCAGGGACTTTGCCCTCTTCTCCCTGAAGTTGTAAGCAATGAGTGAGAGCACAAGTGGAGGGGCATGTTCAGAACTGATGATTCCTTTTAAAGCCCTCTACCTGACTGACAGGTGACTTGTAGCCCATCTCCATTTCCACAGAACCCTAAGGTAATTAGGGAGTAAGAAAACCCTACATTTTTCAGGCAAAACCTGCCTGTATTTGAGGGGATGGTTGAAGTGTCTGCCTGTGGATGATGCTGATGCCCATTTAAGATCTCCTGGACAGCTGGTTTTGACACAAACTTGTGGGAAAAGGCAGCAGAAATATCTTTAGCTTGCAGTGGTAATTGAACATATCTTTGATTAAAAGGGAGGAAAGTTCCATTTCTTATGAACAAACCACATCTGCTGGAGTTGAAACCTCCCTTCAAAGGCTGCAAAAAGGTTAAGTGCTGCAGAATTAAAAATTATGGTTTTCTATGTAACAGGAACATTCCTGCAGCATTGAGAAGCTCAAAGCTGAGAGCCAGTGACGGTTTCACCTTTCAGCTAATGACCTCTGAATAATTAGCAGAATAATCTTTTTATAAATGCTCCAGTAACAGTGCCCTGGTTGTCAGACAAACAACCTCCCAAAGGGGAAAAGCTGGCCGTGATGAGGGACCAGCAAGGTTACAGGCAGTCATTGAGCTGGGAGTACATTTGTCAGCCCAGTCAAGAGATCCAAGAAGTCAGAGCTGTTTCACAGGCAGGCTAAATCAGGAAAAATATTTATTAGGAGAGTGAAGAGAGATCATTACACTCTGAAGTCTGGTGTTAACACCCACTGTGGTTTCAGTCTTGTAAACAGTAAAATAATTGTTTTCTCTGGACAGTCATTTACTGTTAAATTTTAGATACCTTGTCCTCCCTCCAGGTTTTAGCATCTGTGTGGGAATTTATTGAGGCCAGTGGCAGAGTACTCTGACCACAGGCACACCTGCTGTGCCTTCTCCCTCACACTCATCATCTTTTTTCTTCTCATTTCAGCACCAATTATTACCTTTCCAGAAGAATTTGTTTCAAGACTGAAAACTAAAAAGACACCCTGGGGTACTGGGTAGGACTAAGGTTGATGTGGCTCTGAACATGATTTCTAATAGAATAATTCCTCAAACTATATCTGAAAGAAAATGGTGAAAGCAGTGCTATGTTATTGCAGCTGGAGACCAGGAGCATATTGGATTTTTTACTGCCTACACACCTCTGGTGTGTGAGCAAATTTTGAGAAAATACTACCCGATGCTGCTGTGGGGATCAGAGGAAGGTGGAAGTTCACTGAGAACTTTTCTATTGGCACTGACATGGTTTCAGATGCATGACACCCAACTTCACCCAAATTCTAACAAAACTGACTCAGAGGAGCATCAGACTGAAGGGGTCTCTTATAGCCCACTGAACCTGTCCATGCCTTCAGAGTGAATTAGCTCTACATGACCTTTCTGCTGGAGGAGGAACCTCAGCCAGTCTTGACAGCTGCATGGCTAAGTGATACATGGTAAAGGAACTTCTCTAAATGTTTGGCTATCCTTGTATTTTGAAAGATGAATTCTACAATTTTCTCCTGATTTCTATCTTCTTTGCTTCAGATGAGGTTGTCCAGCATGGGATAAGGAGAACTGCTGACCACTGCCTGCTCTGTCACTCTCCCGTGCAGCTCTAAGATTGCTACCCCACTTTCTCAGCCTTCTCCATTCCAAATTAACCAAATCTCTCCTCATACTCATGTATTTTCCAAACTTCTCATCCATGTTGCTGTGTCCTGGGTCTTTTGCATCTCTTGTGCCTTCCACAAAATGGGGTTCCCAAGACTGAAGACAGCAGCTGCAGCTGATGCCTCTCAAGAGCAGCATCTCCCCACTATGTCTTACAGAGAAGCAAGTGAAAGACATTAGCAAGGAAGCTCCTGGGTCGCCCAGCCTGGGCCTGTGCGTCTCCAACCAGCTCTGATAAGTCCTTGCCAGAAAGTGTTCATTTCAATCTTGAACCCAGTAAGGATTCCTGACTATTTCACATTTATTAGAATGCTGTTTCAGAATTCCTTCTCTGATACAGGTATTCTTCTAATCTAGAGCTCAAGTGTTTTCATAAGTGGTTTGAAGTAATTTCACTGTTCATTTGGCTTTTTATTTGCAATTGCTGCACAACATCCTTTAAAACCCAGCTTTTTCTACCATTTCCCTTGAATTTTCTTTGTGGATCTCAGTGTAGTCAGGCATTGATTGCCCTTTCCTGCTTGCTGTACTTTTTTCTTCTACTTGCCCAGAGTTGAGGATTTCTGGGCATTTTTCTTAGTCATCACAATAATTTTGAATCATGAGCCTGACTTCCAATGTTTTTCAAACTCTAACAGCTTAGCTGCATTCCCCTCCCCATCATCCATTCTCTCCACACACTGGTCAGACAGAGGCTGAGGACACATTCCCTGGGTCTTGCAATGCTTTTGCTCTTCTAATTTATCAGGTAGCTGGATTCAGTTCTCACAGTCTGGACCATGTCTCTCTGGTGCATACCTGAACATATTTGCCAGCAAAGTGTTCAAACTCTTGGAATTAAGTCTGTTTCCTTTAACCACTAGACCCAAGAGGGAAAAATGAAAAAATAGGCACAGTTTATTCCGGACAAATCCCTGCATTGTGTTTCATATCACTGACTAATCTGTACCCGATTATAAATTGAGGGTTTCATAATAGTTTCCAGCAATCTTTCCAAGAATCAAAGTTAGGTATATTGGTTTAAATTCCTTGTCTTTCCCTGCAATGCAGGTACTAAGTGTTCCCCTGCTATTTCTCTCTTATTCCCCAGCTACTCAAAAGCAATTATTAATAGCTTGGAAATGGCTTTGGATGGGTCTTTAAGCCCTTGCAGATGAATTTTGTCTGGTTATGCAAGCTGGAACACGTCTCACTAATCTAAATGTTCTTTAAGCTCTTCTTTCCATGGCTCCAATCCTCTTGTTTTATGTTTCAATTGCCTTCAACATCTGGTTATAATCCAGGTTTTTAGGAAGCTTGAAGCAGAAAATGATAGTATATGTTTCAGTCTCTGCAGGTTGTCACATTTCCGGAACACAACCTTCTTCTCCTTTTCCTGTGGTGCCTTTAACCCTTTCTCTATGTCTTCCTTAGATCTCTCAGGACTTAAGAAATGTATGATAATCCCATGAAATAGGTATCCCATTATTTTATTATCACAAATGATTCAGGAAAATTCCAAACAATCTGAGGATCTACCACTACTGATGCACCTCATCACCCTGTTTGTAGGCTCAGAGCTATATGCAGACATGTTTTAGACAAGGTGCATAACTTGGTGTTCTGTGTTACACACTGGCCCCAGAATGAAACCCAGAAGACAAACGTGGGCTCCAGGTGTAAAGCATGGGGTAGGGCTTAGGTGTCTCACTAGGGGGATGTGAAGCTTTGTTGAGAGAGTCATCCCTGAGTCAGTTTGGGTACTTGACTTAAAGCAAGGAGGACCTGCCTGGGCCTCAGACCTTGCATCATCTCCTCAAGGAAGATGCCTGCTTGTGGAAGGAATGAGCAAGAATGACAATTTCATGTTATAAAGAGGAGCCAGAGAGGTAATTGTAGTGCAGTGCCTCTTTCCTACCGTGACAGTATTTAGTGAGTATTCCCCCCACTCTCAAAAAAAGGAAAGCAGTGTTTTAATGCTTTAATGCTTCTCTCAGTCTAATAGGCTTCAAAGCCATAAATCCCATCCCCTGGAGAGTCTCCTGGCCACAAGAGGTCACGGATACCCCAGACTCTCTTTTCTCTGAGCTGTCACTGATGCAATTGGACCCTGAATAAATGAGTGCAAGAGAGTATGTACTCTTAGTCTGCTCTTCGGGGCACTTGAATGGGAGAAGAGAGATTGACCTTCCTTGTGAACATGACTGTGGCTGCTTCAAACAATGACACAGAGGATGGGCACAGTCTTCTGAACCAGATTCCTGAGAGTGCTGGTTTGGGATTTCACCACTTCAGGAAAAGGTGTCAGTCTCGGTGTCCAGAATCTGGAGCAGGAACTCCTCACGCACTTTGCAGTCAAACTGAAGTCACCTCCAGCACTCATTCAGGTCTAACACCTAAAAATAAGCTGTACCCCATGAATGGAATGACACCAGATGGCTTGGTGATGAGTTGCAATTCTTTGCAGGAATACCAACACAAAGGTCATTTAACACAGGGAAGGTGATTTCACACTTGTTTTATTGTATTGCATGGCAAAAGCAAAGGGGGGCAAAAGCATATATGAGTGAATTGTGGAACATCAAAAGCATGAGATAACTTGAGTCCAAAAATGTCTTAAGGCACCCTGAGAACTGGTGACATGGAAGGGTGTGTGCAGGGTGGAGAGGAAAGAGGCAGGAAGAGGTGACAAGCTTCCTTTGTGCCAAGTGTGTCATCTATAGTACTGGTTTGTCATAAATGGTCTCTCTAGAGCATCAACAGCAACCTAGAATCTTGGAGGTGGAGGGGATAAAAGTCCAAGGAGTAAGTGTTTGGATGTAGAGAACATTGACAGCTACAAAAAATGTTGGTTTTAATAGGCAGGTTATGTGAGCCTGATGAATTTGCTCATGGAGGAATGGGGCAAGTATATAAATTCAGAGAAGCTCCTGCAGAGGGAGAAAGACTCCATGTATGACATTTGTATTGGGAAGGCAGCAGGATTTGGATTTAAGAAAAAGAAAAGGAGATAGACAGACCTGCTGCTCTTCAACACACTGTGGTGGGTATGAGTATAGGTGCACAAATGTCCAGGGAACATCACTGTGGGAAGAACCACTGATTAGGTGAATCACTCCTGCAGGTCCTGTAGGTAAAAATGCCTCAAGGTCACTGGGTGACAGGCAAAAAGGAAACTTGATTTTATCACTGATCATATTAACCAAGACCTGAACTCAGTCTGGTGCTGCAATCTGCTGATTCACATCACCCTCTGGGAACTCTCACCTTCCCATATGGCTTGTAACACTTCCTCACCTTTCAGCTTGCTTACTGTGAAAGCAAGGCATGGTGCTTGTGTGGAGGTAGCAAGACCAATTTAAGCAGGAGAGTACAACAAACCCTCTCTCCTTTAGAACCCACAGCCTGGTTCCTGAGCACATCCATGTCACCAGGGTCTCTCTGAGAGCAGAGACACACCAGCAGTTCCACTGGGCAAGAAGCAGGCATGCAGAGGTTGGTGTCAGGTCTAGGTACATTCTGCCTTCATGCTTCACACCAGGATTTTGAAGCCATTTGGCAGAGAGCCACAAAATTCAGATTTGACTGGGATTTCTAACTCATCTTAGCATTCACAGCTAAAGAGCTGAGAAAAGTTTTCCTGCTTTGAAACACTCCAGCTAAATCTAACAATGCTTCTTATTAGAAAACCAGCATGAAGTGCTTATTGCAAGATGTCTCTTATCAAAAACCTGTGCCTCTGATCATGAACCTGGATATACCTCTTGGAGGGAAAGCAGAGAGCTGAGTAGGCGTTGTTAGCAACCTTTCTGAAGCAGACATGTGAGAACTGCACTAAAAGCCTTTGTTCATACAAAGTCATCCAAACAACTGTAGAAACTGCTGCTGAAACTTGCATCCCAGTTCACTCCCTTTGCAGCAAAGTTTAATCATTAAGAGATTTGAAGCTCCATGATTTAGGTGCAGAGATGTTATAGCCTCATAGAATTAAATACAATTACACTACACCAGTAATAAATACTGTCTAGTAGCTTCACTTTTGCTTTGTTTCTAATAAGTCCTCAGGGCAGGATCTTTTCAGTATCCCTCCACTCATTATTTTTTCATTGCACATACAGTAAGTAGCAACTAAGAAAGAGGATGTGTAATTAAATCTTTTGCTTTATGAGTATCTGTGAAATTAATTGGGGAGAGCAAAGAACATTATTGGTTTTCAAAACTAAGGTCACTTGATTTAATCCACCTATTACAGTTGGTACAGATTCTATAAGGGCATGTTTGCCTAAAAAGCCTTTCCAATTCAATAGTCACCATACACTTACAGTCAAGCAAACACGCAAAATGACTTGGAGAAACTAGGGTAAAAATCACCTTGATGAGTAACTGCTTTGGTGCACGTGTCCCAACCCATGTGTGATCAAACATTATGTAGCACAACCAAAGCCTATTACAACAGTGGTTTTGCAGTCTGTTGCTGTGTAGCTCCTTCCCATGTGGCAACTGAGCAGAGGGGAAAGTCTGCTGATGTTTCAAACCAGCTGATGCATGGGAGCACTTGTGACTCCTGGCTCCCATGCAGGTATAGGTGGCATAGTTGGAAGTGGCCAGCACCAAAACTACACTCTGGGAAACAAACTGTGTTCCTCCACATGCCTTTCAGAGGAAGAGTTAAAACAGGGCTACCTGCAACTAAACTTATTTGACCCTGAGAAGTTTGGATGACCAGAGCTGCCCTGGGCTCCTGTAATAGACTGCATTGACCTCCACACTCTTATGCAAGATGTGCTGCATGTGAGGGTCTAGCCAGGGCTACTGCTGTTGCACCACATCTCCCTTTGGTGTGGTGTGACTGCTCTGTGGAGGACACTAACACTTTGTTCTTCAGCAGATGTTCTGTATCTATATCTGGCTACAGCCTTTCCTGAACCATGCTGAGCATTGCAGGTGATGCACCAGCAGCAATAAGGAATAATGCTTTTAAAAAAACATATCTAAATTAACTTCTTAATGCTCATTTTCCCTAGCACCAGCCTCATTAGATCTGTGTATGTGAATTATTTGTGTAGCCAATCATCATATTGCTAATCATGAAGACTGGCTTATTGCCTGGATGCTTCACCCGAGCCACAATGTCACAACTACAAATACAGAACTGAAAAACACGTCACTCCTTAATCTTCAAGATTATGACACTGTGCTGATCTCTGCACTGCAGGTAACTATATTTTTTGAGCAACAAAGAATGAGCTCTTGCTACACATGAGGTGTAGATGAGAGATTCGGGTCATATTTCAAATTTATTATTCTGAAATTGTCCTTTCCAATTTCTCTAAAGCTTGAAATGCCTCTTTCTGAGACAGAACAAGTTCTTGCACACTAGTGGTGTTACACAACAACACTTAGGCTTTTGCATTTTTACACAGCAGGGCAACTTGCACAAGCTCCATGAAATGAAGCATTTATACCCCAGTCCTCGTCTAATGGCTGAGGAAACAGAAGGAAGTTTCCATCCATACCAGGCCTCCCTCAATCCTATTTCTACATTCAGATCCACCAATCCATAGCCACTCCATTGGCAAAATGTAAGTGGCATTAAAAAAAGGTGGGCTAAACAAGGGGAAATCTCAAACTGCTGGGCTGCAACTATGCCTTCCTCTCTTAAAGACGCCTTTGGAGAGCAAATCCCATAACATCCTACCTTCACTGCTCTAGGGACAGCATATTAAATTGCCAAATTCAAGACTGCACTGCAAGGTCTTTTACACACCTTCTCTTTTGTTACTACCTTCAGTATTTCTGGGTATAGTATTTTCAGCAAGACATTTTCCCTGAATGATGTTGTCCAGCTTCAACAGGTGTAATGACTGGAACACCACAAAGGACAAGGAGATGTTGTCAATGCACCATTTTATAGATTTTAGTCATACACAATGCTTGGTTCCTCAGAGGCTGATCCAGGCCTGACCTCAATAGAGACTTCGCTGTCAGTCCAGCTCATGTTTTCCATAAAGTCCATGTTCTCCCTGCCATTCCCCTTCACAGATGTGTGAAACTCTGTTGAAGCTCTTTGTAATAGACTTGTTGTTTACCAGCCTTACAGCAATTAAATAATTAAGAGCATGGACAGTGATGACCTTCATCTACCCTCTGGGTATTTGCCACAAATATGCACTTCAGTGTTTAAGTGAGATAAGATCACTGCCAGGGATACTCTTTCAGAAGAGCCACTAATGGCTAACAATCTTCAAATCAGAGCATGTTGCTCTAGAAAGCAGCTTTTTTTGGGCCAAATTCGAGGGCATATTTCCTTGTGTGACTTTGGATGGAACCAGAGATGGAGGAGCTTTATGGCACAAATAAAGAGAAGTCACAGTCTGGATAGGGAAGGGCAGTGGCCAGTCTTTGCAATGTGGAAAGCAAAGTTTTTAAGTAGTGTTGTCTGTCTGACTCCTTGATGTTCTGGAAGAGCAGACAGCAATTAGTTCACCCATTCTGAAGAGTCTGCTGTGCACAAAACCCATTCAGGGTTTCCCTGGGCAGCCCAGCCCATCTGAACTCTCACAGGGCTTGAGATAGTGTCCCCAGGTGCAACTCATGCTGGGGGAGTGGGTCTGTAAGAGCACTACTTTGCTCCTGCTCCTTGCAGCAAGAGTGGGGTGTGAGGGTGCCCGGAGGAGACAGGCTCCACAACCCTGCTTGTCTTTCCAGATGTGCTCTTTATGCTGGCAGAAGCTGGGTGTCCATTCAAGCAGGACCAAGCTCAGCTTAGGAAAGGTCAGTCAAGCTCACATGATAAGAAGTGTAGGACAAGTCATTTGATAAATTTAAAGCAGAAGTATGTGGAAGAATAAAAAATACGCCATAATAGTTTTTTCTCAGTAGCTGCTGATGGAATTTTCAAAGCATTAGATAAACATCACCCCAGGAAAGCCAGTTATAATTTGGAAACATAAATTGACCCTTGGATGGAAGCTCTAAGCTTCTGCATGTAACCTACAGCAAATAATAACATCTCCTCAGTGCTTTTCCTGACTCAGTTACCAATTTACTGTATGAGACTGGACCAGTAACTTAATTACCCTTTATTTTTACCTATATCTAAGACCCTACCAAGCCCCTGAATAAATGGATATGTTGATACACAGACATACATCCCCTTCATGTCCATTTAATACAGTTTGATATTTGAATTTTTCATGTTATAGGATCCAGTTCTTCATAATGAATAAAACACGGGGCTGTATCAGTGCTCAGTGTCCTTGCAGAACAGAGGTGTCCTAATGCTTAATTCATGTTTGCACAGTAAACTGAGGTTGAAAGACAACAAATGCCAGAGACTTTGTTGAAGGCTGTATGTGAAGGGGCTCTGTAGTGGCCCAGCACCCCTTCACATGGCTCCCCCCTGCCTGAAGAAGAGGAGGGAGCTCTGCCTCTGAGCCCCTGAGAGCTGGGAGCCCTGGGGCAGCACTGGCAGCAGCTGGGAGTCTGGAGGAAGGCAAAAGGTGGATGACCCACTCCCTCCACGGTTCCCTGCTGCTCTGGAAAGGGTCTTCTTGCCACAGGCACACAGTGAGCTACCCCACCGGTGGCTGATGGAAACCCCATTTCAACAAAGCAAAACCCACCCTGATGAAACTTGGCTGCGCGCTGAATTAGCTGTGGCCCAGGAGTGATGTTTAGAAGGAAACAGTAAATGGGAGTGTGCTTAATTAAAGCTGACAGTCCGAATGGCACTGCCTGTAATAGTATCAGGAGATTATCAGTTACAGGCCAGTGTTACAGGCTGGCTGACGTCCCTGCCAAGGTGTGACCCTTATGCCAGCTCTGTCAGGCCAAATATTAATTTCTGTTCATGTTGGTAGGGAAAAGAAAACTGCTTTTTTTGCCTCCCTATCATCATCTCTGCCTGCTCTCTCTACCATGCAAACAGTGATTATTGTGAAATCCAAGTTAGGTTTTATCTAATTGATCTTTAATATAGTATCAACTAAATGAACAAAGGTTATAGGAAGGGACTTAAGGAGGAGCAATGTGCCTTTTTCTCTTTTGACTAATGGCTTGAGTATTTTTATATTTACTTACTTAACCTATATCCAGGTTAAAAAAATGAGGCATGAATTGTCAAGCAAGTGTATCACTTTTGTGACAGAAGAAAGTCAGGCAAAGCAGCACTGTGACATGTGCTGGGGAATACAGTACCCAGCAAGGCCAGGAGCACCCTGTGGCACAGCACCCCTGAGGGGAGCCCTGCCAGCATCTGCCTGCTGGGGCTGCCTGCTGCAGCTGACCATGGAAAAAAGGGTACTTTGGGACACCAGGAAGAAATTCCAATAAGCCAGCTGGTGTGGGATGGTGAGGGACCTCAGTGAGAGAATACAGGGCATTAAATTATCAGTTTTGTCTCTGCCAGTGTCTGCTGGTTCAGATGCACAGCCCACATTTAATGCCTTCTGCAGACTGGAAGACCATGCTGGAGGCACGTAATTCAGCTTGCCTCTGCACTCTCTCCACTTCAACCACAAAGTTTCTGCAATACGGACTGAGTTTTAAATTTGTCTGCACACTCATTTGTAGGCAGATCTTCCTTCCCCTTGCACACACTGCACTGGCAAATGGATACTCCCGATGCCTGCTCAGATGCGAGTCCTCTCCCTATACCTCAGTGTGCACCACAACATGATGCACTGGAAGTAAGACAACCTTAAAAAAGGAGAGAAAACCCAGTGCTCAAGAAAGAATCTCTCTTTGAGACAACAAGACCTCAGCCTTTGCACACTAATTTCCTTTAAAGCCAGCACTTGCTCACATGACCAGCCTGGAACTGGCTCCATAACTTGCTTCCAAACCATCAATGATGTGTGTCAAACATAGTTCTTCTGGCTTGGCAGAAAATTCAAATGCAACTACTGCTTTTACAGAAGCTGAGAGCAGCTCTCCTTTATTTTATTTTGTCTCTACTCCTGTTTCTCAAAAAGCTCCAGGGTCTGAATTACAGCAGCATTTCCCAGTGGAATGAGAGCACTCTGATTGAGTAGGGTAATGAGGAGCATGAATTAATGGTGACATCGACTCATGCCTCCAGTCAATACTTTGATATCTCATCTATTGAAGTAAGTACATTTCAACACTATTCCCAGAAGAATTCAGTGTATATGTGAACTGCAGTCAGAGGATCCAGCCAGATGGGCTCAAACCCTGCTCAAGGAATGTGGGAATTCAAGTGAGAAAGAAATCCAAGAGCTCCTCAAAAAAGAGGTTCATAGCTTTCAAGCTGGGCCTAGCACTTCCTTGGAAATGCAACATAGTTCATGTAAATGCAGAATTTTTGGGTTTTTGGTGACATTCAGGATTCCAAAATCAAACGACTAATAACAGAGCGGGAAAAAGCATCAGATTGAACTTCCTGGCACAGCAGATGAATGTTGTATTTTGAGATAAAACCATACATAAAAGAAAAGGGGCAAAACCAATTCATACTGGTAGAGATATTAGTTGGCTGTATGAATATATTGACAAAAATATTATAAAATGATCTGAAGAGTTTTAGCAGGTCTATGGGACTCAAAAGACTCTTAAAGCTCACATCCCACTTCTACATCCTCATCCAGATACGAGCAATGCAGCTGCCTCTGACTTTGCCAAAGGGTTCTGAAAGACAGGCTGTGCATACTGCACATTGCTCGGTAGTTTCAACAGTGCAGCAGCTGATGACAAAATGCTGTAAGTGAGACCATTTCTCAGTTCTCATCCCTGAGGACATGCCCTAACCCATTCTACCTCCCCCTCTGGAAGCAGTAAGCAGGGAAACCCCAGAGCTTGAGACAGAAAGGAGTTTTGGTTCTAGTAGGAGAAAAGCAAGACCTTTCCAGAATCAGACAGACAAGAGAGCTCCTGGGCAGAGCACTTGTTAGAAAGGGATTGGGAACTGTCAATGAGAATTCCTGTGCTCTGGGCTCACTGGTGCTGTGAGGAGCAGTGTACTGGCTATACTGGAAAAGCAGTGGGATATGCCAGAGAAATGCCAAATTCATTCTCAGTGCCTCCCCTAACAGCAACAACCTAAAATTTTAAAAGCCATTTTTCTGAACTTTCTGAATCATGACATTCAAATATTAGAGCAGCAGCAATTCACCACATTGTTAGCATGCGGATACCACACTCCTTTTCAACAGGTAGGGAACCTGGTGCAAAGAGGTTAATATAGCTTAAAACATGTTTTTGAAAAATTGGCTTCAATTCTGGATGCCTCCATTTCTGGACTCTGTGGCCAGGACTTGTGATGCCTAATGCTAAGCAAAGCCAAGTCAGCCACCAGTCCAGGGACAATGAGCAGGAACCTCCACAGTGCAGCAATGCTGATAATCAAGATGCTCGCTCTGGTTGGTCCCCAGGAATTATCAAATTGCCTTTATTTGTTTTCCCCAACAGCATGGGCAATGAGCTTCTCAGCTCTCATCTTGACACATTGCTGCAGATTTGGAATTACATTAGAGTGGTTTCCTGATGAGAGCTCCAGCAGCTAAGAAGTGAACAGTTGTTTAAAATACCCTGAGAAGGACTAAGTCACAGTCATGACTGCTCACATCCAGACCCCTGACCTTCTAGGGGCTGCTGGCACATTAACCAGAGTGTGATTCCCAAGGCCTGGCTGAACTCTGATGCAACGCAGGCATGTCAAGGTCCCTGTTTTTATCCATCCCCACAGCTCTGTTAATTTGGTGAGGCGACTTGCTGGGCAAGCATGGGACCTGATGCATGGCAGATCTAGTATTGGTTAAAGTGGGAAGTCTGAGTGTTTCAGACAAGCTGCCAATCACTCAGGCCCCTTCAAAGCCATGCCAGGGTTCACTGCCCTCTGCTCCGAATGTGTGGTTGAGCCACTCTCAATAAGTTACTAATGAGCTCATGCTTACTGTGGTGAGATTTATTCTTTGTTTTAGCATTCCAGGACTGACTTTTTCAGGTCAGAAGTGGGTCCCCAGCTGTAGCTATATAGCACAATGCATTATTTTTGTATTATTTTTATACTGTTCCCTGAGAGCACAGCCTCATGGCTGTACCCTTCACCCACACGGTCCTGCCTCCTCCACTCTCCTGCAGTGCAACAGCTTCCTAAGGTCTGTCAGAAGCAAGGACTTAATGGAATATGTGCTATGGGATATGGAACAGCATGATAATTCCTGACACTAGGGCATGGCAAACCGGGAAGGGAGCAGAGCGCTTGCCACTTATTCTAGTGGTGATGTGCTCGCCCTTTCATGGAAGGCCACACGGCAGCTTGTCTGAACACCCATGCCAAAAGTGGGCAGCTTGCTACTGCTGGATGAGGAATGACGCAGCCCTGTGGGAGCCTGCCAAAAGGCTCCACAGCCGCGTCTGCCTTGCAGGCAGTGTGGGAGGCAGGAGCCCGGCAGGGAGCAGTGAGTGGCAGGCAGCCTGAGGCTCCTCAGCTTTGCACATCCTCGTGGCCTGTGCCACCTGCGGCTGAGCCAGCTGTGCTCTAGGTCTGGCTTGCAAAGAGATGATCTCCTGCACCATCCCAAAGATGGTTCTATGTAACATTTTATAAAACTAATAAAAGCACGCAGAACCTGAGATTTAGCAGTAAAAGTGAAACCAGATTTCTCAGTTTGTCTGTCTTGTTTGATTCTGTGTGAACAGTGACCAGAGGCTGGATGAATGGCGGAATTAATTTCCAACAGTCAGTCCACTTTCCTGTAATGTGGTATTTCAACATATTGCAGTTTCTAGTCCTTTGGGGAAATAGTTTTAATAAAACAACACTGGCATTTCAGAAAGAAGTTCTTTCTTTGCCTTTGACATGTAAACATAATTTCCTCTTAAGAGGACACAGCAGATATTCATGCAATGAAACAATGAACAATGAAATCTGAACAGCTATGTTATCCTGACACGTTTTAGTGTAGCACTGGTAAATAAAAGCATGTGCTTTTATTAGTTTTATGAAATGCTACATAGAACCATCTTTGGGATGGTGCAGGAGATCAACACTGCCTCTGTTGGGTATGCTCATGTTTGCATGGGTATATATCTGTATAACAAAGATATTCTTTTGTGAAAGAGATAATAAGGAGGCTCTGTCAAAGCTGTGGTATAGGGATTGATTATATTTTATTATTTTATTTTCTTGTATTTTCTTGTTTTAAAAAGCTGCAGCCCTCATGAGAACCAGGGATGACCATCCAGCTCTCCTGCCCAGCACATGCTGGGCCAGGTGACTTACCTCATCCTGGACAAGTAGCCAGCTCTGTCTAATACCATCAAATCCTTTCTCTCCTTCTGATATTAAAATATAGAATTAATCTATGTCACTGTAAATGTTTAAAATCTTTGAGCAGTCAAAATGGTCATTTCTAAAACACTTCAAGTCCCATACTAAACAGTAATTTCATTTGTTACTTAAACCTGTGTGGAAAATTAAAAAATGTGCTAAGCAAACCCTAAAGCCTTTGAAACTTGGAAGAAAACATTTATTTCATCTCCCAGCTGGCAGATCATTGCTGATTTGCAATGCTTGCTGCAACGGTGTGGATGGCTCTTGGCCACAAAGCGACTGAGATCTGTGTCTGAGCTTCAACCTTTGGAAAACATGCACTGAAACCCATAGAATAAGCTGTGGCTTATGTGAGTGGCCAGGGTCCCCAGTGCTGCAGTTGCACCCAAGGTCAGGCAGTCTGCAAGCTAAAAAGCAGGGTGCAGGTAAGGTCTAGGCAAGCTGCCCCTACCCTGGGTTCTTGGAGCCTGACCCCAGCCTTGGTCCATGGACAGGACCAAACAGTGACACAGTGACCCATTTCAGCTTATACCTTGGCTTCTGCTCTGACTGAAGAGAACACAGGAGGATCTTGCTGCATGGTCACAGGAGACACGAAATACAGAACAAAGAGGTACCTATGGATGACTTTTGCTACAGCTGCAGGTGAGAGACTTTCCTATCTCTTTTCTCCCAGCCTCCAGTAACACACAGCATTTTCCTCACTGCTAACTCAATGCCCTCCCAAAGAAGCTCTAATGGCAAGGCAACTTTGACTATTTTACTAGTCACTATATCCAAAGAAGTAGCCTGTGACAGGGCACTAAACTATCAAGATCTAAGGTGTGGGGGAAATTTAACAAACAGAAGCAGTTGGTAATGCAACCACCTAAATTTCCTGCCTGTGTCTTGACAAAGCTGCAGATTGAGTCATGCTTCCTGACATATTAATAAAAAGGGTCAGTGCATGGGAAAGGGGGAATGGGTGGTGTTTGTTCCTGCAGTGGAAAACCAGAGAAGCACCTTGGAGTCCACAGAATTTCCCAAGCCTATTCTGCTTTGCTTATTTAAGAGCTTCATTTATTTTTTTTTTAATAAAAGTGAGTTTACAGAGATAGGAAGACAATAAAAGGCAGTGCCATTTCCTAGCTTGTTAGTGCTGGATAAAGTGCTGAACAAAATCATCCTTGTCCTTATAATTTTCCTAGTTTGATTGCTTACAAATAAACCAGTTTAATAAAGGCTCCAAGATACAAATGCCACATGGCCATATTGACAGGAGTGAGAGAAAAGAAAACACAGTAATCATGTTAGCTCTATCCCTCAGATTAATTACCTAGATAAAATACACATTTACCTCATTCTAGACAGAAAAATGTAATTTACCAACCAGTGTTTTAGGCAGGCATGTTGCTGTTAAAAGCCAGACCCAGCTGATCCCAGCTAGCTGGAAGAGATGAGATCCAAGCCCCACGAAGGATAGACCTCTCCTCCCCTCTGCAACAGCAGCCCACCGTGGCAAGGCTTGTGCCTGCTCCTCCTTTAGCTCCAGACAGGAGCAGCTTTAGGAACAGTGGATCCATATTAATCCCTTCTAAGTGTGTTTCCTTAGGACTCAGCACACCTGTATTTAAGAAACTCCACTGCTGGGGAGGTATGATGCCTGTGGTTTCCCTGTAACCCACTACACTTGGGCTGCAGCAGAGGTCCCAGCTGGAGAGTGCAGCCTGGACTCTGCTGCAGCATCATACCCACTGCTGCCTCAGCTGCCCCTCAGGACACCTCACCCTAAACACTGATTGGGATCTTGTCAGAAGTCTGTCACAGGTGAAAACAAATAAGATCTGTCTATTCTCTACAAACTGTAGTTTCCAGGACATAAAAAAACATTGAACTAATATTACACCAGCTCAGTGGGGGGAAACTGATATACCCAACCCTAACCTCATCTCAGCTGAAATTGCAAAGAAACTAAAAACTGCTGGAAAACAGTGCTGTTGAGAGCTGGTCCTGATCCTCACAGCAACTTCCCTCATGTCACAGCCAAGCTCCTTTCAGTCTCCTCGCCGCTCAGTGTCCAGTACTTGGCTTTGGGTATAATTTTAAGCTAGGAAAATAATTCATAAAACTGCATTTCAACGTCTCATGCCAAGCTATTTTGGGAATAATCTGAGCAGGGGTTTGATTCAATCTCTTCTTCCCCACCAAGTCATCCCACGTTTTATACTTAAAAAAATAGTAAATAGAGTAACAGCTATAATATTTGACGAGTTGAATGTTTCTCAGTGGGTGCACCATCTCATCCTGCTGCCTCCACCCCAGTGGAGGTGAGCAGAGCCAGGGAAGGACAACATTTGCCCCCAGGCAGCTGTGACAGGCCTCGTGGCTGGCAGGGTACACAGCCCAAGCCAACAGCAAGGGCACAGCCCCCTCAGAACAGCAGTTTGCTTTTATTAAAGGCTTTCCTTGCATAATTGATCTCAGTGTGAACCCTTGGGAAGCAGCAGGTGCAGGCAGTTCAAACCAGTGCTTTCAATAACCTTGGGTTAATGATAAATAGTCATGTATAGCTGATACAGGTGATCACACGGCTCTGCTTTATGAGTATGCAAAAGTCTGTCCTGGCTGCAAAGCCAGGTGCCCAGTCCTTGGACGACCTTTTCTCCCTCCCTGACCCCCACAGACAGAGATGGGATTTTTGGCTTGTAAACAGTCCCCAGTTATGTCTGACCTGCTGGCAGAGGCAGCATCACCCTGTCTCCTCCATAGGCAACCCTGCTTCTGTGTCCACCTTGGAAGCAGAAGTTAGGACAACTTCCCCTATTGCTGTCCTGCAAAAATGCCATGTGCAGTTAGAAAGCCCCATCAAGGTAAGGCTTTATGGCCACACACATCACTGATGAATCGAGCATGTCTTGGTCCTTGATAACAGATTACCTGACACAAGGCAGATGTTCCCACTCTTGTGACTGCAAATGGGGTCACTTGCATTTGTGATGCCTGAGTGGCTGCTGGGGGTCTGGCAGGAGCTGTGGGAAAGCAGCCCCCATGGGGCCAGGGCTGTGTGCCTGCAGACCACAGTGCCTTCCACCACCTGCAGCTCTGCAAAAGCAAAGCTTGTGCTGCTTTTAGGAAGTAAAGGCAGCAAAAATTCATACAGGAGCAGCTTGAAGCCAGCTGAGTGTCCTGTAAAGGTCACTAAGACAACAGGACCCAGAAGAATCAAGGCTTTCCAAAACAAAATTCAGGTTCCTTCCTTCAAGTGCGTAAACATATTTTTAGGAGACCTCACTTAGGGAAGTCCCTAAGTTCGCATATCCAGTTCGCAGACTTGAAAAGGCAATTCAAGCTCAGCTGGCTTTATTGTACAGGGAAGCTTTGAACATCAGCATGAACAGCTGGGAAAATACTAATTCCTTCTCTTTTTTTTATCTGCTGTATCTGTGCAGCCTCCTGACTTGCTGCAGCGGGAGGGAAACTGGAAGGCTGCAGTGGAGATGGGAGATTCATGGGCAGGGATGTCCTCAAGCAACTAATTACCTGTTTGGGCAGAAAACTGGCATTTCCCATCTCTCATTCAGCAGAATGTGTTTTCTAATTACAAACTAAACACTAATTGTGAATTGTGTTTTCTTGCCACTAAGGTATTAATGCAAATTCTTTCATCAAGGTTTATTTTTAAATAGATCGATTTAGGACTTAATTATTCCTTGAATTTACCTTAAAAAATTATGTCTCTTCCAGGTTGCTGCAACACGCTAGTGTTAAGGTGATATTTTTTTATAAGCTACTGAGAAAACACCCCAAGTATATTAGCACTAGGCTGGAGAAAGTGCTACCCTCGATAATGTTTCTCTTCACTATGAATGCCCAAACAGACCCCTTTTGTGTGTGAAGAAATCAACATTCACTCTATGCCATTCCATTAAGGAATTCCAGATCTTTCCTGTATCATGTCAGGTATTTTTCTGCAGCTGATTAATTTCAGCTTTGCTAGCTACAGCAAATGAGAACAGCAATTTCAGATCACAGACCTTTAACAAACACAGCTGCTTGATTTTGCAGAACATCTGGAGCGCATCCACTTGCTGCTACAGAGCTCAAACTCCTGCTGATTTGTGTCCTCCTCCAGTTTCTCTAGAACAAATGTAGAGTCAAAATACAGTTTGCCTTGATTTGAACTGAACATGCAAATGTAAAAACCTGCACATGCATCACCTATCTAAAAAGAGTTAAAATTCAGCACAGGAAAGGTCAATTGTAGCCAAAACACCCATCCATGCTGATTCTTGATTAGAAAAACCCAAGTCATGGCACAAAAAGGTCATTCTGTCTCTTTCATTATCTTTTACTTTCTCATAAGAAGCCTCTTATATGATATTTGACCTTCTGGACATTTACCTATACATTAGCAAAGGTTTTTAATCATAAATCAGCAACTTTTGTTCTTTCCCCTCCAACTTGAAAAGGTGTCTTTGTGTTTCCAGCCCAAACTTTTTACCCACCTTTATTTTGTTGCACCTTAGATCTGTTCTACAGTCCACAATTCCCCCAGTTCCTTTAGCTACCTGCAGTATCAGATACTTTCTCCCAACAGCTTGCACTTACTGCTTGATGCATAGCATTTAATTCAAGCAGTATTGGCAGGAAGCAACATTAGGTAGGCAGAACTCCAAATATCACTCCGCTTTCTGTGGAATGCAGTGCCGGGATCCAGTTCTGCCACCAGCCCAACATCAAGTACCGTAAGACAGAGATTAAATTCACGAGTGCGTTTCTGAACGGAAGAGGATTATTTACGTGAGTGCTTGCACATGGATGCCTGTTAGAATAATGCAGATAATTTGGGGAGCTTTTATTCATCTGTCACAGTTTCTCATTTGCTGACATCTGTCTGCCTGTTCCCAAGTCAAGGCTTTCTAAATTCAAGCTGTAGGGCAGGAGGGTAACATACAGATGAAAGCAAATTGAATTCTGATGGATTCTTTGTATTATTCTTACAGCTTCATGGCTAAATATCTAGGAACATCTTAATGTCAAATTTTATAAACAGGCTGCAGTCAGTCAGCAAAGAAATCCATTCTCTGTGGTAGCACAATATGTTTCTTATATATACACATGAGAAATTAGCAAATTAATTACTGTGCAAGTCTGATTTCCCCCTTGTTAACGTTATCTGCAATCAAGCAATAAAGTCACTTCCACAGGGTCTTAGTATACATATGGCTGACCTAGCACAGCAAATAAAGCAGAGATCAGATATCAGCAAACCAAGGTGGCAAACGAGTTTATTGCCACAGGAGGGCTTGAGAGTATGCACACAAAGCCCTCTTTCGCAGAAACCTAAATCTGTCTCTGAGTGCATCTGCCTAATTGAATATGTACCAAGATGAACAGGACCTGAAAGAAACAGGCCTTTTTCTAGGCTGCAAAATATCAGGGAAAGAGCAGTCGTGGTCTTGCTACCTCTCCCTGCCTCCCTCTGCACCCTCCTCTGCCTCAGCAGCTTCCACCCTCACCTGCAGTCTGTCTGCCTGCCTGATGCTCCCCCCAAGCCTGCTGCTGGCCACCCCAGAGGGGACATCTCCTCTCATCCCTTCCAGAAAGGTGGCATAATGCACCCTGCCCGTCTGACCATAGCACAGAAACAGCACAAATGGGGAGGGAGCAAACAAAAAGAAATAAATAATGTGGTTCTCCCCATCAACCCTCTTTCTCATTTTTTCATAATATTCATTCTGTCAAACTGTACCCTTGATACCTGGAGCAGTTTTAGTCCTGGGAGGAAGGAAATGAAAAAGGACTTTCCTTCAGCCACACAATAACCCATTCTGATCTCAAGGCAGTGAGATACAGCAGCCGGGAGATTCTTATTTTCTGCCAGTTATGACAACCATTTATTTCTGGTGCTAGGTTACAGAGCATGGAATGATAGGCTCAGCATTTGTAAAATACTTTCAAAATCCCAAAATTTATATTGTGATCTCTGAATGGGAGGCAGTTTAACTGCCCAGTAGCACGACTCCTTTAAGAAGAGACTCAACACTTGGAATGCTCTCCCACCACTTAAGCAAGGCTACCAGAAGTGTCTCGTTCACTCCAAAGCAATCTGTTCAGCAAGGCAATCTCCTGCCAGTAAGGCAACACCTTGAGGAGCTGCTTATGAAAATGATGTCCTCACATCACCTCTGACCTGTGGCTGTGACCCACACTTCACAAATCCATACAGATGACATTGGGACCCAATACTGGTGATCAGAGGCAAGAAGTGTATCTCACCCTTCAACTTGAAATTTGACATTTATCTTCAGAGAGACTCCAGCATGTGGTCTTGTGTGTTCTTGCACTGCATCCGTACAGCTCATTAAAATTAATTCTGGGGGCAAAAATCCAGTGTTTGAAAAAAAGCTTTGAGGAGTAGTTCTTTATTTCTTGTATAGCTCTGAAACAGCTTAGCACTGCCCAGAGCACAGGGCTGATGCTGCTCAAGCAGCCTGTACAGAAGTCATTACTCTCATCCCTAAGACAGGACAGGGTCAACACTGCACGAACCCAGACTGATACTTGAATACAAGAGCCTAGTTCCATAGGCAAAAGTCAGCAGAAATCTTCTAGTAGTTTGCCCCTGTGAAATTTCTACCACAAAATCCGGAAGAACTGAAGAAAAGAATACTAAGCTATGATAAAGATTGTAAAGGTTCTAGAAACACTGTAATGGCTTCAGTAAATTTCAACACAAAAAAACCCAAACTATCTGTGTATTCCAAAGTTGTTGTCCACATACAACCAACCAACCAATCAACCAAACAAAAAGGGAGAAAGTAGGTAAGAATAGATACGCTGTTGGACAGCTGGTATGTCAGAAAAGCTGTAAGGCATTTATACCACCAAGAATCTTCCCCCACAAATGTCACAGTATACTGGAGTATCCAAAGATTCAGTGTTCTGGAGATTTCCAAATGAAAAAACAGCATGTGTGTAGAAATTAAGTGTACAAAAGTCCATCACCTGATCTCTGTCTGTACAATCAGCTCCCTCCCGGAGTTCAGAAGTGGCTCTAGTATCAGAACTGAAAAGAAAACAGGCAACAGGAACTAGGCAAAGTACAGCAAATGTGACAGAGGGCAGGGACACGACTTACAATAAACACTCTCTTTTATTACTCAGTTCATCAAAACACTTCAGTTTTTTCTGCAAGATCTGAATCAGAGCAGCAATACAGTCATTTGTCTACTGTAACATTTCCATCGGAGCCGCATGACAGACTTCACGGACGGGACCGAATGCTGAGCGTGTTCAAGTCACGTGAAGACTGAACCATATCCTTAAGAGCAGGAGTGACAAATTGCTTGTAGTCATCTTTTCACTACTCAGCTGTGAGCACCACACAAGAAAACAAAAAATTTCTTAAGGAAAGTGACCCTGTGTGATTGTCTATTAATAATTCATAATTGTAGAATGCCACAGTCCAACAACAGAACTACTACAGCTGGTTTCGTATTTTGGGTTTCACGAGAAATATTTGATGAGGTTTGTTTATTAGTATATTTGCTGAGTGTTTAGACATGAGAAATTCATAATGTTTTGATAGATTTCATATAGAAATAGTTTATTAAGTACCCAAAGCTTTAGAAAATAAATGTTTCAATAAGATCTGATTAAGACATATACTAATGAGAGAGGTATAAGAAAATGCAGTTAAAATATACAAATTTCAAGTGCAAAAAGAAACACCATTATTTCTCAAGAGTTTAAACCTTTCTCAGAACCATCGCTCTCTTTCTCTAAACAAAGCTAAAATATCAGCCTCTAAACAGGCAGCCCCACTACTCAGTTGGTATGAAAGATATATCTATTGCACTAGAAGTACAAAGCTAAGAAGAATGCATAATGTTTTATTCTTAGACTTATTTACAAAAATATATTGCACCAATCCATTGTCCTTTTTCCAGTTTAACATATTAAGGAAAAGCCTATTATTTACAAAGTTAAAAACAGAAGTGCAAAAGCAGACTGAAAGAAACCAGAAAGTTTATTTGAATTGCTAAGTATAGTTTGTTACCTGACCATAGCCCACATCCAGTATGACCTGAAATAATTTGTACCAGATATATTTGGAATTTCAGAAATCCTTGCATTTCTCTATAGGAGAAAACCTTATCCTTCACTCTAACCACCAGAAGGTCTACATAAAATGTAAAGGCTAACCATAGCTTAGCTTAATAGCTTTATTTCTCCAGGAAAGTGATGCTTTTTTAGGTAAATTGAAAAAGCTACATAGTACTATATATGTATTTGAAAAGTAGTGATAAATCAGGCATGATGGTTTTCATCCTTCCTTAACACCATGAGGAAGGGTTTGCTGATATTTCAGGACTGATTATTCTAAAGACATTGCCAGTCCAAATCACATTAGCACAGCATATGGTCCTGTCTCAGTCTACCTGCCACTGGGACTGTCATGATGCATTTCTGGGGTGTAGGTAAGGAGAACAATCATAACCCAGAGATGAAGCAATGCCTGGGAAAAGAAAAGAAAGAAACTTAGCACTGACAATCATCGTTCACTGCAGCAGTAAATAAATAATAAATTTGTTTTGTAGAAATATTTTGACTAAAATATCTTTCCCATTAATCAGATACTCCTAAAAAACATAATTTGCATTTGAACAATGAAATGCTGAGTCAGATTCTGAAGACAGGATTTGCAGAAAGCTAAAGACTTCGCACAAGCAGCAAAAATAAAGCAGCCTGTTTTCCTACAGATTTGCATCCTCTGGTTTCTCTTTTTCTCCATGCCCCAGTGACTCCAGCTGTTCTCTCCAATATCCAGCCCCCAGCCAGCTCATTATGTGATCTGCCTCGAGTCACTGGTAAGCCACTACTCCTGTGCCAACTGGCTGGCACCAGGCTGCATAAAACAGCTGAGTTCTGCTTTCCTTCTCCTCGACACAGACACTGATTTGTGGCATTTCTATGAACTCTGTAGGAACGTTAATTCTCATTCAAATTTGGCTGAAACTATCCAATTAGAATTGAAGAAGCTCCTAGGAGTGCAAAAAGGAATACATAAGCCACAATTATTTTAAAAAAATTCAAGTTACAGTAGTCACAATCAAGGTTTGAGCTGTAAAAGGGTAACTGCCACTGACTGCCCAATATAGTGATCATTGAGTTTCCCTTTGGACTGCAGCTTAGGCAGCAGAAGTCTTCACTGTTTGGGTACAAAGCATTTTATTCATATATTGATAAGTTTAAGTAATGAATAGGAAGAAGGAAAGGTTAGGAATTAGACAGTCTGTTCCTTCCAGTACTTAAAAGAGTAGAAGATGTAATTGCAGGGTGAAATTGTAGCTTCCTTTATTCATGTGTGTCTGCCTGCTTTACATCTTGAAATAGTGACAGCTGTTCTCAGAAACTCTGGTCAGTAACTCATCATGCCTTCTCAAGCAGCGTGGGGGTTTTTCCATGTCCAAGACTGAACGGCTCAACCAGGGGAGTATTTCGAAGCAGGGCAGACTGCACTTTCCACGGTTCGTGCAGCTGAGAGGCACCTGCCCTCCAGCGGAGAGGAGAGGCATTGCACTGCTGTCACTCGCCAGCCTGACAATTCCGCCTGGTGTGGGCGAGCAACTTTTACTATTTGTTTAAGTCTACCATGAAAAACGTTTCTTGCTTTTTTTCAGCTACTAGAGAAGAGTTATCATTAGACACTGAAAAAAAGACGAAGAGTCAAATATTTAAAAAGCTCTAACAGATGTCATTTTCCTAAATGCAGTGTATGCAGCCATGGTGGGTTAACCTTGGCAGCTGGTTACTATTATTCTGTATTTTCCTAGTTGAAATCTACTTCTGCAGTCCTTTAAATGACAGTTACATAAGTGTTCTTAAGACTGCTATATGAAGAATTCCTGGGAAAAACCCAAAAACTGCAAAGCAACATGACTCCAAAATGCTGTTATGTAAGGCCATTTTACAAAAAAACCACATTGAATTGTTAATTAGATAGCCTTTTGAACACTAGTCTTGCCATTTAAGACATATTATATAAACTGGCTACAGAAATCTTGTGTTAAAGAAAGCTGACTCACCATGTAAATGATAACAAAGACTCTTGCTATGGGGTACCTCCTCAGGAAGATTCCCAGCCGAATGCTACACAGGCACAAGAGAAAACAAAACACACAAGTTAACACTGAGCAATAAACTCCTGTTCCTCTCATCCCAGTCATCACAAACTCAAACATCAGCTGGTGTTACACACACAGTTTTGCTTCTGTCTTGAGTTTTACTTCATGTACTCAAAGCATTAAGTGAGACAATCAAGATCGTAAGACATATTCTCCTAGTTTTTTTCTCTTACATGCTAGTTTCACAGTTTTTGAAAAAGAATTAAGACTCAAGAGTTGTACAGGTATTTTAAAACTCAAAAATATGCTCTATATTTGTCAAATTTCATTACCTGAAGAGCTGACATGAATCTTTCAAAAAGATTTAAGCAACTAAACTTTGGATTCCTTTGAAAAACATGATACATCACTACTATTCTTATAGTACATTAGAGAAAAAGCACCTGGGTTTTGCAAGGTTACTGCTACAGTGCTTCAAAGTAACTGTACTAGATGCGTGCCCTGCTCATGGCTCAGCAATGTCAGGTAAAAACAAATCCATATATGGAAGGGATGTGATACTGTCAAATGAAGTTCAGTATTGAAACATTGCATATAATGGGTCTAAATAATGGAAATCTTGATATCCTTCACAATGAAATTCAAGTACCATGGAGGCACAAAAGACTTTCTATTGAGGTAATTGGCTTTCAAAGGATTAAGAAGTTTTGTCCAATTTTGTTTTCTATTGGTATTTGGTTCAAGTTTTGCAGGCAGACTGTGATTACTGGCAATTAACCTAACTGCTCAGGAAAGGGATCAAAGCAAGCCTTTCACTGGATCCAGAGTGATTTTAATTTACTAATTCCTCAAACAGATTATCTTTCAAGGTAAACAGCTGGGTCAGAACCCAGAATCTTGTCAGGATGCCTGAACAGGACTAAAAGAGTACGGATGATACTCCCCCCTTTAATATACGCTTATGGTGTTTATCACAGACACAATCAAAACCTCTGAAAGTAAAAAAACATAGAAGATGGTAATGAAAGAGGTTAGATTTTTTGGTACATAGTTTAGTGATCTTCTTACATCAAAATCTACCAGAGTGCTGTTTAAACAACTGACTATAATTTGCAAAAGCCAAAGAATATTAATATCATAGAAAAGCTCAAGTGAACTAGGTCAACATTTAGTAATTTATACCATACCTTAGCTGCATTATTTTTAACTTCTACCTTCATAAAAGCAATACAAAACAAAGTGCATCACTTAAAAACTGCAAAAGCATTTCAGCAGCTACAAAGTACATCCCCTCAGGACACTCTTACCTAAACTGATCTATGGTGCTGGCAGCTTTGCGGACTCTCCCATACATTCCCGCCACGCCACTATCCATGTCACTGAACAGGACAGGAACATTGCGCATACGGGCACCTATTTGAAGGCAAAAAAGCAAAAAGTCCCATTAGCTAAGTTGTTGCTTAAGTAAAACAAATCAGCAGTGCATAACAAAGATATATGAAAATGACATAAAGAGTGCTTAATTGGATTATACTCTTGTCTTGCTGTGGGCAGAGGAGTATGTTTGAGAACAGAGTTCTCGACAAACTTACAATCAAGTCAAATGTTTTTTCAACTTAGTATGTTTTTCAAATTTATTTTAGTTCACCAGATTGGTATCTTGATGTTCAATTCTATCATGTCATAATAACTACTACTAAGTGTATAAAATGATGGGTTTGAGACTGTCAATTTCTCAAATGCTTTTAGTTCTCATACAGTAAAACTCTGACTAGCATTTCTGACATTAACTCGCATATTCAAAAATTTTTTACTTTATTTGTATTTTTACTACATATCAATTTTATTTAAAAACAAAGATTCTCCACTATCATTACCTTTGTGCAACTAAACTTAAGCTTTCTGAAGTTACTTATGAACAAGTCAAAAGGAAACATATTTAAAATCTGCTTTCATAAGCAGAGAAACAAAAGCCTGGACTGTCATTTTATACCTCTTAGTAATTGCCCCGTGCTTTTAAACTTACTTAAAATATATACAAAATGACAAAGTTTCAAAAGTAACATCTCAACACCGCAGATCAACTGCTGCGGTTCTCCCAGAGATACAGGACAGACAAACCAACCTCTACAGAACCACTGTATTTTAAGCTGCTTTTCAAGAAAAACAGAAAGCAAGGAAATTAATTTCAACGAGACTTCCAATCAATTCTCAAAAGGAAGTATCCCATTCTTGCTCCTCTCCAAAACCCTTTTTACAAGAGAATACTTAGATCCTGCTTCAAATCAGCTTAAGCCCCAAGAGACAGGTTTATTTGCAGCTGTGACAGGATTGTTCCAATAGTGACATAGCACTGAGAATTAAAGATTAAATTGGTTTTATTCAATTTACTTAAAGTCATTTAGACACAAAAAGGAGCTTCTTGTTAACTATTTTTGTAACACTGGGTCTCTAGCAGAAGTGGCCTATTTTCAGCATTTATTTTTCCTTACAAGCTCAAGACTTTCAGGGAAAGGCGTTAGGAAATATAAAAGCCTGAGCTGAAGAAAAAAGGAATTTTAAGTATTATATTTCTTTATTTACCTTCAGCACCATCAATTCCTGCCATATTAATGGAAGGTCCATTAGCACTAGTGCCTTGGATGGCCTTCAGCTGTTGCTCAAGCCGTTCCAGCTGATACACAAGTGAGTTTTTCTCTGTGCTCAGGCTCTCTAACATGGTTTGCTTCTGAATGAGTGTTTCTGTCAGCTGATGAAGCCGATTTTCTAATTCTGTCTGACTACTACTGCTTAGAGTCTTGTTTGTGAGCTAAAAAACAAAGCAAAGAAAAAAAAATCAGATTAAGTCTGGCCAACTGACAAATTACAAAACTCCACAACGATCTGAGTCTTCAAGAACCAATTTACTCCACTGCAGAATTTTTTCAGGATAATCCTATCAAAACTATCACTAATGAGCATAATAAAGAAGAAACTTAGTTTTGAGAGTTGTTACAACAGGATTTTACATGACACAAGAAACTATGTAAAAATATATTCCTCTGTTTTCCATCTCTAATCATACGAACATTTCTGTATAACCTTAGGTTTGATCACAAAATCAATGCTACACCTCAGAGATGAGTTTAAATGGTAGCAATGGCAATAGCAAGTTAATCCGCTCTGGCTCCCACATGTACAAATTCACAAGCGAATAGGTAAAATATTTACAAGCAAGGAAGGAAAAACTGTGTAAAAATGTGGAGAATCTGATGCCATTTTACAGAAAAACTTGAATGAAATGGTGAAAATGCAGGATATGTTGCAGAAGAATTGAGGAGCACTGAGGCAGAAAACATGACTGTTCTAGCAAATAGAATCTTCAAGGACAATAAGTGCATCGTGACTTTGACATGGATCATGTAATTCAATTTGCAGAAAGTATTTCAAGCAAATGGAAATCACCAGATCTGCCATATGTGCAATAGCTCATCTACTCAGTACAGTCCTGAACCTCAGCCACTTTGTGGTATCATATACCACAAAGATATAGCTTCAGTAATGAAAAACAGAATCAACCAGGAAAGACAGGTATCCAAAATACAAATCAGATATATGCAGCATTGCAAGTGCAGGTAGTCCTGAAGAAAATACTGCCAACACACTCAAGAAATCTGTATCACAACATGATGATTTTCAAATCTTCTGACACTGTAACGACACAGCTGACCATAGCTGGCTCCAGACTATCAATTTCTCTACGTACAGACTACTTTTCACCATGCTAAGGTAAGTTGCACAAAATGAGCCCTATGCCTTCATGCTGCCCAAAGAGACTGAAGAGACTGTGGAGGCTGACAAGTATCAGAAGGTGCCAAAAGGGATTAGGCTGATCCAAGGAAAATCAATCAACATACCGGTGGTAGGGTTAGCAGAGACTCACAACAATAACGTCCCTAATTGAGCTGCTGATGGTGAGCAGGTACAAGGGAGTGAAGGAAGTGGCCAAAACATGCTGGCCCCTACTGCCACTGTCCAAGATACAGCAGTGGGCTAGATGGATCACTGAGTCTGTAGGACATAACTTAGGTTCTTATGCCCAGTTACAAGGATCTTAGCAGAAACCATAATGACCTAATCAAACTCCAATGACTTCTAGTTTTCACAGACAAGAGTGTTGATCCAACACCATCCCATCAGGTCTGGTTGGGACAGAGGTTAATTTTTCCCCCCTTAATATGAAAGCATATACAACTATAAATTAGGCTATTTACTCTGCATCTTTCCCTTCGTATACTCCCTACTCTCAAAACTCTACTCTGTATTGAAAACAAATATACAGTAATTCACTAGTAGAACCTTTACAGAATTTTTCAGGAAAGTGTAGCCAAATTAATAGTCCCCATCACTGTATTTATAATGGAAGGTTATAAAACTATTTTCTATACACACCTGATTTCTGAGCTTCTGAATTTCTTCCTCTCTGTCTTTTATTCTGCTTTGCAAAGTATTCTTTGTTCGATACAATTCTTCTTCGGTATAACGGAGTTCCTATAAAATTTATCACAATTACAAATAAAAGATTTTATATGTTTAAGTATTTTGAGGGACAATCTCTTATCTAAAGTTCCACAACAGAACACAAAGCAATATGTGGCAATCAAATACAAACTGAAATTTAATTTTAATTGTCTGGCTAGGACAGGGGGTAGGGGGAAAGAGAGCTCAGTATGAAGACACAACCTACAAGACCAATTAAATTCTTTCATGGAGACTGACCTAATATTAATATTAATCCAGAATATCTGACTAAGAGTCACACAATTTCACTGGGACCATAACTTATCTTCATTATACTTTGACCATTTATTATATTACTATCTTGAAACTATATCAATAATGTCACAGGAAATACTTTGCGGAGAATCTGTACTCCTAAAATAAACTCATTAATTCAAAATACCATTTTTTAAAAACCCTTGGCATACCTATCTCTAATTCTGTATGACACACATCTTCCTCTAAAGTTTAGGATAAATTAACACAGCAGATCAGAGAATCACAGAATATGCCAAGTTGGAAGGGACCCACAAGGATCATCAAGTCCAACTCCTGACCGTCCACAGGACCATCCCCAAGAGTCACACCATGTGCTGAGAGTATTATCCAAACAGTTCTTGAACTCTCTCAGCCTTGGTGCTGTGACCACTTCCCTGGGAAGCCTGTTCCAGTGCCCAACCACCCTCTGGGTGAAAAGTCTTTTTCTAATATCCAACCTAAATCTCCTCTGACACAACTTGAAGTCATTTCATGAAGGGGGAGGGAATATTAGCAAGAAACAAATTACTAAAGAAAAATCTAACCATAAGTTTTGTTAGTCCCATGATTTAGTGGCTACTTTAGCTGCCACTTAAAGACCTGTCATGCTTATCTTTTAAATTAAAACAGTCTTTCAACCACTATCTTTTCCACTGTCAGTTGCTACAGAAAGCAGATAATCCTATTCTCCTTCTGAACCATCAGGTGTACAAAAAAATAACACCTCTACTTATTTTTCACCTTCAGTTTCAGAAACCTTATGGCAATAGTTAGAGGAACTCCCAGCCAGAATTGACCATAATTGCATTAAGTACCAACACGAACAATTACATTAAAAGCACAAGTTAATGTGTGTCATCAAAAGGAATACTTCAGTTTCTGCAATAACTGATAAGGTTTTTTTTAATTCACCTCGCTTTTTCTCTATGTAGTATTGACTTACATCATATTCCTCCGAAGGGCAGGAGTAACAAAATACAATCTACCATCTGCTTTGACATAATAAACATCAACTACCCATCAAAAGCAGACCTCGACTTCTGCCTTTTAATTAGTTCAAGCTGCAAGTATCTCATTAAAATGCAATTTCTGGAAGGACAGATAATCCTACAAGATAAATTGTTCCTAGCAGATACAGTGTACTCCTGCTTTCCTCATTATTAATTCTCTTTACATGAGCTTTTTCTTACAGAGAAATTTTTTAACAGGGTGCAAAATATTTGTCCCATTCCTACTGAACAATAAATTGTTCACATGAAAGATGAAATAGGCTTTTTTCCCCACTCTCTTTTTATCACAAAATTGCTTAAATCAAGGCAGAGTTTGCTCAAAAAGGTGACACAATGTGACAAAATTCACTAACATAATTTTATCAGCAAACTGTCTAATAAAGCATATTGGAAGTAACAGCATTTAGATGCAGAAGTAACACAAGGATTAAAAAAATACCTATCAATTTGTACTACAGTGACATTGTTCTATGAGCTAAAACTTATGTATTACAGGAGCACGGGAAGTTCCACAGTAACCACTTTCAGTATTTAGAGTTCCTTGATATAAATAATCTTGCAAGGGTTACTATATCCCTGTTATTAGATTGTTCCCCTGATGAATAAAATGCAAGATCCTGATCAATTCTGTGCGCTCCCTAGGGTCCTGTTTATTCTTTAACACATGACATTTTATAACGTTCCTGTTCACCAGCAATATCCAGAAGGCCCTGACCATTGCTTAGTCCTGGTTGCACTTTCTTTGGCCTAGTGACATTCACCAAGCTTTTGGGAATGTCTTTGGAATACCAGATAAAAAAATAACCCAAATATTGTATAACCTACTCCTTTATTAAGCCAAATGCTTTGCTGATGATGCCACACGGGGCCTAAAATAAGATAGGTAAGTTTTCAAGAATTCCTTGCCTGTTTTTGCCGTTCTAGTTCAGCTTCTGCCTCCTGCTTGGCCGTTTTGTGTGCTGATATCTGCTCTTGTAGGTCTTGAAGCTGCTCTCTCACTGACTCAGCTTCACTTACCTGCTGCGTCTCCATATCCTAAAACAAACAGAAATATAACCATTTCACTAACATTCAAACATTTCTGCAATCTGGCATAGGTAACAGAAGAAAAACAGTAGTATATGCAGTATTGCTTCAAGCAAAAGAAACATCGATGGTATATAGAATAAACATTTGTCATTTATAAAGAGTGTTTTTACTAATATAGTAATAAAATAAATGTATGTTGTGAACATGAAAAGCCTCCACTTCTTCCTTTCTAACATCTACAGGCTAAAACTGTGCAAAGCAGGCTTGCGTGCAACTGCTGGGTTGAGCCCCTTACACCAGCAGATGACTTGGATTACTGTGCCTCAAGGATTACTAGACCTTGCAGAAAGGGATATAGGTGATCTCTACAGAAACTGCCATGCTTGTTTGGAAAGAACTGAAAGAAGTAAGGTAATAAATAGTAGAAACAACAGATCCACGGTATACAAGGAAAAAAAGTCCTTTGTCATGGCTAACTACAAATACCTGTGTCCATCAGAATAGCTACCTGCAGCTCTGTTCTCATCTGCTGGATTTGCCCCAGTAGCTTTTGTATTTCTTCTCTCTGAGTGTCTCGCTCATGTCTCAGTTCTTCCAGTTCCACTGTGCTTGCCGTATTGCTGTCCAGGCCTTCAATACCAGAGCCTTCTTTTAAGCTGTTAATCAGCTTTTCTTTAGACTGAAATAATAAATCAATATATTACTTATAGCAGTATTTAAAAAGTGCTCAACTAGAATATGCCAGACAGACTTTGCTCTAAAATTCAAATGCAGACAGACAGTAAAGAACTGCTTTATCGGTTCGTTTAGCCAAATTAATAATTACACGTTACGCATTTGAAAATGAAAATGCTTCCCTGCTGATAATTTTTCCGGCCTCCCATACACCATGAGACTGGATTTACTAAAGGCCTGTGTTCTCTCAGGAAGAATATATCTTTTCTCTTTAGAAGAGCCCAGAATGTTAAAACTTGTAATGGGTAAAAATTTTGGCTCTCCAGCTACCACAACAGAAAAGACACACACTAACAGACACTGAAGACAGAACTGAGCCCCTTTCAGTCCATCCTTTCTCCTGACAACATAGCCAGCTAAGAATCAAATACAACAATAACTCTTCCAGGAAAGAGGATAAACAATTTTACTCCGAGTTAGCTCAACACTGACTTGTGACTCTGGCTTTTCATATTTATCAAGGTGATTTAAAACCTGTCTTTGGCCATTAGACTAAATTAATTATTCTAAACAGAGATCTCTGTTTTTAACATCTTATCATCATTCATAATAAACAAGACTCAAACCGACCATGTTTGGACTTGGTATCTTTGACAATTTAAGTAGTACAGAACTCTACAAACTACCTGATTTTGCCATTCTTTATATAACGTTGATCACATGCAACCTTTCAGAACACAGAAAAATATTCTCTCTGGTTACACGTAAGTATCCATTCTATGCCATGCTTCAGCCTTGAGCAGAACAGAGCAATATTCCTGAATCAGGAATACTGGGTACAGAACAAATTGTAAGCTTAGCTATCTGCCTAAGATTGGATTCTTGCATGGGGAACACACTGACAGATGATGCACAGTAAGTGCAATAGTTCACTTGGATTTTTCTTTATGTTCAGGACCTGAACTATCATTCCAATTATGTAACTCTTATCTATAAATTTAAATTTACAAAATACAGACTGGTAGCTGTTCTATATAGGTATCATTACAGATACGCCCCAAAACGCATTACAGGTCACATGAAAAATATCCCAGAAACTACATTATTTGAAGCATAACACCTTAAAAAAGTTAAAGCATACAAATCAAACAGTATTTCTTCACAAAAATGCTTACTTGGAGAATGCGAGTAGCTTTCTGTTTATAATCTGTCAGTTCCTGTTTTGCAGATTCTAGGTGGCTTTTAGTTACTTTGACTTGCTGCTGAAGTTCATCAGCTCGCCTCTTTTCATCTAAATACTTTCTTTCTGCTACAGTTATCCCTTCTGCCAAGTTCTGACGTTCTGCTTCCATTTTACTTAGACGAGCAGCAAACTCATTCTATTAGCAATAAAGAAACAATACTTTGTGTTTAAACAGTCTCAACTTTAACCTAGAAAGGAAAAAAGAAAGTTTAAAAGCAACTACACGTGGCACGCCACCTCATATCTGCCACCTCCAACGTAAGGATGCATTAGGGCTATGTGGAAAGCAATTCTGCTTGCTTAAGCAAGTGGTAAGTAATATTAGTAAAAATACACATTTATTTCCCTCGGCAGAAATACAGAGGGAATAACAATCCTCCCATTATTCACACTTACTTAGCAAACAAAAAGCAAGCTTTTGCCTCAAAAAATACTATCAAATGTGGTCTGACGCATTTTTAAGTACTTTGAAAATATTTATCAGTGTTCACTTTGGGTTTTTTTCAAAGATGCTATTACACATAACAAAGGCCAAGTTAAATGGAAAACAGTCTCTAGCAATGATGTGCTCACATCTTCACCACAGAAGTGATCATCCAGCTTAATATGCTTAAGATTACACAGTAAAATTGTGTAACAATAAAGTGCGTAACAACATAGCATTGAAAAATAAACTGATTAGTGTGTTACTTTTCACACATGTATTAAGAGTGTGAAAAAAGCAGTAAAAATTGCCAGTATTAACCCTCAAAAACTTTTACGGATGAAGCTTTCAAAATAACATCAAATAAGCAAATTAGCATCACAAGGACACTTAGTGCAGCAAAAAGCACATGCTTTTAAGGAGTACCCTAAACAGGAAATGAAGTGAAAGGGAGGAGAGAGCACTTGGAATTTCATAGATCTGATCTCCAAAGCAGAGTGTTAAAGTCTTCCTTACTCTTCACGTCTAACCTGCATTTGTTTGTAACTTTCTTGTTCTCGCTTAAGTGCGGAGTCTGCATCACGCAGCCTCTCCTGAAGAGTTTGAAGGGCTTGATTTTGTAAACTGCTTCCTTCACTGTGGTCTTGTATGATCCTGAAAGAGCAACACATATTAATTCAGATAGAAGAAAGCTAGTGGGATTTTTCAAGTAGAAATATAACTTTATGGTTTCTAAACCAGCTTTGAAAAACTACCCAGTAAAATTACTGCATATGGCTGACTACAGGTATGAGGCCCAGAGTTAGAGAACTCACACACCTCCTCCCTGACCTATATTCTGGAGCAGACAATTACTGATTCATATCCCAGCACTGAGATAAGTCAGAAAAGTCTTCATATTTGTGGATAAGCAAGTGTAAGAAATATTTATAGAGACCTTCCTCTGGCCTCTGACACTAACACTTATACAAAATAGGTTTCAATAATTGGTGCCAACTGTCCTGATTTTATACTCATTTCCCCTGTTCCTGCTGCCAACTACGATATAGAAGGCTCAGACCAAACTTTCATCCTCGTATTTCAGACCTTGTCACAACCCCTTTCCCATTAGCTTGTTAATTTCTCTTCTTAAAGAGACTAAGTTATCTATCTTGTATTTTCGAACTTATTGGTATTTGCAGAATTAGGAAGTACCGTGATTTTTCACTCTGCAGTGCTTCCAAAGCTTCTGTCCGGGCACTTAAGAGCTGATCGGCTTCTTGCAACCGTACTTTCAGCACAGCTAGTTGTGAATCTTTGGCACCCACAGCTTCGGTCAGATCATCCACTCGAGCCTGAAGTTCTCTAACCATCCTGTCGCTCTTTGAATGATCAACATTCCACTTCTCAACTTTTTCCCGGGATTTGTTCAGTTCTACAAAATAAAAGTCCTTGGAAGTTTATAAAAGTAGGTATCACAAGGTCTTGCAAACAGTGAGGATAGGATGCATGTATCCCATTTCTTAAAGAGAAAATTAAATAAAACCAAGTTGAAGGAAAACTCAAAATTTATGAGCTACCAGGAAGTAATAAATGCCAGACTGGCTGTCAGAGCATGACCCATAAAATTTTGGAGGTGATCCCAAAATAGACATTTCCTTGAGTCACACTGCAGAAGACCGATTTCACCTGCCCCACCCCTTGCAATGGCCTACTGTCAAATATGCCTAAGTGAGCAGAAACCTCTGCATAAAGCATCTAGTTTAACTCTGACAAGAAGCTCAAACTAAACAACTGTAGAAAAATACACCAGTGTTGAAATAATGCCTGAATACTTTCAAAGGCTTCTGTTTTAAACCAAACATCACACACTGAACTTCGATGGACATTTAAACTACCTGGCTTATACAGTTACTGTGGGAAAAAACCCCATGATCCCTGAGTTTTATGTCTGACAGCAGGAGTTTGCTGTATGTTTTATCATTTGTTTAAACTGTAGTCACATTTTTTACATTTTCCCTTTCATTTGGCTTTGAAAAAGCCAATGGGGTTATCTTAAAAATACTAAATTTTATCTTTTTGCTCTCAGTTTCTAGGCATCAGATATTATAGCCTGTAGCAGCCAGAAAGTAGTCAGATTTTGAAGTATTTAAAGGAATTTACTCATTTAAAAATAAGTATTTTGCAATAACCACTAAAATACAGGAAAAGTATTTTACTCGTGGTATTTGCTGCCACTGCTTTAATAAGATGTAAGCTTTGTAACCAACTTGAACACATTATTTAGAGCAACATTTATCTTTGTAGTTGAACAAGCCTGTTAGTTTCTCCCATCTCATTATTTGAAATCAAGAATCAGTTTACTTGATAAGTCATAGATGCAAATGTAACTAGTGAGATTTTATTATAAATACAAAACACTAACATAAAATAAGCAGTTCTCTAGTTCACTCGCATTTTACTAAGGTTACAGTTGAAGTACCTTCTTGTGTTTCTTTGGATCTCTGTATTAATGAAGCCATTTCTTGATTTAAAGACTGCACTTCATTTCGCAGTAGCTGGTTCTCCAGGCGAAGATTGGACAGCTCATGCGTTTTGGAATCACCATTAGATGAAAGGCTTGGATTAGTTACTGCACTTAGTGATGGATCCTTTACGCCATTCCCCTGTGCTCCCAGGCCAGAGTCTGAACTGTCAGGAGTTTCTGTACAGAAAGATGCAAGTTAGAACTAATACATGTATTTAAAATGGCCTTTATATAAGCAGTAGTTCCATGTTCTGCATCAACGGTAAAATAGTAATAATAATGATAATCAAAATAGTTCATATTGAAATGGAATATGGAGCTGCTTCTCACAAGGAACTTGCACAAAATAGGACTATTACACATGGGCCATGCAGCATTTTTGTTAATCCTGCAAGACAAGACATGGAAGTTATAAAACTTCTTATAACATTAATGGCAAATTTAGGATTTCAAAACATTAACGCTGTTTTTATGACTGCTACTCTGAAATGTCCTCAGAAGCTGAAGAGCAACAGAAAATATTAAATATTCATAGCAACTAACTAGGGGAATTTTTAGTACAAGCTCATTCTGGTTTTCTGTTCAGATTCTGCAGATGTAAATTATATTTGAGAACAGAAGAATAAGGGAACTCCTGGCAGTATTCCGAATAGCAGCCCCTTGCAGGGAAGGCGGAACCAACAGCCTTTTCCCATCATGCACAAACACACAGAGTGTCCTTGATTAATGCAGTGAGAGTTAAACATCCACTGTAAGAGCCTGGATCCCAGCATACAGGTAGCTGAAAGCCTTCAATCAGTGTTAAGGTAAAATGACACAGCACACAACGGACAAACATCGGGCAATCCAAAAACATTACTTCTGAATTTAGTATGTCCCAGGTGAGTAACTGCTGAAAATCCAGGAGGACAGACTGGAAATAATTCCATGCATGACTACAGTTTAGTTGCCAAAACATTATTTGCTTCACCTTGTGATCACCAACCAGGCTTCTCCACCTTCCTTGTTACCACTGCAACAGTCCCTATCACACCAAGCCCCAGGTAAAGAGGCACACTATGAATTCTGAACACCACCGCACTCAGAAGTAGCTAGGATTTCATCCACATTTTCTCAACCCCTTTTCCTATTTAAACAGTTCTAAAAAGTTCACTATCTTCCCTTTGATTTATTCATGGAGTTTCCACATTAAGAGACAATTTATCCTCATTTCCTTGTCTGGAAAACTCAGTAGATTAATGAATCTAATAAAGCAAGAAATGAGCCATATTGCAGAGATTAGATTATACCCATGTCAATATACAAAGTACAATGTTAATTGGTTTTGTCTATAGCTAATGCAGATTCAATACTCAATATGGAAACGACACAGATATATCTGTACAATCAACTTTGAAATTAGCATACTCAAACCCCATGCTGTAACCGTGTCCTTTCCTATTTAGCAGCTCCACAATGCAAACTTCACTCAAAAACTCTCAGAACAAAATTCAACACGCCACAGTGAGCAAAACAAATATATTTCTTAAGCACCATTCAGCAAGGCCATTTAGCCAGGTCTAACACGTTTGAATTATTTATTATTAGCAGTAAACCTTACTGAAAAGTTACAGATCCTGAAATACAAAAATATTCACAACTTTGGAAATTATCCCTTTTTATGTCTAAAACTTTTCAGCATACTCAATGTAGTAAGTAAAAAACCTGGCATTTACAATTGTTTACATGCTCAAAATACTGAACAAATAATAAAGTATTCTAACTACATTATTAAGAAATAACATAACAATATCCTTCAATTTTTTAGAATAAACAACAGCAAAGTAGCACAGCAACAGAACGACGGAGTATAGACTAGATAGTCTGACAGAGAAGGCAAGTTCCTGACAACTCCCAGCCACACTCTCCTTTGTGTTGTTCCCTTGAGAATAGCCCCATCTTTTGACCATGTAGCCCGGAGGCTTTCAGGCCTGTCGGTTTAAGACTGCAGTAATGAGCTACTTCTGGCAAATCCTAAGGCTTTATCTGTCTAGTTCTCTCATGCCTGTAGCTCTGCAACAGCCTACACACATCCAACTTCCCACTGCAGGACAAGTATGTTTGTCAGCTCACCCTCACACCACCTCACGTGGCGCACTGGGCAGCAGCCAACACCATCTACCTGCTGGGCAAACTCACTCACTCTCCTACGTGGCAACAACAGATAAGGGCCCCTGTGTAACCAAACAAATGCAGCAGCACCTGTGGGGAGACATGAGGGCTGATGCCAGGTCAGGTCACACAGCACAAGGAGGTCAAGGTGAGGAGTAGCAATGAGGTAGATCCAAAACACAGAAGGTTTAGGTATTAATTATGTAGTTTGTGAAATTGGCATGGTATCTAACATTATCCCAGTGATGAAAAAAATGTGAAGGGCCCTGCTGTACCCCACACATTTGACATACTACTACCACCACTAAATGTTTCATGAAGTGACAATAAATCCATTACCTAGCCTTACCCTAGACACACTTGAGTTTTAAATATCTTTAGGTTCAAGACTATTTAACTACCATTGCCTTGGCTCCTGATGGAATTATCTTCAGTAGTTTTTGCACTCTGTGTACTGGTAGACACAGAACTAATGCTTGAAGTCCGAGAGTGATTTTGAAGAACAGGTGCCTTGCTCTTCTCCTTCTTAGAGTCCATCCTTCCATTAGGCTCTTTCTCTGAACTGTTGAGAAAATCAAACAGCAGCTCATCGTCAGGTTCTGACTTTTTTCTTCTCACAAAATGCGAGGCAGCTCTGGGTGTGGAAACACTTTCTACTGGAGAGGCAACCTCCGAGGATGCCCTACGTGTTGGTTTAACATTTGCTGTTCCTGCTAGGATTGTGGCCTTTTGATGTTTAATGTTATCAGCTGCTGAGGAGATATAGGATCCTTTGGATGATGTCTGGTATTTCAGTTCTCCAGTATGCTGGTGCACTTCAGAATATTCATTGGCAGAATCCAAATTCTTATGATCATAAACTGCACTGCTTGATGGGTCTTTTTTGCTCAGAGCTGATGCTGCTCCTTGATCAACTCTGTTGAGTAGATCCTCTGCCTTTCCAGCGAGATCAACAAGCCAGGACATGATGAGTGTCTGTTGACAAACTCTGTACAACTAAAACTTCAGGACCATATGCTGCAAAAGACAAAAAGGATTACAAATCACACTAGTGTTGACAAGACAAGATGTATGGGTTACCTAAAGAACTGTTGTGTTAATCTATTAGTGCTGTAGTTATTTTAAAGCTTTTCTCCTACTCGTTGGGTGATTTGTTGCGTTGACAACTGATGAAAACAAACCAAATCACTTTCTGAGACAAACCAGACATAACCAAGGCTTTTAACTAAATCCAGGCCATTAAAACCAGACCATCGCACCTCTTCCTGCCCTCAGCACCTGCTACGGAGTGCCAAACCAACAGGACACAACCCAGCCTCACATCCTCGGCCTGCAGACCCCTAGCCCAGCTCACACGGGGGGGGTCCTCCCCACCACCCCCTCAGCACTGCCTATGCCCATCCCCCTCTCAAACACCCCACCACGGCCCGGCCTCACCTGCCGGCAGCGCGGGGGAGCCGTGAGGGGCCCGCCGCTCACGGCAAGGCCCCGCTCCGGGCCGGGCCCGGCGGCTCCATCTTCTTCCGGCAGACGTGGCCGCCTTTCCGGGGTCGGGCGGTGTGCGCATGCGCGGGAATAGCAGGGGCGTGCCCCCTTGATGACGCACTCACGCCCCGCCCCTCCCACCGGGCGGGGGGCGGGGCCGACCGGCCCCGCCCCCCGCCCGGTGGGAGGGGCGGGGCTTGACGCGCGCGCCCCTTCCCGCTTATCCCGTTCCCAAATATCCCATTCCCGCCTGTCCCATTCCCAATTATCCCATTCCCTCTTCCTGCGAGGAATCCAAGGAGGAGACATCAGCCCTGCTGCCTATTCAGAGCACACTCATGGAGTTGAGACTGGCATGAGTGGGTACAGGACCCTTCCTGCCTCGTGACTGATTGGGCAACGCATTGGAAATAATAAAGCAATTGAATTTACAGCCTTCAGCTTTTACATCATGTGACTCGGCTGCACAGTCAATCATTTCAATTTAGATGAATGCGTTGCCTTCTCAGACACTAAGAAAACAAGAGGAGAGGTTTTTAAGTGATTGTATTAATTACAAATTAATACTAGTTTTATTCCACCTTTCTTCAAAACACATTACAAATCCCGTGGGAAATTCAGAAATGATTGTGAATTGGATGAATGTTTGGAGAATGTTTGGAGTATTTGATCCATGAAGACCGAAGCAATGTGGACAGATCTGTTCATGATGTTCCAAAGAAACAAGAAGGGTGAGAGCCGATGCCCTAGACTGTCTTTTACAGGCAGGATACAGAAAAAAGCATATTTCAACACAGAAAATATCTGATTGCATCACTGCATCTAACAAGCTTTCCTCTGCATTACAGTCTGAAAACCTTTGTGGGAAATATACCCACAGCTGAGATGTTTAACCAGCAAGTGGAATTCAGCACATATTTTCGTATGTCCTGTTCTACTCTACTGCCACTGCATGGTGCTTGCTTGACCAAACTAGTTCAGATGGGTAAATGGTTTGACAGAAGTGCCTTTTATGCAGAATTACATAGGCAGACTCCTAGGACCACATCTGAACTGCCCGTAGCCCAAGAATTTCTGGTTCTTGAGATGACATCGTGACTTACCTTGAAGCAAATTCCATGGCAACCCTCTTTCCCTGTTCATGCAAAATCTTTAAAACCGGGATCTCAAATTGATAAAGGGATTGGCTAAGAGTGGAGGAAACCTTATCCTTTAAATCCTGTGTAGATTTTATATTGAATTGCTGGGTTATAGAATCATTACATAAAATAAATCATGCTTTACGTGTAACCTGGAAAACATACTTATTCCCTCTGAGTGCTCTGATAAAATGTAATAACTCCATTGCCGTTTTTACCCCTATTTAAACTTTGCAATTGCCTTATCTTTGAGAAGACATAAAGATTACAGCAACACTATTAAAGTTTGTTTCATCTGTATTTTCACAATTACTCATAGTTTCAGAAAATAATGTTTCCATTTAGAAAATTAGAAAAAAAAATTAAGCAGAAAATTTAATGTTTTAGACCTGAATAATAAAGAAATCTAGAGTAGTGGTAGAGTAGTGGTGATTCTTTGAGATCTGTATTTTTATTCCAATAATTGATGTTGTCAGGTGGCAAGGATTTGCAGTGTGGTGAGGAAGACAGAGGAAGGAAAGGGAACGCGCTGCTTGTTTCACTGACCTATTTATAACATCACTTACGTCTGCTGTATCAACAGCTGCTTCCAAGAAACCTGCGACTGCTAGGCTGAGTGGTGAGAATATATTTAATTCTGGCACAAGGGACATACAGCTTCATTAACTACCACTGAAACCTTCACAGGTGCTTTTTCAGTTCACAGGTGCCCTCCCCAGAGGCCAGGCCCTGATCTGATATACTACACGTGCTGCTGCAAAGTTTGACAGCTTCTGGCTGCACTTCTCTGTCTGCAAGCACTAGAAGGGAGAGATTCATATCTAGCTGTAGATGAAAAATTAGATTCTGTACAAAGCCTTTTGGTCTCTATTCATATTCAAAGTAGAAGTAATTTTTAGCTATCATTTAGACACATTAATTTTTCATATTATAGCTGTCATTGTAAGGAGATTTAAATAACAAAACTGGAAAATACCTGCCAGAATAAGATTAAATCGCTTCCTCAAAACTTATTGCAAGAAAACAATCGGGGATTTAGATTTGATTTGATTTTTTTAATTAAAAAAAGAGGCAGGTTTTGCAGTTGACAAAATTGTTTCTTTTTTAAAAATTACCGTTCCCCACTTTGAGGTGATTCATAGGTTTTTCATTGTTCATGAAGGGCTGTTAGGTAGCAGAGGCAAAACAGATACATAATCACATTACTTGTACTTAGAAAGTAAATTAATCTCTTCTCTAAATATACTGAAAGAGGGCTTTGGCAGTTAGTCTCTATAGTAAAATGTGCTGGAAAACATAAAAATCGCAAAACATAGCAAAAAAAATAAAGATCAGTCATGTCATCATAATTCAATCTTCCTTTTCATATGTGTCATGATATATTATATACACTACATATCTGGACCAAGGTCTTTGCTTCAAGCAGTATATTGAAAGTATATCACACATTAAGGATTGGAAAACAGTTTGAATGTCACTGGATAAGTAGTTACTCAAACTTTTATTTCATTCCCATCACTCAGTATGTGGCCTCATGCCACTCGTCACTTAAATGTATCACTGAATAAACTTGTATGAACTTGCCCCATAAATTTTTATGACTGTTGTCTATGTCTTTGCCTGACTTTGCAAGGGCAGAAAAATCAATTACCGCAGGAAAACCTAAGGTGAAACAGCTCTGTGCTATTTGCTCATGTTCCTGCATGTACTCTGTGGTAAATGAGGGTACATGGCCTCTTCCTTTAGCTACCTTGGGTGACCTCACCTACACTCCCAAGCAAGCCTACCTTCAAGCTGTCAGGTTAGCCAGGATATGCAGTCCACACACCCACAGCCTCTGAGGCGAGGGGTGTACTATCTTCACATTCCAGGTGGGGAATTGAACTACAGCGAGGAGGAACTAAAGAGGAAATCCTCTTTTATGCCTGAACAGAGTAAAGCAGGTTTGGTCTGGTCAAAATGTACAGACTTGGGGGATGGATCATGTTCAGTGCTAGTGAACTTTTAAGAGAATTTGAATCACCAGCCTTCAACATACTTTCAGGATCCGAAGGTATGTAACTTGTCCAGATGTGACTGGCCTCCCACAAACATGGCAAAAAGGCACAGCTGTGATTTGAACATAATAATTCCTCTCGGTTAGACTAGTGCAGCTGTGCCAACTGCAGGTGATAAGGAAGGTGTAACAACAGGACACAAGATATTTCTCTGCTACATTCTCCCTAGCGTTTTGACTCAGGAACTTTCAAAGTCAGAGGTGGTATCAGCATTTAAAAGGATTTCAAAGATTTTTTTTTTCTTTTTATTTCTTTAATAATTAATAGAACATTGCAAAGCAAGAGCATCTCAGCCAGCGAATTTGTAAACAGAGGCACAATTCTGTTTCCTCTTGCTGGAAACACACCCCTCTTGTTTTCCTCAATACCACAGAATGATTTATAAACTGAAAATTACTTGAAAGCAAACCTTCCATAAACATCTAGCACAGAAAATATTAGAATAAACTGACAGGAGTCGGAGGAGGACTTTTAATAGAGCTACATTTTAACATGAGCTGGTAGAAACTCTTTACCTAGTGGCTGTAATCGTGGGTACATGAGTACCCAAGGTGCAATGGACCCAGGCTAAAACACGTAACCAACTCACGGTTGGGATATTTAAGGTTAGACCACTGCTCATTTACATCCTGGAAAGGTTGCTCTGCCTCCACTGTTGCATCCTCACTTTTGTGTCAAAATGAAAGACACAAAGTTTGGCTCTGCTTGTATTCCTTCTCCTACAGTACACTCAGCTGTATTATACACACACACACATTCTTTCATTCTTTCTGTTGTTAGTGCTTTTCTTGTCCTTTGTTACTCCCATTTCTTTCTTCTCCTGTAATAAATCACAATGAAACATTTTCTGCAGTGTCCTCACTACCTTATTTCCTTTCTCGATAGACAAATGACAGAAATAGCATATAATCCTTCTGACAAGAAACAAAGCCAGCCCTTCTAGACACTGCCAGAATTATCAGAGTTAGGAGATCAAAAGGGTCTAGTGACATTTAAAAAAATAGCAACCTGGAGAATACAAAGTCTGGAGAGTAAAATGCCACTTGAGGATTTGGGGGTTTATTTGCATTAAGCTATATGCCTTTCTTCATGCATTTTCATAACCCCAAGGTACTCCGAATAATTCTCTAAAAGGGTAGAGGTTTACCTTTCTCTAAAAGGGTAGAGGTCCTCAAACAAGAGGATGCAATTGGATGCAAGCAGTAATGTGAGTGCTGTGTGGAAGGTCTTCACTGTGCCAGTTTGGCAACTTCCAGGCTTAAGTGCGAATTGCATGGATTAGTCCTAGAGCTATAAATGCACAGATTTCCTGGGCAAAACTGAATCTAATATGGAGTGAAGTGTATTTTAACCAACAGAGAGAGAGAAAAGTGTTCTTCCTGACAGTGGCAAAGGGTAATTCAACTGTTTGGAATCTGAGTGCAGGTATCCACAGTGATACTGCAAACATATCATATACTTAGACATTAATTGTGTGCAGGGAAAAAATCATTATCAAGGGGGTACATTATCAAGGGGATGCACACAGTGAGGTTTAGGAAGCATGTCAGTCAGATATGAGGGTTCCCACAACTCTCTGGGGTGAACTAAAAAGACAATAGAAGTCAAGCTCACAGAATACTATTCTGGCTGTATATACTTCATAATTGGCTTTTTTCCTCTCAGTTTTCAATGGATATTCTACAGGTATGAAAATGCTGATAAAGTAGATTTGCAGTAAATAACACCATTAAGCCTACTGCTGGCCAGTACCTAATTGCACAATTTTTAAAATACATTCTCCATTGCATAGTCACACAGTTCTTTAGAAGCCACTGTCTCTAAGGACGTGTTTGTAGTCCTTTAACCTTTAGACTTTTTCCTCTTTTCCCTCCTCCTGGCTTGTTTTCTCTGGTACACGTTGTCATTTCCTTAAGCTTCCTGATCACATGGATGTTTGAGACTATCACCTCACACCTACTTTATTCTACACCAGACCTTTGTTCTCTTCTGTACAACTCATCCGACTGCACTTGACAACTATTCAACTACTTGACTACAAAGGTAGAAAGGTGTCATCTGCAGAAGAGGTGCACAAAGGAACCGAAGTAATTTTATGTTTTCTGTAGGATGAAAATGTATGTGTATATATTTCCTTAGTGATGTAAGTGAATTAAACATCTAAATCCCTCTTCCTCCCAGACCTGGGCAGGAAGTTTATCTCCATAATCATATGCCTGACATTAACTCTCTTTCTTTCAGAATTAAAGTCACTTTATGTAAGTCTTGTCTGATTTTCCTCCCAAAATAAATTTTTCCTTTAATTATTTGATAGCTAAGATCACTCTGTTATTAATCTATTAATTTTGCTAAAATGAGAATTAAGTCTCCCTCCATTTCAAAGATATGGATAACCCTGTCTGATGTTTGCCTTTACAAGGCAGCTAGTCATGCATCATTACTAGTCTAACAAATTTAATCTCACTGCCAGTGAAGATGTGGAAAGACCAGGCTCAGCACATTGTTTCATTTACTCTAAATATCTCCTACTCTTTACCTTAAACATTCACTTTCCCCCCCCCCGAATTGCTTTTTTTGTTTTGTTATTAGTTATCAAGTTTGTGCAGCTACAAAGAAGTAGCACACCCTAATTAAGGTTGATTCATGATTCCAGTCCATTTTCTCCCAGCTAAAGTGTCTTTGACTCATTTAAAAAAAATTATTGATCAATTCAGCTGCTCTTAAAGGAAAGTGTAGATGCAGTACAGAAAAGTTTCCTGTGCACTTTTAGTATATTTTCTGCCACATTAAAAGCAAAACCAATGACTATTCAGTCTAAATTTTGTCAGCTGTTAAGTTAGTGGTATGGAACCATAAATACCTGTGATAAAACATCTCCAGAGTTGTGCCAAAAATCTCATAAATCTCTTTTGGGGAAACCTGTGTGTTACCATGCCAGCACTACCAAGCCAGCCTGGTGTCAGCAATGTCAGATGGAGGAGTTAGAATCCTCTCAGTGCGCTCTTAACAAAACAGAATTGGAGCTAAACTACCCACCCTTACTGTATGGCAGCCTTCTGGTCTGTAGGACTTCCCATCCCTGTTTGGTAAAAGCTCTCTAATTAAGAAAGAACCTACCTCATCTGCAGTTTTGAAGTTTCACATCTGGGGTGGGTGTTTTTGGTTCTCATTTGGTCAACACTTTCAGAGTTTGTTGGCACCTTAGTTATCATTTGTAGCATGTGGCTTTGGGGGCTTAGTGCAATTTTTTTCATGGTTGAAGTTTTGTTATGAGACATATGGGTAGTGGCTACTTTTCCTTTTTAGCACTGTCAGAACAAGAGCAAAATGTTTCATAGAATCATAGAATGGCTTGTGTTGGAAGGGACCTTAAAGATCATCTTGTTCCAGTCCTTGCCATAGGGAGAGATATCTTCCACTACACCAGGTTGCTTGAAGCCTCATCCAACCTGGCCTTGAAGACTTCCAGGGACGGGATAGCCACAGGTTCTCTGGACAACCTGTTCCAGTGCCTCACCACTCTCACTCTAAAGAATTTCTTCCTAATACCTAGTCTCAACCTGTCCTCTTTCAGTTTAAAGCCATTCCCCCTGGTCCTATCAATAGTTGTCCACTCGATTCAGGAACGCTTCCTAATTTTCTAACACCATCAAAGAAATAATTGAATTCAGTAGTAGAAATATGAGTATTACTTGAGAGTCTTTCATACCTGCCTGATACATTTTGATAGAGATGTAGGATTTCTGTAGCAGTCTACCCATATATTATTTCTCACAAAAAGGAACATCCTGCTGATGTTTAATTAGTGTAGAATATATAGACAGGTATTTGGCAATGATAGTATTAGACTTCTTAGAAGTGACAGCTGACACAAGGTGTATTTACCTCATATAGCCTAGGAACAAGAAATGCTATGAAAAACATCTTTGGACTTGGATGATGGGTCAGCAATGCTTTTAAGTGATATTAGATATCTTTTAGGGCAGGAAAGTAATAAAACATAAGCATAACCCGCTTGGCTGCTAAGCTCGTTATATGAGGTGTAAGGAAGATTTAGGGCTTGTTTTTCTCCTGATGGATAACCTGCATGATGGTCTTGGTCAGTTCAAAAGGTCATTTCTGGACAAATTCTAACAGCTTGATTGGGTCAGGAGGCATGTCAGGTTACTGGGCACACAACTTCCAGAAAAGTACTGAAGATTAACCTGCAGTGACCTTTTACACTTATGACCGTAAGCAAAACAAGAGTTCGTGCACCTAACGCAAATGGCAGAGTCAGAGTGAAACTATGGCTTTCTGCAGACATCCAGAAACGGCTGGGCACAAAATGCAAAGTTAATTGTTGGGGTTTTTTTGCTGATATGCAAGTTTTTTCAGTCCGCAGTGAGGAAGCTGCTGTGTTCCTTTTTATGTGGTTTATTAGGCAAAAAAAGCGCACGTGCCTCTACTTTTCAAAGGGGATCTTTACTTCTCCTTCTGTGATTTAAGAACGGAGAAGCCTTTACAGAGGCGCTAGTTCATGACCAGACGCCCTAACACCTCTCTGAGGACGTGTGCAGGTTTCGGGCAGTGCCCGGGAGCGGGCTGTGTGCGCAGCCAGGACTCTGCGGGCCATCCCTGATGAGACACACAAGGACCGTGCGGGACCTTTCGTTCTCATCCATCGTTTCCCTTAGGCACATTCCTCTGCCTCCCCAGTGCGGGCCGCCTGCCTCCATCCTGCCCCGAAGGAACAGTTCAGCTCGGATGGGACGGCGCAGCCCGCGCTGACCCGTCCGTGTCCCGCGAACAACTTGCGCAAACGCCACGGCCGGGCATGCTCCCGGGACGGGATGCTCCCGGGATGAGATGCTCCGCTCCCGGGAGAGCCACGCGAGACGAGCTCCCCATGGACACCTGGGACCACGGGTCTCGCCGCACCGCCGCGAGACTACAACTCCCGGCGTGCCTTGCGCGCAGGGCCCGCGGCCCCCGAGCGCGGCGGCGCGCGGGGCTTGCCGGGGCTCGTAGTGCAGCCGAACGGGTGCGCGGCCCCGCCTCCGCGCTGTGGCCATTGGCCGCGGGCTGGCCCCGCCCCCGCGCTGTGGCCATTGGCCGCGGGCTGGCCCCGCCCCCCGGCCCGCCGTGGTGTGTGGGCGCGCGGCGGGGCCGCAATCACAGCGGCGGGTCGTGCGGCGCGGAGCGGTGAGGGCCGGGCAGGGAGGGGGACCGACCGACCGACCGAGCGGAGCGGGAGCGGAGATGGGAGGGACGAGCGGGTCCGGGAGAGCGGCCGAGGGCGCTGGTCTCTCTCCGCGGCTCCGAGCGCTGCCAAGCCCCCGCCGCTCCGCCCGGCCGCCCTCGCCCCCGGCTGGCCGGGGCTGGTCGGGACCCGGCCGGCGGTGGGCGCTGGGGCTGGCGTGGGCCGGCCCCGCCGGTACCCCGTGGGCACGGCTGCTGCTGCCCGCAGTCAGAGGGGCTTTGGGGCTCCGCTGCCCGCCCCTGCTGCGGGCCCGCCCGGGCCGGGAGCTGTGTTCGATCCCTCCCCGCTGGAAGCGAATGGACTCGCGCGTCTCCTGCCCAGGGTCACTGCCCGGGGCTGGCAGAGGAGGAAGCAGGGGGGTCGGGGGGCAGGCAGCGGCAGCAGCTCAGGGTTAGTCCCCGGTGAGAGGCTTTTGCCGGGGGAAAGGAGGGGGTACCCATCTGCGGGGGCTGCGCAGGGGGCTGGCGGTGCCGTGCCGGGGGCGCACAGCGGGCACGGCCGGCCTTGCCGCGGGTGAGGGGCTGCGGGGGCGGGCCGGGCCGGGCCGGGGGGGCTGGCGTGTCCCGGGGCTGAAATAAACACTGCAGCGAAGATGGACCATCCTAAAAGACGTGCGGAGTGCGGGAGTCTCGCGTAACCTCCCCCGGGAATTTCTGCGCAATCACTTCGCCAGAATTTCGTTCTGTCCAGGCTCCAAACATTTCCATGTTTGCTGAGCAGAAATGTCTGCCCTTATCTGACTTCTTCCAAATCGTGCAGTGTAACAAAGTTATTCGGGTAGTGCTTCCGTACCTGTTTGTTCCTACTATCAGAATGCGATGGCAGACAGTTTGTAAATTTGTGGACAGACACGAAAGTAAATAGCAGAAGCAGTTTTACTGAAGCCTTGAGATCTGCCAAATTTGAATTTGGGGTTTTTGAAGTGTGTAGAGAAAAAAATGCCCTAATCCAGGTGTTTATCACCATTCTAGGAATGATTTTATTTTTTTCATCCCCAGGTAATTTGTGCCATCTCTCTGCTGCTGAGAAAGGTAAATCTGCAAACAGTAGAATGAATTTTACTTATAATTACTTTAGAATACATTTATTTTACACTAAAAACCATTCTGAATTAACATAACCACAAATTCTTTGGTTTTTTACAGTAAAAGTGAGCTATACCTCTTCAGAAACTATAAGAACCATTTTACTACAAGTTCTGATCATATTAAGCCAATTTATAAGGTGGTTATTGATAGATTTTGTAAAGAAATGTTTTGTAACAGAGACCATAATCTCCTTCAAAATGTACCTTATCAGAATTTACAGTGAGAAAGATTTTTTCTTTCTACCATACAAGTGCAGAAAGAAAATCTGACTAATTCTGCAGGGACCTAATCACGGGTTTAGGTGCTTCTGTTTATGTAGCAGCCAGCACAGCATGTAAGCAGAACGTTGCTGACAGAACTGTGGACATCAGTTTCCCATGAGGAGGACTACTATGAGTCATATATTTTGTGGAAATCAGTATCTAAATATTACAGTGAAAGGCAATATGCAAGCACTGTGTGGAAAAAGAAGTTGTGGCTTCATCCTGGAAACGAAAAGGTTATAAGAAGTGAGCTGAAAAAAGAGAGATTTCCTAGAAAAGCTGGAATGATCATCTGATTAGCTTAAGGCTGTTATTTTTCAGCAAGGTTACTGTTAGTTTACTTACTTCACATGAAAGGAAAATAGAGCTATGGTTTCTGTTTATATAGCTCTTGATGGTGCTGCTTGAGCTCTTTGGAGTTTAACCTACTGAAGTGTCAACATCATTCTAAACACTAGTGGAAAATACTTTTATCAACTCAACCCCCTTTCTTTAGAGTGGTATTGTGTTGTTCTAAGAGTTTGATCTTAGAGGACTGTTTCCCAGAGGAAAGTTGGGTTCTTGGGGAGCTGGCAGTTGGCCAGAAAAATTGTTGTACCAGCAGCCAACCATTTCCAGATGCGATCTTTCTTAAGCATCCTGCTCTTATCAATGCAGAGTATGCTAACTATCTAGTGGGAAGTGGTCAGAGTACCTCTGTCTGGAAAGATGGGTTTTTAAGAGTGAATTGTTCTGGCAAGAGCCACCCAGTTCAGGATGTACATCTTCCACGGATTGTGCAAACTGCACAGCAGCCTAGCTGTGTGTGTATATGCTGTGGTTATGTCTGTATAGGTCTGATGTTCAACCCACTGTGTCTCAGATGTGCCTTTTTCCTTACATGGTCTCAAAGCAAAGTTAATTAACTCTTCTGCCAGAAAGAGTAAGCAGGGCTGATCGTATCTTCTCATATTTTGTGAGTCAACCAAAGCTCTAAGATGATCTCTTAGTGAATTTTCAGTTTTTCCACAGAGTCTCACTCTGCATGCATCTAGGATTGCATGTGACAGATCTACAGAGAAGGGTTTTTTATGTACCTGTGGTAAGCTGGTCAGCTGAGCTGCTTTCTCTTAGTATGACTTGAAGACAAAGCATGTGATGGGGAACTTTCTCTTCTCAAATGTAGGTCAAGAACACTTCAGCACAACCCAGAACATAGTCTTGCACTCAGAGGCTTTCTTTAAGACAAACAGAAATATGGGGGGCATGGTTGTTTTTTTGTTGTTCGATGGGGTATTTTTGTTTATTTTGTTTTGAGTTGGGCTCTGTTTTTTTAAATAGTAGTTGTAAACAAGCAATGAAGACCTATTCCCACAACATATGTGTTTAATGGTTAAACCTATTTTAAGTGCTGCTTGGAGAACCTTGGGGAGCTGAGCATTTATTAATAATAGTTTATTAGTGCGTTGTGGGATGTTTGGTTTTGGTTTTTTCCCCTTCTTTCTGTTGTTAATTCGATTTAATTACAGTATAGGAAAAGACAGATAAGTGAGATGATATGTCATTAATTAGTGCCAAAGAGGAGGTTCAGTTCTGAATAATCCATGACAAAATATATATGAATTGCTAATACGGTGCAAATGTTTCTTGGTGTTTGTGGTTTACTTCCCCCCCACCCCCAAGTGTTCTGCATCATTCACAACTTTTGTCTCAGCAGGAGTGAGAAACATGAGGGTCTAGATACCCACATACCACATGGGAGACTGTTGAATCCCTCATGGAGAGACTGCCTGATGAGCTTGATAGCTTAAGTCTCTGTTCTTGATCTGGCCCTGGGTTTTTCTGCTATGGGCCTGTTTGCAGGCAGAATGAGGGGCTCTTACGTGGTACATCCGTGCCTGCACAGCAAAGGCCCATGCAGAGGTACTGGCTGGAGTCCTGACAACTACAGATCTGTGTTAGTATAGTCAGGAGCGTGAACTCATCAGGAAAGACAGTCCCATCAAACTGCCTCCAGTTCAGGACTTGGCACTCCATCATGTGTTTTTTCTGAAGCCGCTTCAGTTTCCATTGCGTGGTGTATCAGGAACTGACAGTGAAGTTACTATTTCCATGTGATGGATGCCAGTATGCTGGGACCTGCCTAGAAAGTAGGCAGGTCACGTAACATCATGTTATGTGACCCAGTGAACAGCTGGCAGCAACACAGCTTCTTTTGATATGTTCTGGTTTCCAGTGAATGATGTCTCAAAGAGCTAAGCATCATGTGAAAGGATCTCTAGCAATCACTTGAACCATTTGTTGTCTTTTTTTTTTTTTTTTGTCATGTAAATGTAATTAATGTTATGGCTGGAGAAAGGAAAAGTTATACTTTAATAATCATGGAAAAAAGTTTCTTCTTATGATATAGATACTGAGCTCTGAAGGTTCATGAAATTCAGCTGCATATTCCAGTAAGCCAAGCTCAGTTAAGATTTCTAAGCAGATTGTCAAAAAAATACTGATTTTCTTTTCTTACCTAATATTTGTAGGCAGGTTTTGCAGATGTTTGGTTCTATTTTTTCTGTTCTGGAGTTCTTCTGTGTGGTAACAGCCCTTCCTGTAGGAGCTGATTTGCTAACATGATTTCAGTTTGTGCTAGGTCCATTAAAAAAGGATAAAAAAGCACCCCCACTTCCAAATATATATAAAATATATTTTCATACGAGACTGAATCTTAGTGACCAGTGGATCCAGTCTTGGAAAAAGACCCATTCTATGTGTTAGGTTAGCAGTCTTCACTGTATGGTGTTGCTTTGAAGGTGAGCTGGCTGCTTCTTTCAGCCTCATTTGACTGGCTGCAGGCGGGTGGTTTTGACTGGGGAACTGAGGCTGACTTAGATACTGTTTAGTTGGTTTAATGGTACTTCTGACATTTGTGACCATATTGTATTGTATGGCTTGGGGGTTTCCAGCTTTTATTCCAGAGAAAACCATGCTAAAGTAGACTAGCTCTTACTACCAACACCTCTTCTGTACATAGCAGCAATGATTAACTTCCAGGATCTCTTTTCTGTAAGTAGGCCAGTGTAGAATTCCAGATGTCAGTACATGAGAAAGTATGTAATCCTTGTGCATGTGCTAAGAGCATGCAATTCTTCAGGAGAGTTTGCTTTATGAGAGACCTATTGGATGCAGCAGACCTGAGACTGGTGACCACTATATGTAACCTGCCTACCTTTTCTCTCCCCCTGACCCAAAGAGTAAACTTTTAAACCTGTGATTAGATATGGCCAGGTTGTTTGCTTTTGATGCAAATGTTTTTTCGGACAACCAAGGTGCTCAGAAAGTACACTGGTGAGGACCCTACTTCTAGTCCTCTCGAGAAGGTAGAAAGAACCATTTCTGCAAGGGCTCAAACCTCCCCTCTGGCTCTGCTTTTCTGAGTTCAACATTCACAGGCTCAGACCCAATTCTCTCGCCTTGTGCAAACACTTAACCATTGTGCAAAAGAGGCAAAAATGCTACTCTTTCATGTGGTACTGGTTCACATTTGCTCTCCACTAGCATGACAGGTTGCACAAATAGCATGAGGCTCTCACAGCCTGCACTTCCACCCAGCCCCAGCAGTTTGGACTGTATCTCTTGCAGAACAGTGGCATGACCTCTTTTCACCCTCTCTGGCACAGAGAGCTTTTGTGTCTTTCTGACCTTCCAACTCACCAGCAGTTCTCCATGTCCATGCATCCTTGTGCCTACATCACCTGGGATTTGACTCAGTAATAATGGGCTGATTGCCAGTGAGTGAAAACCAGCGAACCAGATAAGCAGAGATGAAGAGAACAGTATTAATCTGAAAAAGTTTAATTTGTGAAATACTTGATAAGTGAGGCTTGCTCTATATTCGAGGCTTATTCATTACCAGCTATTATAGAACAAAACAATCTGAGGGAGCTGAACGACTTGGTTGTCCTATTCAGAATTGCTTTCAGTCAGATTTAAAAGCTGACAGAAAACTATTGTAACTAGTAGCAGCTTGGTGCTAAAGGAAGATATGACTAGAAATTGTTCAGTGAGTTAAATGGTCTGTAAAACAAACCCCCACAAGCAAGAAAACCTTCTAGTGTGATACTGCTGCTATTTGCTGTGCATTTGCTTATTGACTGATGTCCTCTCATGTACTTCTTTCCAAATTCTTCATTAGAAAACTAGCATTTCTGCCATTTGTGGTGTAAATAAAGAAGAGAGATGATACTTAAAGCAGTTGTGCTGCTGGGCTGTGCTCTGGGCATCAGCACATTCCCCATGGAAGACCCTGAAGATGGAGGCAAGCACTGGGTGGTGATTGTTGCAGGTTCGAATGGCTGGTACAACTATCGGCACCAGGTAAGCCCTGCTGGCTCTGCATGCTCCAGGAAATGCCTGCTCCCAGACTCGTGGGAAAATCATAGCTGCCTACCATATAGACGAGTTCAGACCTTCTGTCACTTTGGCAAGTGCCTCTACTTCCAGACTCCCAGGTGTCTAAAGCTTTCAAAACAAACAGCAGCAAGATTTGTTCAGAATCTGCTCTTAGTTCTTGTTACCACCCCAAGAATTCCCTTCCACTGTTCCTTTTACAATGTGATCTTTTTTTTTTTAGTTTAGGGTTTTTTTTTAATTTTTTTTTTCTTACAACTTTATTCAGTCTTTTATCTCCTGAAAAAGCTGTCATTAGCAGGAGGAGCACACTTCTGCATCCTGGGAGACCTGTGTCATTTAGGATAAATATTCCATTACTAGACTGGAGGATCTAACCTCAGCTTGCAGGGATACAAATGATGTCTAGAGTTAAATCTCATTTTGAGACACATGCTTTTTTCCATTTTTTTCTTTCCATTTGTTTTCCTGTTTTCATTATGTTATGAAAAGTTCCCTTTCTTCTCTCCAGAGAAAAATGTGTGAAGGCTGCAAATGCACCAGATGTTTTGAGGGGTGGAGAACATGTAAAAGAGGTTTCTTTTTAACTTGAATCAGTTTGCTGACTGATTATATATATCATGGCCTCAGAGCTGTGTTGTCACAACAAGGGTATGATGCACCAGTCTGCAGGGAACAAAGTGAGTGGCAGAAAGAGGAGAAAAGGGAACAGGAACTTTGCAGTTTGACACTGCTGTGAAAGCCAGTGTGTTGTGGCATTGTGGTCTGAGTGTAGGTGGCAGTATGGACAGGATTATATCCAAGTGACTTAATTCTGATTAAGTTCAAGACTTAAAACCCGCAGTCAGGAGACTTGTGCAGCATTTTCCCCTTGGGGAATTCTTGGGCAATCCTTTAAACAGATTAATCTATGCTTAAATGCAGTCTTTGCTTGAAGCTTAAAACTACCTTTTGCTTTCCTGGAGCACCAGGTCAGTTTAGTTCTGATTTATGTCTATATTTGTAAAAGTTAGAAAAATAGCTGACTAGCCTGTTGTTGGTTAAGCTGAACTCAAATGGAGATTTAAAATCTAGTGTACAAAACCAACACTTTAAAAACTGATCTGTATTAACTGAAGTCTCTACATCTGATTTACTGAGCACAGGAACTTTTAAAGTATTAATTTTAATGTAACTGCCTGTAAAATCTAGAGAGGCTTCATCCTTTGTGTTGAGGAGCAAATGAGCTTCTGTGTGTTGAGCACCTTAGGTTTTGTGTATGCTTCTCCTCCCCCGCAGCTCATAATCAGTTTGTAACTTTCAGTGTAGTGATGAGTTTAAAACTAAGTGAACCAGGCTGACAATCTTGTTGCATCTGAAAAACTTGTTACTGGCAAGTGCTAGCTCAGCACTTTGACAAGCATTTTTTAAGGATTTTGCCAGCTCTTTCCACTGTAGCTATCACCTGATAATAATAGTTGGAATATTACAGCCTTAAAATAAACTATTCATATTTCAAATTAAATTTGAAAGAAGAGTTTTAAAGTTGAAATTGGAAAACAATTATGAAAATACTAGTTCCGTACTTGATCACTGCCTGTCTTGGGGTGTCTAAATATAATTACTGAGTTGTGCTGTGGTTGTTGCTATTGTTGTATAACCAGTATAGCTGGCTCCCTTCCACTCCAGGAGGAGTTAATACCACAACATTCGTTCTTTAAACAAAACTGCATTTTTGAAGCTGTGGCTCATGAGAATTCCTTTTCTCAGTGAGCCTTCACTGGCAAGTATATCTGTCAGGTATAATGGAATTATGAAGAACACAGGATCCATGCTTACCTATTTCTATTAAACAGTAAGTCTTTTGAACATGCCAGTTTCACAGAAACATATTAACTTTTTGAGTATGGTCATGCTTTGCACATAGTTTAAGTAATTCTTTTTCAAGGCAAGAAAAATGAGTGCAGGATTTCTTTTAGTACCTTAATTTTGAAGATAATTGTCAACTAACAGTGCAAAATATCTGCCATGTCAGATTATTCTGAATTTAAATACTAGCAGTATTTTAAACTACCACTTGCTTTGGGTACAGTGTTAACATTTGGAAAGAAAAGAAAATTGGAACATGTTCAATAATCCTGTAAAAATTTTGAAATTGGCATCGTAAGAGTCTGTGTGAAGGATCCTTCAGAACACGGCTGAGCTCCTACTTGCCTGTCCTGGGCAAGATGTTGTGCCTCTAACTTGTAAGGAAAAGAATCAATTCTGACTAGATGCAGCACGTTAGCAGCCTGTACTGTTCTGTCTTGGGAAGATTGGCCTTTGGTGGCCAATCTTAGGGGCCTGGTGGGAGTGAGCACCCATGGTGAGAGAGTGGGATGCAGTGACACAAACACAGCAGTTAGTTCTGGGAAATCACCTGTGTGTGCCATGAAGTGTCATCCAGACAAGGGTGCCTTGGGTATTGGAAAACTGGAGAAATTTGTTCCCAGCAAAATAAGCAGAACAATAGACTTTTAGGAGAGTTATATGTAGGAGGAAAGATACTACAAAAATCTGAGGAGTTATAACAGATTTTTGGAAACATTATGCAGACTGATCACTATGTCTTTATGTGTTAGTGTTCTTTACCTTCCAGTGGTGGGAGCAAAAGCATTGTAAGTAATTAAATTATTTGCTCAAGTCACTTGCAATGGAACCAGGAATAGGACTTGGTCTTTCACTCCTATACTTCGTCCATCATGAAAGTAATTCCATAGTGAACACACACAGAAACAAGTTATTGTTCAGAAGAATATGTGTACTGTCAGAAAACAAAGCAGTGCTTCAGGATTGCAGATTAGCGTAATTCTTAGCTTTCCAAGGGAGAAATTGTAGAAGAAAATACGTTATAGTTTAATTTGCTTTCCTCCTGCCATCACCTTTCTTCCTTAGAACTTCTCTGGCCTAGCCTGTGTACAAGTGGATTTGTAGATGTGAATGTTCCCGTAAGTAGTTACTCAATCTGGGTTTTTTTTATTACCGGACTGGTTGCTATTTCGTACATGTGACTGAGCACTCATAATGTCCTTTTGGAATCTGAGACCTCAGCAGGCACATCTCTGGGTTTCAGTTGCTCCATTCAGCTGTTCAGGGTACAGTTAGTACATGATGTTGCATCTTTGTATTACATTTATATTTTGTGAACTCCAGCTGTTTTGCATGCTGCGTGCACACAACACGGTCAAAACATGCTCTGTTGCCTGCCACAGTAGTTACCTAGGAGTAGCATGTGTTCGTCTAACTAAACAACCAGAAAAGCTGAAGAAATAGATGACACCCTCAAAAATGTCTCATTTCATACATGAGAAGTTTTGGGGGAAATAGTCCATCATTGTATGCTGTACAGGCCTCAGGAACATTAAGTTTGTAAAGGCTTTGCAGACTATGGAAACACCGAGTTTACACCTTGTAATCTCAAGGAATCTAAAACTCCATCTAAGACTGGTTATTTAGCTGTCAGTGGTCAGGATCTACTATCAGTGGTGCAAACCAAGTATAGACAAGATAAGGAAAAAACCACCATTTGCACTTATATATGAGTGAGATTCACACCTTCTAGGCAGTTGTTTCTGGGACTGTTTCCTAGTCAGAGTGATCTAAACTTGTCTTAATGCATTTATCTCATCAAGTGTCTAAAATAAAGTGTTTTGATTAGTATACAGCCCAGTGTGATAGACTTAGTGTCATTTCAAAGCTAGCATGCATATTGCTTCATGCTTGTGGCTTTTCACTTCTTTGGTGTTTTTATCCTTATCTCAGTGGTTTTGTTTAGAGCTGATTGGGCTGTGGAAGGACTATCGATGTGCTTCTCTCTGCTCCTCAGGAGTTACTCTGACTTTTCTCTAGCAGATTTTTGATTTCCAAACTGGCTGCTGTTTAAGGGTATTCCCCATTGCTTGGGAAAGTGGCTCAGCTCTCTACTGCACAAAGAGCTGGATAAAATACCTCTGGAAAGCTTAGTGGCATACATGAGCAAATACAGCACTAAATGCTTCTGATAGATTTAGAGAATGAGTCAAGAAACTAGTTCACATTAAGAGAAATTGTCTGCCACTTCTGGGAGATGATTGTACCAGCTAACTGGAATCTAAAACTGGCTTCATATCAAATCAGAAAGAGACAGACCAGTACTTCCTGGGTACTCCAAAACGTGTAGTCCATGGAAAAGCCTGATGTGAAACAGAGTCTTACGAAAGATGAAGGACATACTCAAGGAGAAAAATACCAGACGGAAAAAGTCTGGCAAAATTAAAAATTAAAAAGGATTTGAATTTGCATACATGGGCCTGTTTTCAGTTCTTGTTTTTAGTCTTATATTTACTGAGCTTTCTGAGTCAGGGACTGTATTTATTCAGGGTTCTAGTCACCACCAGCCAGAGCAGTATCTTATTCCAAGACAGTCTTAAATTCTCCGGTCTTGCAAGTAACAGACACTAAGGATGTCTTGGCTGCTTGGCTTCATTAGCATTTCCTCACTGTGCTTACAAAATTGAAACTGAACTTACAGGAAACCTTTCCTAAGTCCTTGTAGAACTATAGCTTTTGGCAGATTCACTGATATATGTTTCAGCAAAGGAGTGAGATGTGGCTGGCATTTCAGACATGTTCTTCTACCACGCTTATATATTAGAATTCATTCTTTTTTAGGCTGTGATGTTTCAGTGTACCTGTAGTAGGAATCACGTCATTTTTTAATGAAGCTGACAATTCATTACACATGCTTTTCAGCCATGAACCTAGCAATCATAAGACAAGAAGTAACCAATTTCACAGAAGTCCCAGCTTTTCCCTTTAGGAACTATTTATGCATGCTTGTGTCATAAACAACTTGATTTTTCCAAAAATCTGCCCAAGCAGTCAACTTAAAAGCTGTATCATTCAAATGTTTATAAATAGCTCTATGGCAGAGGAAAGTAGGTGTTTGGGTTTTTCTTTTGATTTTGTGGGTGTTTTTTTTTTTTTGTTTTGTTTGTTTGTTTTTTCTTTTAGAATTTCCCCCAAATGTACACTTTGGGAACAAAATGCCCATCCCAGGAAAATAGGGTAATTCACAGTCTGATCCTCATGCTTTCAAAGTCTAGGAGTTAATTGTTTAAGCAGATCTTCCATAGAAATTTGCTGATGTAGCAACAGGTTTAAACTAACCAGGGGATGAAAGGTCTGAACCATACTGTTAACAGTGTCGATGTTGGAGCTGGCCTAAGGTCAGTTGTGTGTTAGGAGCTGTACAGGTACACCTTCTCCTAGTCTGTGCAAGACAGGTGCTGCCTACCCCAAATTATTGTCACAAAAGCATGATTTCCATTTAGTGAAAATTTATTCAGTAAATATTCATAGCATTCATTTCACCTAGTAAACCAACAACAATAATACCAACAAGAGATCTGAAACAACTGAACAGCTGTCTCTTTTAGAGTGATTTGGAGGTACAGATATGCCAGAAATATTTCTGAGAGAAACAGGCTCAAATAGCTGTATTTGAGAGGCAGTTACACATCAACAGGAAATACTCTAGTTTCACATATGCCTCCCTAGTCTAGCAGCAAACTTTCCAACTTTTATAGACATTTATGGTTTTTTTTATGTATAAAGAGGACAAGGAGGAGCATGTGACCAAAATCAAAGGTGACTAATCAGGTCAGCTAATTCTAAGCAATAAACCTACTGTTTACTCAGAACTGTCCTACTTTAGCCCATGGAGTTTTAACAGCAGAACATGTTTTTGCTGCTCTAGCCTTTGTTAATGATGACATTATGCTACCAGCAGGTACAGTTCCCTTAGCCTTAAAAGGCTGGGACAACCCCCAAACAGGCATAAGTTAAGGCTGAGGGGAATTGATTACATTGATCTGTCTCCCCTCACAGTAGGGAATTTAACCCACTAATATTTACTGCTAATGTCTACTTTACTGTTCACTAAGACAGGACATCCTGAGCAAACAGTCAATGAACCAGAAGGAAGGAGAGAAGATGCTGATAAGATGCATTTACAAAGCTTAACTAGTTTTGGGTACTTGGTATTAATGGAAAACACCTCTGACGTCCCTGCTGTCCAGCCACATGTCTGTGCAAGTGCAGACATTTGCTGATTGGATATTGTGATACAATGTCATTATGGTATGCCTTAAGCATTTCTCATGTGTTACCAGCCTATAACTGTTTCTGTTAGCATAATAAAGGTTTACGTTATTTTGAGAGTGGGAGGGGATGGATGATCTACTCATCAATCAGTGTAGAGAAGCCCTGGTTAGTGTTTTCTTCTGCTTGGTTTGCTTCTGAAAATCAAATACAGGCGTACTCAAACCTGCAGTCTTCTGTTTCGTATTATATGTGATACCTTTATAACTCTGTTTAACCTCTACCTTTTGACTTGTTGAGACAACTTCTGGTATAATAACATACAGGGAAATGCAAAACTAAACAATGGGAATTGTCTGGGATAGGTGGGAGAGAACATAGGCTACTTGTAGTAGGAAGTGGGACTGCTCTAGTAAGAATAGTTTAACATTCAGCATTAGTCACCTGAGGGATTTTACTGTGGGAGTGTTCATTAGCATTGAATGTACCTCACCCTTCCCAGAATCTTGTACAACTGCGTTCTCTTTTCAGCTTCATCTGCACTTAGAAGACCAAGAATTATAAAGTTACAGGATTTTACAGTGTCCTTTCTGTTAAACTAGTGTTGTGAAGTTATCTGAATGTATGTTGGTCCACTTAAACCACTTCAGTTTGGTTTCCACCCTACCAAATTATATTAATTCAACAAAGTAAGCTTAAAAGCTTGCTTCTTGCCTGCATTTGAATGTGCATTTGTTAGATGAGATGGAGGTTTAGTGGAGACTTCTTCCATTAAACCTGCACAGCTTTTTCTAGTGTGTGGTGGGTTGTAGTTCTTGAGTTGAGGAGTAGTTGTTAATGTTCCATTAGGTCACTCACAGACTGGAAGGTTAAAAGAAGATAGCAATTTGAGCTGAGGTTACTAAGAATTTAGCATTCTGAAGGGGTTTGTATTTACTGTAATATCACTTTAATGCATATTGTTATTTCAGCATCATGGGAAGACAGCTCTGTAAATAAAATCTGCTTATTCATATCCTGTCCAAGTCAGGAAAAGAGCCTGAATAGAAACTATAATTCTGGGTTTTTTGCTGAAATCCGTTTTCTTGCACTGAAGTTGTTACTTTGTAGGGTAAGCAATATATAATTAAAAAGAAAATTTTCCTTAACCAAACTACTCATCTAGTAAAACAAAATTTAATAAATTCTTTGCAGTGATGGCATCAGTGAACCATACTTGCTTAAGCTAAGGACAGTCTTTAGTGCCTAATCATGCAGGCTTGGTGCAGAACTAATTGAAATTGGTGGAAATCCAACTCTTTTCTTCTTCTGTTGGCACATTTTTGAATTTATCTGTCAGTGCACAAGGTTTTCCTTTAGATTTTCTCACAGAATGCAGAGCATTGCTGAGAACCTTTTATTAAATTTTGTTATCTGTACTGAGGCTGAAGTAACTTCTGGTTTCTGTTTACGTAAGAAATCAGAATAGGTAATGAGAGTTCAGTTCTAGTCTCTATTATTAATGTAACTGCTCCTAATTAGTAAAGATACTGAATTTCAGTTTAGCCTCTAGCAACCTTTAATTTCTTACATTGAAATGCAGTTTCTTGTGGCCAATAGCCTGCTCTTAGATCTGCAAAGCTATTTCTCTTCTGGTCTCAAAGGTGTCCTGATTTTGGACAAGGACTGGGTTAATTTTTTGCAGTAGCCCTGAGGGGGTGGAGCCTGGAGCCGTCTGGATGTTGCCAAGACCCTAATTTTATTCAAGACCATATCAGGTCATTGTTAGGAATGGGGGAAAGGGATTCTCATTTCCAAGAAGAAGGGTGTTATTTCCCAGTCAGGAAAAAGCGTGGTGTGGTGGGGAAGAGACAGTCAGTATTTGTTGCGGGCTTTTGGTGTAAATCGCTCACTTCTTTGTCTTATACCTTTTGCTTTTAATATTGTTGCTATTACTTTAATTTTCTTATCTCATAGTTGTTTCCAGTAAATTGTTTTTATCTTTACCGTTTGAGGTAATCTCTGCCTTTTTTGCTTCCAGCTGGAGGGGGAGAGGAAGTGAGTGACAGTGTTGGGGTTTTTTAGCAGGACTACTAAATTGGAGAATACCATTCCTAAACCATGACAAAGGTAACATTTCTATTAAAGGTGGTAATGAAAATCTGCTTCATTTCAGGCAGATGTGTGCCACGCATACCAGATTGTACACCGAAATGGAATTCCGGATGAGCAGATCATTGTCATGATGTATGATGACATTGCTGATAATGAGGAGTAAGTGATGAATGTACACTAGTCGCAGACTGTGGTTACTACAAACATGCTATAGTCACCAGTATGTTTTGTGTTTGTAGTAGTTTTGGGAGAAAAGCCTTTAAAACCACCTGTGATATGCATAGAAAGATTGTATCGGTACAGTAATTTTTTGAAATGTACTCATGAACTTTTGAGTCTTCCTCCACAACTCAGCATCAGTTGTGGCACTGAGGACTGCAGAGCTTCGTTGTTACAAGAGGAAGGGACTTTAATTCCCAGGCATAACACTGTACAGCAGATAAATAGCCTAAACCCTAAGACATAGGGAAGCTCTGTGTACGACTTGCAGGGCTTTTTTGAAAGGACATTATGAGATTAATTCCTAGCATGTACATTCAGTGAAGAAGGGTACAGGTTCCATTCGTGGTGACTGTCTATTGCCTTCTGTATGAAACAGTTATACAGCCTCTAATTCTGAGACAATTTCTGTCAAATTCAGCAGACGTCACATGCACTCAGCACTGGGAACAAATAGTTAAGGGGAATAAAGGCAAGACTGCAGGGAGAGAGATGACAGCATAAGAGACCACCCACTTAAACCTTCAGATCAATTGGCATGATCTGAGGTGGGGTACTTGAATGTACTCTGAGGGTAAGGACACTTGAGATTAACACGTGTAACTGACTGAAATATAAAGACTTTTGTATTCTGAGATCACTTAATGATAGATAGTGCAAGTTTTCATACTCTCTCTGAGGCAAGCTGGCCAGTCAGGACAGTTTAAATGGTTTCCTAGCCATTGTGTAGCATGTAGGTAAGTATTCATATTTATGTTCCATTTACTTTTCAGAAATCCAACAAAAGGCATTGTCATCAATAGACCTAATGGTTCAGATGTGTATGCTGGAGTGCCCAAGGACTATACAAAGGAGGTAGGAATGAAGCCCCATTCCCCAGGGAAGGTTCAGCATTAGCCAGTGTTCTGAATAAATCCTTGCAGCCTGTATCTTAGACTCCAAAATCCACATACTATAAAGGCTCCAGGTAATTTACCTGCATAGTTTGGCATGAAGATGTTAGTGAGATGAATATAAACAATAGATGCTTTGAACTGAAGCAGTGGTCATAAAAGCGAACATTTACACTGTTTCTTTGCTGACACATGAATCAAAGGAAGAAAGGTCTTGCATTCGTAAATGTTGTATCTCAGTCTGAAGAACAGCTGTGTAAGACTAATTGTTTCATTAAAACAGAGCAGTAATCCAGTCACTCAGTGATTTCATGGTGCAGTAGCCAAGTGAGTCATCAGTGGTTATTGCATTAGATAATGATGGCTTAAAAAGGACGGCTAGCTAAACTTGCCATCAGTGCATGGATTCTGACTTTCAGAAAGCCATCTTTCTAAGTGAAGATTTTTTTGTTGTTTTTATGATCAGATTTAACTTTAATCCTCTCAAATCCTTAGGATGTTACTCCAAAGAATTTCCTTGCAGTTCTCAGAGGAGATGCGGAAGCAGTGAAGGGGGTAGGATCAGGAAAAGTATTGAAAAGGTAAGACAAGTTTAATTTAGAAAATAATTGCATGTGTAGTTGTACATTGACACTGATTTCAAGAAAAGAATAGGGTAAATTAGAGCAATTTGGGAATCCAGCAAGATTATTGATGGCAATTCCAGGTCATTTACTTTAGAAATACAGAGGTTCTGATTTCTTGAACTATTCACCACAAAGAAGCAACTGCTGATTATTACTAGAGCATAGTATCAATTGTATTAAGGTATTTGTTATTTAGACTATTGTCTTTTGCAAGAGTGGCTGTTCAAAGGGAGTGCCATTAAAGTTTGGAGACCTCCAGAAAGGATTTTCTAAGGCTTGGTTTAATGTACATTAACAGTTGTATTGATCACCTGGAGTGATGAGACTTAGCAGTCAGTGGCAGAGGGACAGAGAGAGCTTAAACAGCTAATCAGCTGAAAAAATTGCATGTCTAATCCCACACTTGGTCTTTGTGGCACATGTACAGTTATTTAGGCTGAACATAAACCATAATTCCATTCCTAATGAAATGAAATTATTGTTTATACTTGATGCAAAAAAAAAATAATCTCTCTGATTGAAAAAATTAATGTAAACAACTAACCTTGTAAATGATGTATTATGCTTAAATTATTTGTAAACCAAGTTGCACAAATGATTTTGTTTGGCAACGTATATAAGCAATGATTCAAGAATAAGAGCAATATATTTGAGAGCCTAGTTAGAAGGTCTCTTAGAAGGATACCTGGTGTCAGTTATTTATCTTGCTTCTACAGAGTTTGAGATGTGAAAGTATGATGCCTACTTACTAAGGTGTGTTTTATTTCTTGCAGCTGGTAAAGTTATATTTTTCGATGTGCAGCAATTGCTGCACAACCTTTAAGCATTTAAATTTGACCATTTGAAAGGATTAACCTAGTTAAAGAAACATTGTGAAGTGTCTATCTTCATCTGACAGTTTCATTTTAGAGGCAAAACAGTGAAACAGAACAGAAGAATCCCTCCCTGGCATTGAGGAGAATAATAAAAAAGAAGGATGGTAGTCAAATAACCTGTTTTTCTCAATTGTTTAAACTTCATCCTGAAAAGCTGAGGTAGAAAATGATACATGCAACGGATATGGGAAAAAGTTATTAAATTGCTGCATATTACTAGGTTGTGCTCTTCTAGTGTCTAGAATGAGTGAAGAGGTGACTACAAAGCGTTTTTTGTTTCGAAGAAAGTACTTCTGAACATACCTCACTTGTGAAAGCTTGATGTCCCAATTCAAATAAGGGAGTAGCTCTGCAGAGGGCCAAAGACTCTCATGTATTCAGGAAGACAACTTGAACCCACATATAAAAGTCCTAGTTATTTACATTTTACCTTGGTCAAATTTTTTGCACTTAAAATCAAGAGCCAGAGCCAGAAAAGTAATGCCCAGCCCTTCTTTATTAGGCTCTGTTGTGTGTCAAGGGGCCTGACTTTTGCCATTGGATGGGACAACAACTCAATTATCCTCTGCCCAGAAGGCTTCCAGATGGACTTCCTGGTTGTCCCCCTAACTTACCGGCCAGGGAGAAAGCTGGACAGTGTCCCCTTGAGCTGCTGCAGTTGCAACTCTTTGCTGGACCCTGGTACAGAGGGTGGCTTAGGGACTCCTCCCAGTCTGTTCACATGTTTTACATTTAATTGTCACTGGATACAGTTTAAAAGCAAAATCCCTTTGCAGATCTGGCTGTTAGGGCAAGACCTTGCAATCACCCAAACATGATCCATTTGATTTAGAGTGCACTAAGACTGTACAGCAAACAGTGCACTTCACAGGTGTGAGGGAATCAAAGCCTGTGAGCATTCAGTGCTTGACTGACTGCAGGGCCACTTGGTGCAAGTGCCAGTCTGGCTTTACAGGTGAGTGTGTACCTGCACCAGTTCTTCATGGAGTTGTAGGCTGACATTGATTTGGCTAATTATGTCCATACAGTCCACAACAAGGTGGCACATGCACATACCTAAGGATCTTAGCAAAGAAGTTTTCATGATTTATCCCTGTGTTACTGGTGCCTCAATATAACTTAGTTGTAAAAGCATTCTTTTTTTACCAGACTGCTACAAATGCCTACAGTATACCAAATTCTTCAGATAGCCGTTAAGAAATAATTGTGCTGTCCACCATACCCTACATACCAGCCCCTGCCTCACAATTAGCTTATGGTTTGAAATGTGATTGCCATATTCCTGTGCTTGAGGAAGTAGCCTGTGTCCCTATTTTCATTCCTTTTGCAGACACTCATCTCCTCTCATAAGCACTCAAAGTGTGCTTGGGAGGAAAAAAATATTACCAGGAGGAGGAGATTCTTCAGCTCTATTATTTTCAGATACTGACATGTCTTGACACTGAGAAGCAGATGATTGTTGTTGTAATGAAGAGTAGGTTGCAGTAGATAAAAAGAATTTGTTTGCAATTTTTTCATCACAGTGGTCCCAAGGATCATGTGTTTGTTTACTTCACTGACCATGGAGCTCCAGGACTTCTGGCTTTTCCTGATGATGATGTAAGCATTTTGGGGATAACGTGAAAAACATCCTTTTAGTGACATATTAAAATAATGAGTAATAAATGTAAAACATGAAAATATCTAATGCACTGCTTTATTGAGGGGAAAGGCAGAAAAAGAGCAATATTCTTCTCATCACTGTATTCTGGATTTTTTCCAGTTAGAATCTGAAGCATTTAGTTGAAACTTAAATTATGTCATTTCATATTTCATTGGACTTTGGTGGTCCAAGCAGACTGTTTCACACAGGCATGGTTTGGCTTTCTCGTGCACTATACTTACAGTCTGGGGCCATTACTCGTCTTTTCCAGAGTGCTACATACTAGAATACTGTATTTCAGAAAGGCAAAGCACTGGATACATTTGTTGGGAAAATAGTGTACACATTCACAGCAGTTAGTATTTATTCTTATTAAGTCAATTGTGTGTCTGTTGAACATAAGTGGTTTTAAAACAAGCCTTCTTATTTTACAGCTTCACGTGAAGGACTTGAATAAGACTATTTGGTATATGTATCGTCACAAGAAATACCAGAAGGTAAACAAGCATATCAGAAGTTGTGAAATTAAAAGAGCAGCTGGCATGGGAGAGAGATATGTCTTCATATTGAGACTTGTTCAAAGCAGGAGGAATCTCTTACATGCAGTGAAGTTCACAGTAGGATTTTGCATTTAAAAGGGTTGATCTGCTCCAAATTTTCTTTCTTTTCTTTAGCTTACTCTATTTGTGCAGTCAGTGTTGAGATATAGTGTACTGCCATTTGCTAATGCTGTATTCTGACTAGAAAAACAAGATCTGTAACTACTGCACCTCCATAATCTGTAGCTATTTCTTCCTGTGCTTTGTTCACTTCAGACCGCACTGTTACTACAGGAAGTTTGTATATACCTCAGGTTTTTCTTACAGTTAGTAATATAGTTTAAGAGACTGTACCTCTTGTCATAAAATTCTGTGCATTTATCTCATCACATGTACTGTTAAGCAGAAAAACTGGTATTTAGAACATTTTAGTAGTGCTTTTTTTAAGCAGCTCTTTGTGGTAATATGTCTGGTATGGCTGGCTGTATTTAGGAACACACAGACAGCCATCAGTTCCAGAAATACGACATTAAGTAATGATACATTTCTGTGCCTAAAGAGTGACTGTATATTTGATCTGTGCTTTGTACATTTGTTAGTAGATCCCTATGGATTCTGTTGGGCTTAATACCACCTTTTCATTTTCATTATGACTTTTTCCCCTTTCCACATAGTTTAGTTCCTGAAAATGAAAAATTGGTTTTTTTTTGTGGCATTATGCATAGTTTTTGTTTCAGGCATAGCAGTACAGGCCAACTAGTTACAGCTGAAAAGCACTGAAGGATTTTTCTCCATTTCCTCGTGGAATTTCTTAAGTTCTCCGATTTACTTACTTTATCTTATAGATGGTGTTCTACATTGAAGCATGCGAGTCTGGATCTATGATGAATCATTTGGCTGATAATATCAATGGTGAGCAATCAGATAACTTACTGGACTTAAATGTCACAACTTGTCACAGACCTAAACAGGTATTGACTGTGTTCAAGATTCAAGGCACTTTTATATAGTCTTAGCAGGGTCGCACAAGACGTAGAGAAAGTAATATTTTACATTTACAGGAAGTTCTCTTCAAAGAATTAATGGACTCTTATAAAAGACTAGCAGGACTCTCAGTTTCTTGCAAATGAGAAGTTGAAAAAGTATTTTTTTTTTTCAGGAACCCTGCCATTGCCCTTAACTGGTAGAAGTTACACAGACATTTCTCAGCCTCAGCACTACTGGCAGCAGGTGTGAAGTTCCTGCTCTCAAGTTTCATTGAGAAGCAAAGACACTTGTGAAACACCATAGCTAGGCAATGTTGTTGCACATTTGCATAATAACCCAGGATATAGAACTCAGATTTTTCAGGGTTTCTGAGGTCTCTGCTGGGGAGATGGAAACTCAGCCTTGATTAGAATGAGAAATCACAGTCTTTTGACGCTCCTGTTCTGTGGCAAAGAGACCAAGTAGTAGTTTTGAAGCTGTGATTCCAGGGAAGATCAACCATGGCATCCTGATTCTTTGGCCCTGGAATGTGCTGCCTGGCACCCACCTAGACTTCTTGAAGCCTTATCAAAGATTTACAGGAAGTTTCATGTTGATGATTGTTCAAGATAAATGCTCAGTAAATCAGCATTTTTCCAAAGTTTGCTCTATCAGAAATTCCTAGTCTGAGGACTCTGATTTTATGACTGGCTCAGCCACAGATTTACAAAGGCAGAAAATTGACAGTTTTTGTGCTACAGTCCAAAGCTGTCTGTGGCAGCTCTAGGTGGTTAGCTGCTAAGCTTAACTTGTTACATTGTAAGCATTTTCAAGGGTGATAAGAAGAGCACTTTACTACACAGACAGGATTCCAGACTTTTTTGACTTTTGTGCTTTAAGCTGAGTAGAAACAGCACTGTAGCTCTATAAAATCATGTGTGACACTTTTTCATTTTGAAATGTGGGCTTCAGTTACACAAGTGTGTTTTGACTTTGGCCAAAAGCCAAAATAGCTTTTGTCTTAATACCTGTAAAGATGTGTCTACAATATTTCTGATTTGTTAAAATGATTTACTGGGAACACTGTGCTTGGGGCACATGTAGGTTAGTTTTGCTTTTCTCTCATGTAGAGTGTTATCTAGAAAATCTATTATCTAGAAGGTGGCACTTTCTGGAATAAAAGATGATTTTTAGGGGATTCACTTCAAGATTGGGAAAAAGTCTTCATTATTGTCATAAAGAAAATAATTGCATAGATAGTTGTCAGTGCACAGTGTTCTCAGGCAGTTCTTTGAATAGTAGTTTTTTTCTTTCCAAAGTGCATTTTCTTCTTTAAACACTCCCCCAGACCACACATTTGGCAACAAGGAAGAAGCTCTTACAGCACCACTGAGGCTGACTGAACAGAATTATTAACAGGCTTCTTTCCTTTCTGCTATTTAGAAGTAAATGATTGAAAGCCAAAATACTTAGACAAATATATCATGTGCGGCTAGGTATTAAATCATGTGAGGGGAGTGGGGTTAAAAAAAAGTGAGGAGGAAAAAAAACTTTTCTATTTGTCTTACAGTTTATGCAACAACAGCTGCCAATCCCAAAGAGTCATCTTATGCATGTTACTATGATGATGAAAGGCAGACTTATCTTGGAGACTGGTACAGTGTGAATTGGATGGAAGATTCAGATATGGTAACTTACTTAGATAAGTTTTCATTTTCATGTATGAAAAAATCAGTAGGCTTTTTACAAATAGCTCTATTACAGGGTTTGTGAAAATACTGGGGTTTATGTGAGACTGAAATCAACAAATTGAGTTGGTAAAAGTATTTATCTACTACTCAGAACCATATATAATCTTTATTTGTTTGGGCCATTTAATTTATTTCTGAAACTAACTGACAAATATTGTCTTCTTTGGTTATTTATAAGATAGAAATTTTCTAACATCTAGTTTCTAATTCACATAATCTTTATTTGCTAATCTGAGACCACATCTCCAAATGTGTTGAACAAATTGGGCAGTTCAGTAAGCTATATGTCTGCTTCAGGGGTCCTTAAATACTGAACTGTGGCTAACCCATTTTTAAAAATAATGGAAAATAGTATTAATGAAACAAATCTGGGATTTGTACGCTAGCCCACTTCTTTCTTGCCCATGTATTGGGAGATTAGGAGGTCACTGAAAGCAACATGAGATTATGCTGTCAAAATTTTTGTTTGTCTTTCAAAGGTTATATAGCTATTGCGTTATACTCCCTTCTGTATACTGGCAGCTAATACCCTTTTCAGGTTTCCTTGCATTTTTAGAATAGCTGAATTTAAGTATCTGTGACTTCATGGAAGTTTCTTCATGCAGGAGGATCTAAGAAGAGAAACACTCCACAAGCAGTTTCAGCTGGTGAAGAAACGCACCAACACCAGCCATGTGATGCAGTATGGAAACAGAGTATGTATTTGAGTGGACTTTCTGGTCAGATACATCTTACAGCCTTTCATATTTTCATACCTTAAAACAAACAAACAAAAACAACTGTAAACTGGCAGGGTTGATTTAAAAAATGAAGCTGTCTATCTTAGAAGACCACTTAGCATTTAAAAGATGATGGTCCCAATGCCAAGGGAAATCAGCCTTGCACATGCTTTAATTCAAGGAGTCAGGATACAAGTTGTCCTCCAAGCTCTGCCAGTGATTTGGCACTTCTGTCAAGTATAAGAAGGGTATTTACCACTTCCAGGCATATTATGAATATTAATGAAATGTTTAAAAGTACAGTGATCCCTCAGAGGGGAAGAGCTAAGAGGTGATACATTTATAATAGTCCCATTATTCAACAGATTAAATATTTGTTAAAAAAAAAAAAAGTAAGGTTACCTAACCTGGCAGTTTTTTTCCCCACAGTGAGTTTTGAAAATAAAAATTCTCTCGTTTTTGTCAGCCTTGACCTCATTATATTAAGAATTCAACATGTGCACACACACATACACTTACAACCCTATGATCTCATTTATTTTGTCTAATAAGGCAAGCTTAGAGAGTTAGGTTTGCATGGCAAAGCAAAGACAAATGACATACTAGGAGCAACTGACAATTTCCATCTGTTTACATTTTACCCTTCAGAGTATTTCCTCCATGAAAGTGATGCAGTTTCAGGGCATGGGAAAGAAAGCTGTGCCTGTTTCTCTGCCACCTGTAGAACACTATGACCTGACGCCTAGTCCAGACGTGCCCTTTGCAATCATGAAACGAAAGCTGATGGCTACCAATGACATTTATGAGGCTAAGAAGATTGCTGCAGAGATGAAGGCATATCTGGAGGTAAAACCAAATAGCTCCTGCAGAATGGAAATCAGTGTTGGTGTTGTTAGTGCTTTTTTTATTTTGACAGAACACCAGAAGGACAGTGAGAGATTCTTTGTCTCCCTACTTTTTTGTATGTCAAAAGACAAATCCAAGAGACTGCTAAATATAAAAGGCCAAGTTGGGTTCCTTAAAGAGCCCAAAAGTTGTGGGAGAAAGAGAAATTCCATTGAGAGACTTCAAAGTAGATTTAGAAAAAGCATTTTTTAAGTTCCTGTTGTTTTATATACAGGTGAAAGAATTTATCCAAGAATCCATGCGAAAGATAATCACTCTAGTAACAGGATCAACAGAACAGACTAAACAAATTCTGTCAGACAGATTGACCATCAGCAATTATGACTGTTACCAGTCAGCAGTGAACCACTTCAAAGCTCATTGCTTCAACTGGCACCTATCTGTGGTAAGTCAATCATTAGACATAAACTGATAAACATACTGGAAAAACTAGCATAGTAGTCATAGGCACATCTCAGAATCATCTTTTATTAAAAAGCTAGCTTGGGGTGGTCATACAGCTTAGCTTTGGAGAAAGGTTAATGAATGTTTTTGAAAGCAGGAAAAGACTTCCACTACACCTCTAGGTAAGCAAGAAGATTACTAAAAACAAACCCCAAAATAATCCTTAATTTTTACTAGTTAGTGCTGTCCCTTCATCAACTCCTTCCCCAGAAATCCCTATATTCAATAAGTCATGTTGTATTTCTGCTCAAAGCATCTCTACTGACAAAACAGAAACCAAAGTACCACCACTGTGAGTTCATAATCTGGGTGCATTTAGATTTCTGTAGTATGATTTTATGTTGCATAGTTCCTTGCAATAGCGTCGCTGCTATGTCCATGGTCTTGTTGAGTTCCTGAGAGCCACCTTTTAGCTTAGGGGTTTGATTCCTATTTGTTCTTCTTGGGATCCCAATAGAAGATCAAATCCTGGCGTTAGATAGGATTGTTAGACTGTTTGGACAAGAATAAGAGTCCTGACCTCAGGCAATATATCCTCTTCAATGTTTTGTTTTGTGGGATTACAAGAATGTTGTGGGTTAGATGACCTTGCCTAAGAGGTGAACAAAGGTTTGTTTAGCCCAGTACTAGATCATCGAGACCATCAATTGAACAGGCTTGAATATTATGTATAAATTATTTCCACAATTTAGTTTGGAGAAACAATAGCTGCTCCTCCTCACTGAAATGATTAATGATGTTTGTTCATTTCAGTATGAGTCTGCACTGAGACAGCTGTATGCCTTGGTCAACCTTTGTGAAGGAGGATACCCCATTGACAGGTAATGAGCTTCCCAGACACACAGTGTGGTTTTATCTGCGGCTTAAAAAGCAGAAGTCAATAGGAAGATGAAACCTAATCCTAGAAACTTCTCACTTGTTCTGCTCTATTGACAATTTTGTTAGTAAAGTTCTTGATCTAAAGTTAGAAATGTTTATTTTGGAAAAGATATCATTACTAGTCCCCTCCCACTCATAATGATCCATGTCCCCTGTAACCCTTTAATTTCCTTGTTGAGCCTCAAGGAAAATTACCAGTCAGAGGATCCCACTGCACCACACAATGTAAAATAGCATGACTGATGCAAGGGTGTTGCCCTGTAACTCCTCTATGATCTTACACTGAAGCAAGGTTGGCAACTGCTGTATTTTCTGTGCTGCCCCTTCAGAGTCGGTTCAGAACACCACAGCATTGCTGGGTTCAGGTGACAAAAGGGAACATGGTGCCAGGGCCTTCATCTGTGAGACTGTGGTAGGAAAACAGGGAAGTAATGGGCCAGGCTGACCCTTCTGGTGGTGCAGTAGGGCCAAGGGGAGCATGGTGTTGAAATTCTGTCTTGGGAGTTTGTGGAAGAGGTTGGGATGATAGCTTGTGAGTCATACAAGAGGAAGAAAAGGGAGAGAGGAAAGCAGAGGGGTGGGGAATGGGAGAGTGGGCTGGTGGTTCAGATAGCATGCACATGCAACCCAGAAGATGAAGAACTGCTGCCCTCACTCCTGGTGGGAGCCTGCTGCAGACAGTTTGGGAAAAAGTTTGAGAGCAGAGCATCTGAAAAATTACTCATTCTTCTATCTTGCAGAATATGCCTGGCCATGAATCAAGTGTGCCTTGGGTATTGATGGAAACAACAGTCGCTAATACAACCCTTACTACAAGTGATAACCTTTCATAACTGTAATAATTCAGACTTTACATGCATGCAACCTGAAGAGAGTCAACCACTGTACTGGAGCTGTGCTAGGAGCTGAGGCACCTGACCACAAGCAGTGCAGCACTTGCCAGTGCTCTCCTCTGCATCCCCACCTGCTGACAGCCTCCTGCTTTGAGAGGGGCATTCTGGCAGACCTCCTGGAGCTTTCAAGATGGAGAATTTGTTTCAAAGCACAGTGCTCTTAAGAATCTCTAAATGAACACTATAAACCACCTATGTTATTGCTAAATCCATGCTAAATTTAAACATTGAGTCATTAATTCTGGAATTCCTTTTATACTATTGTTAACTATTACCTTTTTTAAAGAAGTTAATGAATTCCACTACAGTGACTAATTTGCAGATTGGTTAAAGAGTGAAGAAACCAAAGCTTGTTCTTTAAGCTTTAACTCCTTAACAGTTTAAAGAAATGAGTTATATTAGAGAACTGTTTGATGTGAACAGCAGTAAAATTGTGACTAGTAAATTTTTTTTGGGTAGAAAACACTGTTTCCCAAAGGAAAAAAAAATCTAATGCTGTAAATTTAGCACCAGTATTCTATAATTAATTGTATATACACACAAACCTGTGCGAAGTCACAGAGTACAGGAATTGCCTGTGAATAAAGTTGACAGTTTCATCCACCTACGGGGCAATGCAGTGTTAAATATCTTGGGTCTTGAAAATGAAGGAGAGCTAATTAATTTTATGACATTGCATTAAAAGGTTAATCTATCCCTGTAAGACTTTTATAAGACAGGTCATCTCAAAAAAAATAATCTACAACTGAACCAACAAAACCCAAAACAAACCCCCAAACTACAACCTAAAAGCAACAACAAAACATCAAAAGCCCCAGATCACACTTGAAGGCACCGCTCCTCAGAGATGATTCAGTAAAGCACAAGCAGGGGGAAAATTAGAGGTTGTGAGGTGATTCACAGAGGTTTCAGGTTGTCCATACCTTTTTACTCATGGAGATCAGAAACAGAAATACTTTAGTTCTTTCCAAGCAGTGTGCTGAAATATGCCAAATTACCTCATCTCCATCGGAAAAGAATTAGTTTTGACAAAAACTAAACCAACATCTCCAGGATAGTGAGTTCTGTGTAGCTTCATAAAGAGTAGAGGGGTTGTAGGGAGTGTAATTGGAACTAATTTTGTATAACGAAGAACTAGATAGAGCCAGGAACATGAACACTTTCAGCTGAGAGAGAGAGGCTTTACTGAATTAATAAATGAAAGTTTACACGTTGGAGGTTGTCGACAGTTCGGGTATGTGCTGCTTTTGAGTTGCTTCTTGTTTCTTTTCAGCTGTAAAGCTGTCTGTTTTTAGCAGAAATCCTAAAATAGGCATATGAAATTCGTGACTGCCTGAATGTGTTGCAGGTGCCCTGAGGGCAGGAGGCAGGGCTGGCCACACAGGACAGCTTTGAGTGAGTTTGGCTGCTATCATGAAAGAGTGTACTAAGACCCCAAACACTTTGAAAGAACAGAAGAAATTACTCTTTCAAAGCCCTCTTTGAATATACACATTAAATCTGCTGGTTTACTTAACTCTGCTTTTAGACTTGTTCTCTGCCCTAGAAATCCAGGCTGTTCCTCAAGCACTTAACATACTCAGTTCATAGGTTTAACAATTTTTTTCACCCTTTTTAAATACCTGTTTACTTCTGAAGCATTCAGAAAAAGTTTTTGTTCTTTTGGATTTTCATATCTAGAATGCAGAGGTAAAAACCCCTCCAAGTTCTTCATAGATGGCATCACTTTACAGCCAAGAGTCTCCAGCCATACTAAATAGACCTCAGAAAGTAATTATCAGATAAAAAATCAGCTGCTAGCACATGTTCTTATTTTGATACATCAGTGACACCCAGGTGGCACTTGCCATCACATGCCCTGGCCCTCCTGCAGACCCTTGTAGCTCTGAGATGCAAAACTGAAACATGAGGGTGGGGTTTTGTTCCGTTTTCCTCCTGCAAGAGTGATTTCCAGAACTTCATCATCTTCAGTGTCATTGTTACCCCTTCCCTCAGGGATGGCTGAAATAAAACATGGACGATCTCCTGAAGATGTCACTGCATCCACAGTGCTGTCTGAGATGCAGCAGGTTCTCATCCATACTCTGCGAAAAGCACTTGTGCCCTACAGAATTTTCAGTTTGTATCCAGAGACCCATTTCCTTTGCAGTCACTCAGGAAACAGCCCCACAAAAGAAAAAAACAATAACCTTCACCTTCACTGATCAATACATTTGTTTTAAGGCCTCCAAATAACTACACAGGCATTGCAGGCTGTTTATTTTGGGATGGTAACAGAACCTAATGAGAAAATAGGATTGTGCAAGGTCAATCTTACGCCAGTGTCTTGTGGTATATTGGGCAAGTACAGACACTCTCACTCTTCCTGCAGGCGTGCAGCTGCTCAGACTACTATTCCTAGAATGTTGGGGTGCCAGAATGCAAAACATGGAAAACACTCAGGTTTCCAGCAAATTGTCACCACCAGGCAGAATAGGGCAAAGTTGAGGCTGTGTTATTTAAAAAAATTGCACAATAGTTGTGTATATCCGTAACCCCTTGGAAGAGTGTCATTCGCCCCAACTAGAGCTTCCTGTCCTCCTCCTTCTTACTGCTACAGTGGAGTTCAAGGCCCTTTTCCCACCCGTGTGCCAAATCTGCTGTGTGTTTCTACCCAACATCCTGCTGCACACAGCAGCTCACAGCCTGTCCCTGGAGAGCACCTGGAGGGCAGATCCATGGTCAGCCTCCACAGTGGCCAGTGTGCTGGCTGTTTTGGTAGATGCAAGCTTAGACGGACACAGTTTGGTTCAGAGCATGGGTAGCCACCCTTCCTTCTCTACCAGCAATAAAGCAGAAAGCAGTTCACATGAGTTGGAGATAATGCACATTTTTAGAGGTTCCAGTGAGCAGTATTATTTTAGCTCTCTTCAAACCAAATTGCGTCTTGTCTCATCAGGATAGCTTGAGGTAAGTGCTGAGCAGCCGTGTCCATCTCAGGATAGAAGGCTGAAGACCTCTGATTCCTGTGTTCAGCCTCTGCCTTGTGAGAGCAGGAATGGAGAAGCAGCAAGGGGAAAGGATGCTTAAGCTAAAGTACTGACTAAACAGCATTTTTGTGCCAAGCCCTTGGGCAATTCTGAATCAGAGGCTATTTCCTTCCTGGGGGGACAATACCCCAGAAGAGGCAGGAGACAACAGAAGCACTACAGTTCTGTAGTCTCACACGCCACAGGCAGAGCTGGCCAGTATCCCACAGTAGCAGCTGCACCCATCCAAGGAGGGACTCTGGTGGGACAGGCAGGGTCTTCACACCAGCTGGATAAGAGGAAACCATTTTTCACAGTTCAAGGGGCTGAAATGCTGGAGTAGGGCTCCAGGGAGGCTGCATGACCTCAAGCCCTGGAAACTTGCAGCACTGGAAGATGAGACCCTGAGCAACCTTGGGAGGCAGCCCCAGCTGAGCTGGTGGGATTGACTGGTGACCTCCAGGGGCCCCTGCCAGCCTGAATCACTTCCCAAACCCGTGGAAAAAAAACAGTGTGCCAGGTTTCAAAGTACAGTTGGTGTGACTGGAGTGTGAGGAGACCCAAAAGCTCTTGAATTCAGCAGGAAAACTGCCTTTGATCTCAATGGCTTTTACTTTAGGTTATACTTGACCTGCCAGTGTAATCACTTCAGTGAATTATTGACAGATTTCATTGCTGGGTGCAAAGTGGCATTAAATCAGCTCTGCATGTGCAATGGCCACACAGGCTTTTTGTTTCTTTGCAGAAGTTCCTGGGTTCAGCAGGTCTGTCTGTTCCTCTCTCTCACACTAGGATCCTTTCCGTGTGAGTTCTCAATGCATTGTCTTTGCACAAGGTTTCTCTGGAAATGAGTGAGAAGGCCCTGGCTGATTTACACAACCCTACTTGGTCAAAACCCCCTAAAACTGCTGTCTGCTGAGGGCTCACATGAGGACCAGGGCGTGACTCACAGCCTGACCATCTTGACTAACCAGGGGAGGTTGCAGATCATCAGACTGGGCTGCTTCCTTCTTGCCTGGGATGCAGCATGAAGAAACCCCCATGGCAAAGCCAATGAATAAAATCCCATTGAGCATTTAAAAATGTGCATTTCATTCCCACATTTGACTTTTTTTTTTCTCTCACCATCTGAAATGTCAGATAACAGCCCAAAGCAGTGCAGGACCCTGGACCAGGGCCCAGAGGAAGGGATGTGCTGGACTGCTCCAGTGACCTCCGTGGTGGGGATTCATTGCTTTGCCAGAGTCAGCAAAACAACAGCGCATTTGTTCCAGACAGGCTGTTTCTGCATGACTCTGGTGAGACAGAACCTGAGTCCCACCACTCAGCTGTGAGCTTGGAGAGGCGGCAGCTGTCTCTGTCCTGGTTCCTCCAGGATCCCATCATATGGGACATCTCCTGTCTTGTATTCCCTGACAAGGGACAGTGTGGTCAGGCCGTGGAGGCGCCAGGTCACCCCTGTGCCCCAGAGATGTACATTTAGCAAAGATGTTCCTGGTTTGTATAATGGAACCCAACAGGCCAGGTGCACCACAGCCGCTGAGCAAGACCTGCTCTGCACCAAGTCCTAGCACAGGGATTTCCTTCCAGGCAGCTCGCAGCCAGGCACAGTTATTCACATTGCTGTCAATAATCTCTGAGTTCAGGAGAGCCGTGGCAATCTTTGCAAAACAAATCAGAGCTTTGCTTTTGTTATGCCAGAGGAAAATGTTGCATGTGCTATTGGAGAGCCTTTGTAAAAGCCCACCTAAATTCAGCTGGCACTCCTTGCATTTCAAAAACTAGATTTTGATAAATTTTAGTCTGAGCCCATTTGGATTGCAGTGATTTAGCACTGTCATAGTTTCCACAGGCTCCACTGACCATCTCAACACCCTGTAGTACCTCCCAGCCCCAAAGTCCAGCTGCTGACTCAGATGTCCCAGGACACTGTGAGATGCTGGAGCACTTCATCAATCTGTTGCTCGACCCTGGCTAGTGCAAAGTCCAGGTGCTCTCCAGAAATATCCAGCACAAGATCAGTCCTAGGTTCTTTCCTTCTGTGTTTCTGCTTTAATCTCATACCCATCAGATTACTTTTGGGCCCACTGACCATGAATGTTACAGTATAACGATAACATGATCAGGCCAAGGACTTTTGCAGACATACACATCTTTGCTCAAAGGAACTTGGAGCAGCCATGGCAGACCCAAGCTGCTGGTCAGACCCCCAAATTCTGGTCTGGTGCTGGGATCCCCCAGTCCAGTCATACATGGACCTCGTGCAGTGGGTGGTGGGAAGTGAGGTGGGTACATGGCTTGGAGTCCTATCAAGAGGGGTGAGAAGGCTGGTGGGAGGTGAACCAGTGAGCTGGTCTGGAGGCAGCCGTGTCTGTGAGTACCCCTGGAGCCCTGAGAGCAGCATCACTGCGCAGATCAGTGCTGGAAACCTGTATCTCAGGTTTGGTCATGGACCCCGGAGTGCAACCCTGAGAGCGGCAGAGGCTCCCGGCAGGAACACACAGCCCTGCAAGAGGGAGAGGCTGTGCTCTGGCATCCTGTGGGTGTGCTGCCCAGGGGCAAGGCGGAGGTGCTGACAGCTGCACATAAGCAGAAATAGCCATGAATCTGGAGTCAGCTCAGACTCGGTGTCACACACTGCAAGCTCTGCACGTGATATCCTTGAAACCCCAGCATTGCTGTTGTTCACTGTTCCTCATTCTCTGTTGTTGTCCCTTCCTGACACGCGAGCAGCCCAAGCTGGCAGATGCACAGCACTGGTTTGCTATCTGGATGCAGATTTGGCTACTGCACACCACAGCTGGGACACATAGACACAGATATTTATTTCAAGCTCCAGAGACTAAGAGAGTAGCCAGCTATGTGCCATATCATTTTACCTCTGGAGCTTCAGGAATAAGGCAGAGACCTTGGGCAACTTGGCCAAGTATTTTATTCAATGCTAATGGGAGGAAACAATAGCAACTTTGAGCAAAACCCAGAGTAAAACACCTTTTCTTTCTAATCAGAGCTTTGCTAGGCCTGATTCCAAATTGGTGTAATATGCAGACAATCCCGTATATTGTGTTCACGGCAGGAATCTTGCCTGTATGAAGGCACCCAGAAACATGGATCTGTACTGCAATTAAAGCTCCCACTTCCATTATCCAATCCTGAGAAACTGTTTTCAAATTCAATGAAATGCATTTTTGCATTGGTTCAATGCATTCCATGGGAATTTATGTTTTCAGGGAAATTTAAGACTGCCATGACTGAGTGACTGAAAGCACAGGTAGAAAGGAGAATTAGCAAGTTCTGTCCACAACAGCCTGAATTTATTAAAGTAAAAATCTGGTGTGACTTATAGATAGAATAACACTAGTGAAAATGACAGCCAGGTAAAAAGGGACAGGTATTTAATTCTAGTTCTTGTGACTTCAAAATTTTAATCTGGTTTGATACACTGGGCAAATTATTAAGTTCTTTAAAAAGTCTTATTTCAAAATAATTGCACCATATCACACATTGAAATAAATATACAATTAACCAGACACTATCATACAACCCATGTGATTTAAACTGCTGTACATGTAAAACTGATGGTGAAAACTTCCAACCTTTAAGAAAAATACATCGATGAAAATGCCTGTGCTACCTGATTTCAGTGACAAATAGATGGCAGAAAATGTATTCTTAGTGAAGGTACAGGATCATCTTGCATGGTTTGTAATTACATGGATTTCAAAGGCAAAGATGTTGTTGACAGCAAGATAGAGATAGGGTTCTGCTACAGGTGGCATCCCTATGCCACTGAATACATCAGACAAGACCCAGTTTATTCAGACTGGGTGAACAGAGATTGTAAGGCACAAACGCAGTCTTACCTTCAAACAGATTGAGGTGTGTGCAGACCTTTCACAGGCCTTGTGCACAGAGGTGATTCACACCTGCCATAATTTATTATGAAGTAAACGTCCACTTCTCTGCAAGATATCTGGATTTTCTCCACTGTCCATTTACATTCTGCAATGTCAGCTGGTTGCCAGTAGGAGGTTCTGAGGCTCGATACTTCAAGTTTTCCAGAGGATGAATATTCTCCTGAATGCTCCTTTTACTTCTGCAAATGAACTCTGCCAAGAAATGCCCTTTGTTCAGACAGCATCTACAATTAGCCCACCTGCCCTGTGTTGAAGGCCACACTAGAGAGACCTTTTGAGAACTGCAGATACCAGGGGATCTCACGAGGTAAACTATCCAGCCCTTCCAGGAAGACAGCAAACACAGCAAAAAAAGCAGCACAGCCCTTAGAGAAAGTCTGACTCTTTGACAATTGGAACTGGTGGGGTTTTAGGGTCTATTGGTTTATAAATAAAATGGAACTCTTTCTTGGTTTCACTCTTCAGCAGGGAGGATTTAATATGGTGAGGAAGGGCATCTTTGTCCAGCTGCAGCCACTGATCATCAACATAAACAAAGAGTCCATAGTCCTTGGGATTGGAGACTTCAAACTTCTCAGCACACTGCTGGCTCAGCTTCTCAGCTGTGGTGTCACTCCGGGAAGCAAGTGTCCTTGACTGAGCACCAATTTCCGTAAAGGAGATAGATATGAAATCCTGAAGAGAAACATGAGGATAGACCTTGCAGTTAACACAGTAACTTAGGATTGAAGGAGGTAGAATTCAGTCTCAAAACCCTAGCTGCCTAGAGCTCCTACATGCTCCCAAATATCCTCCAGTTTTTTCCAATGTCCTAGTTATTCTCTCCTTTCTCCCCTCTGACAAGTAAGTGAAAGTTTTTTTCTGATTTTGGTGAATATCCTTAGGGAACAGTCTGCAACAGTTCATTCTCCCATTTTTTTTACAGCTCCTGAAGAAAACATATGCAAAGCAGTGACAGACCAGAATAGCAAATCACAAACGTCAGAGATCTGGCCTGAAAACTCCCTGTTTCCCAGAAACAGGAAAAGGCAGTGTGGTGACCCCAGTAACTCTTCAATCACCCAAACAGTACCTTGGGAGTGTGCATTCCAAACTTCCTTCCATCAGGAAGGAAATAACAGAAATGTTGTGCTGAGAAGGCTGATTTACTTGTATCCTGTTTCAGGCAGTAACAACTGTTGTCACAACTTTCCTTTTGGCAAACACATGAGGAACAGAATCTAGAGAGCTTTTGGTCACAGTGGAACCTTTGTGTTTAATTTGTATCTGTGAAGTTCAAAATAATTCCCAACTATTTTGGTCAGAAAATACAGAGGTTTCTCAGCAGAAGTGAAATTTGCCAAATGTGCAGACTTAGGGGCTTCCAAACTGCATTTATGGAGTCTCACTGCAGATGATTAAGGCAGCCAGAAGGATGGGCAGGGGCTGCTGAACACATCAGCATGCTGTTTATCTCTGCCAGGATGGGCTCGCATGTCTTTGATATTACCCCTCATTCAAAGGATGGAAAACAGCCCTTCATCTGCTGGAAGTGGTGGGAATCTTCTGGGGAAATGTGGAATTTTTTCACTCAGATATTATGCTCCATGCTAGATACTTGCTATGAGCTACTGCCAAAGCAGTGCTCAGGGCTCGATGGATATTTGCTATATCTCATTCACCATTCACAATTCCTGAGATCATCAGGGACTGGTTTGACTGCAATATGGGAAACCTGTTCAACATGGGAAACCTGTTCAACTCCATGCTTTCACAGGGCTACATGGACTGTGTCTCCCCCTCAGGAGAGTTCCCCTGGCTTTCCATACCACACACACACACACACAAACACCCCCCCACCCCCACTACCATGCACAGTTTTCAGTTCTGCACTGTGAAGGCTCTGCTGAACCTGAGATGTGGCCTTTGCTGCCTCCTCGTGGGTGACAATTTGATCACGGGACATGGGGCTGACAGGGAATCCTGACCTAGACCTGTACCCAGCCTCACCATGGCTGGAGGCTCAGAACATCCATCCTTTTTGGGACCCTCTCCTGCTGGTGCATGGAGAGGTCTTCACCAGGCCATACATAGCATGGGCTTCAAAGCTAACCAGGTGTTGCTGGGTCTTTCCTGCTGCTAGGCAGGAGAAGACAGGCTCTGGAAGATGCTTGACTGACAGGCTCTTGGGATGTCTCAGATCCTCCTCCAGCTTTATGCCATCAGGCAACAGCACTGCATAGCCTGCTCACACCTCCTCAGTTTAACCCATGGTTTCCCTGGTCATCAAGGATGATGGAGAAGAGGGGCTCCCTGCATCCTCACCATGGCCATCCTTATGTGAAGATTCCTAGCAGAGCTCCTTGGAGAATGAACAACAAAATCACTCTACAGTCACATTTAAAACTACAACATTACAAGGGTACTTCAAGACTCCAAAATGCATTTTGTAAGTAATATGTATTGCAAACAAGGTGTGATTTTTTAAGATCTGGAAATCTTGCACTGTATGTACTCTTTTACTAGTGATTTAAGTTTTTAAAAAAATTACCATATTAAAAAAAAAATTGTAAGTATGGAGAAAGCACGTTCATCTTACAGGCTTTTTCCCTAGAATATAATGCCAGCTACCTGCACTGATGAGCGGGAAGCTCGGGCCTTGTTCAGCGTCCTCCGTCGCTCCCAGCGGTGAATGGAGTCCTGAACCTCCATGCTCAGCTGCCGCGTCACGGTGATTTTGTCGTAGTTCTTGATGTGCTCCAGGACCCCATAGGTGGTGGTTAGATAATAGGAACCTGCAAAAGGCAAAAGCCTGGTATGAACATCACACCAGCACTTCCACTCCCACCCTGCCTGCTGGTGCCCATGCAGCAGCAGCTGTCTGACCCTTGGACAGGGGCACAGCGGTGACTGATCTTAACCTAACAAAAGGAGACCTAACAACAAGTGTCCTCTATTCCCTCCTGCTCCACATCAGTGTCTCTGCCCAGACTGCTGAGGCTGTAGATGTCCTGGGAGGGAACACAAGCTGAAGAGAAACAGCTACAAAAGCTGCTTTCACAAACAAGTCCAAGCCACAGGTGGTTTATTCTTTGGGGCATGGCCATTTTTTTGTTGTGTTTGACAAGGCCCATGCAACAGGTCTGTAACTTGGGCTCCTGAACAGTCCCCATAATGTAAGGACATTTTAGGAGAAGTGCAAGGCCTGGATCCAGCCCCTCCAACTGCAGCTACACTGCTGGAATATTTAGATCCCAGATCTCCTGTGGGCTCACCACCATTTGTGGGATGTGTCAGACCTGCAGAAACAAATCACCCTCTGCTCCCTTCATTCTCTATTGACTACACAGGGAGCCCAGGTGTTTGCCTGTAATTCTTGGACTGTTTGGAGTTGCAGGATAAATCTTTGTCAAGGAGAGAAACAGGACAAAGTGGCAAAAGCCCTTTTCACTCAGAAGCCCCCGACTGCTGTGATGTTGGTTGCAGCAGGTAATAAATAACCAGCTGCAGCCACGGGGAAGCAGCTCGACCACGATAAGAACCTGTGGCAGGACAGTCCTACCCTGATACACATGCTATACAAGCCATCATGCAAACGATTATGCAAGTTCAACTGCTGGCACCAGGACGCTGTCTTGGTGTTAAATTATGGTAAAACCAGCCTGGTTCATCAGACTTGGAATACACATCCTGATTTTTGAAGCAGGTTTTGACAGATAAGCTAGTCTGCAAGCTTGTAGATCTGTGACTACCAGTCCATCACTTTAGAACTCTAAAAGCCCAGTCCATATTTCATATGGCAGACTCTTCCACATACTTCCTTCAAGTGTGGAGCTTCTCCCGTGAAGCAGGGATGCCTCTTCATGGTTACTCCCCAGGGACTGAGAGAAAGAGAGGGATCTGCTCGCTATCTCGTATGGGGAGTTACATCGATCCCTATTTAATGATTGTTTCTTTTGCTTGCCTTCATACAATTGCTTTAATATAATTGCTCTGTTACAGTGCACTATATTACTTTGTTACAGCTTTTACAATGTGTGGTAATTAATCCTGATTAAGATCTTTCTTCTGTTCACCTGCTTGTTAATTTGCCATAATAAATAATTCATTTTATATAAATATATCAGTTTTGCCATAATTAAAACCTCCGGGACAAAGTGATTTAATCACACCTCTATAATTCCTTAAATCTAAAACACTGACAGAGTCCGAGGCTGACTGGATTAAGCCGCACCTAAACCCTTCTCTGAGAAGGAGTTTAGAAAGCAGGGGAGTCCTTTCTGCACCTCGGGACTCAGGGGCGAGGCTTTTTAATAACTTTGTCTAAGCTTTCCACTCTCCCGCGTCAGAACCGGCTTCCTCAGCAGGGGTGCAGATAAGCCCTGATAAGGACAGAGGACATGAGGAAGCCTCTGCTTTGGTTGCAGGGCCCCCCTTGCCGGGGCACCGGGTGATTGCAGCGCTCTTTGCCCGCTACCCCCGGGCTCAGCCGCGCTGACACGGGCAGGGAGGGCAGGACCAGCCCGCGGAGCTGCAGCGCAGCAGCGTGGTGTCCCAGGGGCCGGCCCCTGAGGCCGACCCAGCATCCCGGCGGCAGGAAAACAGGGAGAACTCTGACCCCTGCCCATCACCCGGGCGGGGACCCGTTTTTAATGAGTTCCACGCTAATTGCAGTCGCCTCTAGATGGCACTTGCGCACCACCCAACCCAACCTCGCAGCCGCCCGCACCGGGAGCTGCGCGGGCAGAGCGCAGGGCTGCCTGGGGCGGCTGAGACAGCGCTGCATTGAAGATCGATCCATCTGTCTATCTATCTATCTATCTATCTATCTATCTATCTATCTATCTATCTATCTATCTATCTATCTATCTATCTAT
>JAWWEW010000165.1:47858689-47872781 GCA_035583185.1 Anabacerthia variegaticeps | reverse complement strand
CTATCTATCTATCTATCTATCTATCTATCTATCTATCTATCTATCTATCTATCTATCTATCTATCTATCTATCATCTATTTTTGGAGCACCATTAAAGTTTGGTGGAGGAGAGGAGAGACCAAGACACTGCCATTTACCTGCACATACTCTGTGGATGCATGAGGAATGTCTCACAGCCATGCAGGGCTGCATGCACCCAAAACACTAATTTTTCTTTACTGTCTCCCACAAAGAGCTGCTGAGGACAGACTAAGAGGCCTGAAAATGTCACTTTTCCCTTCTTAAATATAGTTACCACACTCCCTTGTCTGTCATTTGCTGTTTCTCCTGCCCTGTGATGGGACCCACAACCCGGTGTATCCCTTCCTTCAGAGTGCAGGGAGGAAGATTTCATAGTCCCACCCAACAGGAATTCATTACAATTTTTTTATGAATTAAGTATTTTACCACTTCTAAGTATCTTTTTTTTTTCCCAGACAGTCATACCCCATCATCTGTCTTTGCCTATGCCCCAGCAGTCAACACTACTGTTGACATAAAATGAATTCTAGGTATAGCTTTTATTTGGAGGACAAATTTTGTGTATTGACCTATGCAATGTCTCAATTTTCTCACATCTGCTTCCCTTTTTTTCCTTTAATTTTTGTGCCTGAATCACTTTTGCCGTTCAACTTTGAAAGGCCTAACTCAAGTTCACTTTTGTCAGTTTCACACTTTGAGATCTCAGAGCCATCTTCACTGAGATGTTCTTTCTTTTCCATTCCCTGTGTCTGCAGTTACTCCCAGGGTTCTTTCTGATATGATTTTTCAGCCAGTTGGATCCGGCACTCTGTCACAAAATTTTGCCCCTTTGACAAGAGTGCACATTTCACACAGTCCTCGCATCTTTGAGTTAAGAGAACTTCCAACCAGCTTTGCTTTTGATACCCTGAGCTCCCCAACCCATCTGACTTCAGTAACCAGCCTGGTAGTGTGCCCATTTGAAATGAAGGACCTGTCAGCAGTGTAGTCACCACAAACAGCTTGCTTATGTCAGCAAAATGCTGTTCTTTGGCTAGCATCTTTTCTGCTAACAATTCTTTTCAGGAGAAAAACTAGCCTGTGTAGAAACGCCTCACTAATACATTGTATTGCAATTCTTTCTCTTAGTACTTACTTTTGTTCTCCTCTGCACTGTGCTAGGATGACATGCTCTTACTTTCAGACTCATACCTCTATTTAATATAAATAAAATTAGTCTGCTGTTGTTCATCTAGGACTCCTTTCTAGAACCTCAGCATTTACCAAGCCAAACTCTAAAATAAATCCCATTTTATTGGTTTAGTGACTACTTGGTGATAAATGATCTGTGTTCCTAATTCAGAATGCATAATTGTCACTTGGAAAGCATTTGCTTTACAAGCTATATTTAAGAAACTAAAGGCCCAGAGTTGCCTGAGGTATTTATCTCTCTAATAACAGAGGTCTTTATTCACATCTAAACTCAATATTCCTCTCTTACCTGACTTTCTTTCTCTGCCTCACTGTGAGACTTAGTCAGAGAACTTTGTCAGAGGGTTAACTCAAATTTAAGAGTAGAGTGACCATAAGAATGATGTTTGGCCTCAGGCATACAATGCAAGTATGAAATGTGATTTTTTTTCCTCATTATAATAAATAAAAGTGTCTGCACAATGGTTTGCAGCAGCTGTTTAATTTTAGGCAAAGACCTTCTACCTTTTCAGCCTTTGGGTTGAAACGGGAGCACAAGCTGTCTCTATTTAGGTTACTAATTCTGCAGCTTAGGTCTCATTTATGCTGGGTCCCTGCTTTTCTAGCTGGTGTCTAAAGGCATTGCACAGCTAAAAGGAGTTAAGGTGTTTGACAATAATTTTAGAGCTTCAGATTTGAAAAGCTTTGCCAAAGCTTATCCAAAAAGTATAGCCAAAGCCTTTCTGTCCCACTTTCACAAACACTGAAGCGAGGTAAATAATGGTTTCCAAAGTGAATATCTCAGGAACAATCACTGTACTCTTACCTTCCCCCAGCTGCAGAGCAGGGTCCATGAGCTCCATCATATACTCCACATTCAGGAGGACTTCAGTCAAGTTGCTGCGGGCCAACACATACATGAGCACAGGGAGGAAGTCATCTGCACCATATGGCTTCCCTGAACGAAGAGAAATACAGAGTGGTCCCAATAAACTCACCACAAAAACATGTTCCCACCTAACAGTGACAACTGCTCACCCAGCATGTCCTTTGCAGACTTTGGCTTGCATTACTTGAAGAGTTAAAGCTCAAAAGCATCAAAAGAAAAAATGCTGAAAAAGGGAAAGTTAGATCACTTAAAGTCAATAAATTTGCTTCAAGCCCAAAATATGAGCTTGAAAATTTTAGTGAGCTCCATTTCTGCCATTCTGTATTAACTGGAGAAAGGGAAACTTCAACTTCATTGATCACAGACGTGGCAATTTTTGGAGAGTGCAAAGGTTTCCATCGTGTCACTCTGATTTGACAGTGACATCAATTCAGTGACTGAAATTCAGGTTGGCAATATTAGCAGGGAAGTTGTCTATATGCATTAGGGCTATTTATTCTCTAAGGCTTACTCTATGTGTGGGACCAAAACCCAGAAAATAGAATTTGAGATAGGGGGTTTTAGGACTGAAGACTTCTGTGTTCATATTCCTTCAGAAGGCAAAACATCAGACTATGTGTCCCTAATTAAAACAATCTCCCAAGAGCCAGGATCTAAGAGGAATCATCTTTCTAGCCACAGCGTCTAGCTAAGAAAACAAAAAACCTTTCACATTGGATTTAGGCTAACTTTTGAAACTGATGTGCAGCAGGTGCTCACGGTTTCCACTCCTTAAAATGTATCAACAAAGTCAACAAAGTGATCTAATGTGTAATCTGTATGAGCTTTGGGATCTCTGAGGGCAAAAACCCATGCATGTTAACAGTCGTTATTATAAATAATTACTACTTAAAATAGAATCCAAACTTAAGATTCCCTGCATAAATCACAAAGAACACAAGTATAACTTTTCTCCTTTGAAAGATCCACTGACATGCCATAAATTCATCATAGAAAATCCATAATATCAAGTCTCTTAACAGGTCTATCTCCCCAAAATGCAGAGCTGACAATTTCTCTCAACCTAACCCCACAGTGCTTTCATTCTGAATGCCTTTCCTCAGACTCTGGGCAGATTTTCTCACCTGTCCATTTGGATGTGTTGGTTTCATGGGCCATGTGTATCTCACTTGAGAACTGCTTGCCTCAGCTCAAAGAATGAAAGCTACCCTTGATGTAGCTCTGGTGAAATTAAAGCTTTAGTCATTTTTGGCCCATAGTACACATGGTCTTCCATGGTAGGGCATAAATTCCTATTTCTCAGATGTTCCCACTGACTTATTTCGAATCTTTGCCATGAGTCAGGTTTCTTTTTTTGTCATTCATAGCTGACGCAGATTCTGCACTGGCAAAGAAAAATATTCTTCTGAAGACTCAAATAAACATGAGCTTAGCCCCTGATTAAGAAAAATAAAAATGTGTGGCTTTGAAATAAACCCAGCAATATAACTAGTGAACAGAGTGTCGATCCAGTTAAAACAGTGTTAGAGAAGGAGAGATTGTCAGAGCTGTAATTCAGCTGTTTCTGACAGAGCCCACACACGCCACAACACAGACAATTCATTTAATGAAAGCTGGATTAACACTTTCAATTCTGATTGCTTTATTATGGCTGCCTTTTGTTAAAAGAAACAGCCTTCAGTCTTCAACCAAACTATATGTGGACTTTATTGTTCCATTAATATGTGGATGAACATTTTGTTTGTTTGTTGTTGCCTTGGCTTATGTCTCTATGAAAGCTTTAGCTCTGTGAAGGATCCAATTCATTACTGTCATATACATTACCTTAATACAAGCAGCTTAGTATTATAGCTATTTAATATTTTTTAGGAAAAAAAAAAGACACAACTGAGCACAGATGAGACATGAAAATGTAATAGAAAAACTGCACAGGAAAAAGCCCCATTCTCCTTTTGATCCAAGTGAACCAGAGGCCAAGAGAGTCAGTTCCGTATAAAACTGGTATAAAGGAAGATGAAATACCAAAGATTTGGGAGGTTTATTTTTCCCTTCTTTAATTTTTTTTTTTTTTATGATATAGTAGTTACAGATCAGTGGCATGGATAAAATTATTCTAAGTTCCTGAATGCCAAGAGATTTGCAGTGCAACATCGATAGCAGAATTTCCCTTACAACTTCTCTTTTATGACCAATTCATATTGTATCTGCTTGGGCATCCAAGAAAGTTGCTGCTTCACAATATAAATTTCTATCCACTGAGGGAAAAAACCCCAACAACAAAACAAGCAAACAAAAAAACCCTGGAGGTTTTGTTTGGTTGTTTTGATTTTTGTTTGTTTAGGATGTTTTTTTAAAATATCACCAAAGGAGATTACCGAGCAGACAATGGACTGACCAACTAATGCAGAGTGGAAACAGCAGCTTGGAACTAAACAATTCCATGTCCCCATTCATCAGCTTCTAGTGTCAGCTGAAGTGAAAGTTAAAGGACAGTTTTCAAGAACTCCTACAGAATCTATTTCTTTTTTGTTGGCTGAGAAGTGGTTGTATGTACAAGCAGGCATGGACTCAATTATTTTTCACTGCTATCTATCTCATTTCTACAAGCTAATTTAGCTACTTTTTCCACCAGTCCTTGTTATAAACTTTTCTGAATGTAAAGATTTCATGGGAGTATTATTGGACTTCCAGCTGTTTGTATGGCTTAAATATGAAAATCTGAGTTTCTTTTTAAATAATAAATGCAAACTAGGGATGTCTGACTGCAATAATGGGAAGAGAACACATTCTCTATGTGCTGTATGCTCACAACCTGCATGAATTACTAGACATCACCTTAATTCACTTGTGGGTATACGATGCCTGATTCTTAAATACCCATATCTGCAGCTAAAGCTGAAAGCAGCAGGAGCAGAATGTGTCAACAAGAGAAAAGCACAACTAGTGATCAAGGACCTAGCTCTGACTCCATGTGTTGCCACGTACATCCAGTGTTGCCAAGGGCAGGTCAGACATGGTATATTGCACCTACTCCTCATAGGCTTTGCAACACCTTCTCTCCACTGACTGCACACGGAGCCAAGGACAGGTGCCTGAGAAGGCAGGATTCTGAACCTCCTTGTTCTCCTGGCTCTGGATGTCACAGCAGCCACAGAAAATAGCTTTGACAGGTACAGCCATCAGACTAAGCATGGCCCTGAGATGCTCTGTATCTCAGTCCATCTGTGGTGATAATAGGTGCTGTCAGCAACTCAAGTATGACCAGGAGCAGGAGGCCACAAAGATACATGTAATAATGCCTGTGAAACAAGATACCCAAAGGGTTGGTGCTGCTCAGCATTGTGTAACCCACATGCTTTCTGTGCCATGAAAGGCACCAGGGCACTAACCAGGGTCCATCTGGGATCTGCAGCAGGGATGTTCTCTGCAGGCTGCTGCCTCCTCAGCTCTACTTTCAGTCTGGGCTAGAGCCAAATTCCTAGACCTGCGCGGCTTGCTCCATCTGTGGTCTCTCACAGAAGGGTAATTTTGCAGCTGACACAGTTAAATCTAGCTCTGACCCTGCCACTGGTCTCAGTGACAGTGGGACTGAGCTTGCTTATTCAAGGTAGTAGTGTACTACTCCAGATATTGCTTTTCTTTATTTCCCCTTCTTCTCTGCAGGGTCAGGAAACATTTATTTCATAAATATCTCTAAGAAGCTTAAAATAAGCCTTCTCTTCTGCCACAAATTCATCCTATTATGTTTATAGCAAAGCAAATACAACGTCAGCTCCTGGCTGGGATGCAGCACTTGAATAGATGGGTATTAATTAAATACATGATTTAAAGCAACTGGAATTCTGCCCAGGTCTCCATAAAGAAATTACGGACTATTTTAACACATTCATACATTTCTTTTCCCTCTGTGTAAATTCAGGAAACCAGCAGAGAGTGATGATGCCCTGTACCTTGCTCTAATATTTTACAAACATTTTCATGATGTCTAGCAGCAGATCTCTGGGTAATCTGAATTTTACCCTCAGTTTATAGCTGGGAAACCTGAGGTACAGAAAGGTTAACAAAAATTTGTTGAAGACCATAAGAAAAGATTGTGACTATCCTTCTACTCACTAGCATTTTGCTATCTCATCTTCCTCATACTACTTCAGCAAGGTTTGATATATAGTACAGTTGAATTGAGTTAATAGATGCAGACAGCATGAATCCACATCATAAATATGTGGTTTAGAGATCAGAGGAGTTTGTTCCCCATGAAAAATTTGCACTGCCTCTTTGATTCAAATGTAGAAATTGTGCTAGCTAGCAAAAACCCCAGAATCTCTAGTCCATCAGTCATCATTAATAGTAACTTAAAACAAATATCCTCTTCTCAAAGATAGCAAAGTAAAACTGTTATGTATAGCTTTATTTCTCCTTCTCAGAAGTGAGATGTGATAACAAGCAGTGTGGTGGAACTGCTCTGACTTAGTTTCAGGAGCTTCTAGCATGGGTTCTACACTGGCTGCTGAAGTACTTGAGTCCAGTCTCCTTTTCACAAGCTCAGTATCCCACTGAAGACACACATACCTTTGTCAACTGCAGAGCCCTATACAAGTGCATCAGAGCAGCTAATACCTGTCTGCTCAGTTCTATAGGGGGTGACAAACTTCCTTCTAAAAGCTAAGGAAGAGAAATATTCCAATGGAATATATGTCCTATCTATCCGCTTTTCCCAAAAGTATTGGCCATGAAACAGAAATTATGAAATCAGATGTTTTAGGGCCAGTCACCTAACCAATTCCATCATACTAGAGAACTAGTTTTGAACTATAAATTCCAGCTCTCTGTGCAGTTCAGAGATAGTCCAAAAATGAAGCTTTATAATCTCAGGTAGTTCACAAGTTAAAAATGTTGCAATAAGAAAATTGTACCTCTATTCATTCTCCCTGAATTACCTTTGAAAGCAGTCTGCCCATCTTTCAAACTTCCAGCTTAAACTTAGAGCCTTTCCATGACCTGAACTTCCTCACTCGTGGATTGACCATATTTGGCCAGTTTTTCTCACAGTTTTTCTTTATAAACCAATGCCTATTGCTGCTCTATCTTTGCTTTTCCATCAGTTCTCTTCCACAGAGTGGCAGCTCCCAGGCAGCAGAAGGCCTGTACTAGCAGAAGGTGCCAGTACACGCCACACATATTGCAGATTTGCATCTTGTTTCCCATCTGCAATGTCACTTGTGTTTTCGATGAAAAGACGAGACTCTTATTCTACTCATACCACACAATATACCTTTAATATTTTGTCTGAGTAAAGGTATTTCTGAAAGATACATAATAAGCGTGTTTTTTCTACATAAGATTACAATACTTCTGCATAAATCAGCTGTGCCCAACCATCCCTCTGGGTACTGTGGCATGCCCTCCAAATGTAGGAGTAGCATGATTCCTGCCCCTTACCTTTTCTAGTGCACAGACAAAATAATAATTAAAAAAAAAAGAAAAAGCCAGGCATTTTGTGGGGAGTGGGTTTCCAAACTCTATTTTTTCTATTATTTTAATGAATTTTTTTCTTATTAGCTACTCCTAGTATTTTTAGCAGGCAGTTTACATATTTTTAGGTTGTAGGTTACATTCTTGAAGGCATATGTTGCTGTTACTTAACTTTGCACATGGCTTGGAAAAGTTCAGTGAGACACCTCAATACTACCATAATTGTCCCTTTGGGGAGGATTCATTTACTAATATCACTGCCTACACAGTACATATGAGCATCTGAACCAGTACTCCTAAATTCCTTTTATAGCCAGTAATGAATTAATCAATATTGGCATTGAAGTTTGTCTTGAGTCATCTCACCCTAAAGGAGAAGCCTACACCTAGCCAGATGAATCACCTGAACTCCACTGGCTGATTCCCCAATGTATGTACTGAGAAGCTGTGGCCACCTACAGCTAAATGTAGCTATAGATTAGTCCTCTTTCAACTCTATCTTGTAGCTGTACTCAGCAGTCTGTTGGGAGAAATGTATATTGACAAAGACTGTGAACTTTCCTTCCTAATTCCTTGTGAGGAATCAGATCCACAAACTGATTGCCTTCAGCTTGAGGAAGAAATGCTAATTTAATTCAGCTGATTTAACCCATTCAGTTCTTAGTCTTAAGTATCAAGGAGTTCAACCACAGCCAATTTATCAGCCATGTTTTCTCATGTAGTATGAATTGCAATCAAACCAAAGATCTCCTTTCATAAAATGTCTTGATATACAGAGAGTCAGACGAGGTGGACTTCAAAGTTTCATGGCTCTTTCAGCAGTGCAAAGATGGGCACTACTAAAGCACAGAAGTTCCTGAGTAAGCCTATCCTTATTTTTAAAGAAAATTTGGTACCTCTTGGGACACCCTGGCCAAACCTGGACTGCTGTACATGGGTCTCAAAGTGTTAAAAATCTTGTGTTTTCATATGGTACTGGGAGAAAAAAAAAGGAAAAAAAAGAAGTGCTCGATTTGGTAGTATTTGCATTTTCCTTTGAGATATGAAACCATAGGCTTAGGTCAGCTTATCCTGTGGTCATCCTAAAGTGAATAAAGACCTGGGCTGAGCTGACAAATTGCTAGTTAAACCAGGCAACATAAGTAGTTACCATATTATCAAACAGATAATTTCTCTGACGGGTTGATTTTGGTCCTGCAGCAGAGGGAATGGTTAGTTTTGTGTTCCACCTGCCCTGGTCTTGGAAGGGGAGGGAACTTTCTAATTCAGTAGCAAGGAAAATGAGCTAAAAGAAGAGGCTATTGCACAGGAAGCTGAGCATGGTCTCTGCTCTTCCTGTGTGAAGAACACTGTGCTGCCTCCAGGCTGGCTGAAAGCAAAAGGGGCCCTGTGCTGTTGCTTTTAAGATGGGCAGAGAGCAGGAGGAGAATTCCTGCCTGCTGAAATCTGGTCTGAGAAGCGCACAGTGTGCTGAGCAGTGCACAGTGTGCTCTTCTGCATGCCACCAGCTGGAAATCAGAGAAATATTTCAGGTTGCTGAAGACTTGTCTCTGTCAGGTGGAAAATGAAAGTGATCTGGGCTCAGTTCATTCTGTGAAAGGGTTTTCACACATTTCACTTCTAAGTGGGTCTACAGGGCGTTTCCACATCTCTCCACGTCCACTGTTTTCCAGGAGTAAGACTATAGAATTCTCCTCTCCTTAATCTCTTTTTCTATTCTGAGTTAATTGGGGTACATTTCCGTAGTTCCAGGCCAGTTTTCTCCTGGCCAGGCCCTGATATGCATCACTGAGCATACATAAGGGAAAGGGAACTGGATGCATAGGGTTGAAATCAGCTTCTGACCTACACCCCGCTGGCAGTAGTAGTCAACATGAGAAAATAGCTGAAATGAAGCGCTTTGGTTGGCATAGCAAACCACAATGAAATCATCTGATTTCATGAATGTTAATACTTTTAAAAATGTAGGGCTTTTTGAATTACTTCGACTACTAATTTTTATTGCATAAAATAAACCAACAGCATTTCCTTCAACAGAGAAATTCTGCCCCTGAGCTAAGGTGTGACATATATGTAACATACCATCAGTGTTGGAAGGAGACCATGTCTCTTATGTGGGTTTTAATTAGGCTTGCAAGTCCTTGATCTATACCAAATTTATTCTCAGATTTAACACAACGTTTTAACAAAGGCACAGCAAATTCCCTACATATGTCCAAGTCTTCTCACAATACCTAAGGACAGTGAGAGGTCCTGCCCCCACTGCAGCTAAGGCTCAGCCCTGTGCTTGAGCCCTTACTCTGCTGTTAATGTGTCTAGACTGGTCATTGAACCTTGCTGCTTACTATCCAAGGGATGACCTTGAGGTGAGACTCAGCAGGGGTACAACAATCCGTGCATGAGTGCTCCAAGTGTTGCCAGTACAAAATAAAGCAGAACAGCTAAAAACACCCTTGCAGATTTTGAGTTCTTGAACAGGTTATTGCAAATTAATACCTGGCTTCTCTCCAAATTTATGCATGGCTGGTCATCAGCTCACCAGTATACAAAAAGAGCTCTTAAACTGGCAAGGCAGACTGCTGGAGGAACAGACTTCCTGGTCTATCTGCAAAGATGCATCCTGTCTGCAGGCCAATGGTTTAATGTGTGCATTAGTGGTTGGCCTGAGGCCCAAGTTATGTTTATACTCAGAGCACATACTTCCTTACACTGGAGAAGCAGTGGCTTTTGGAATTTACTGGAGCATCAGGAATTGGTAACAAACAGTACTAGCATTCTGCATCTCCTTCTCAGATTAGGCAAAATTTTGTAAAGCCCAAACCAAGAGACTTGTCCCAAAGACCCATTCCTAGAATTTACTATTACTCTGCTACAAGCTTGAAGAGAGCCCTGAGGATATATGGAGACCTGTGCAAAAAGGACATGACACATAAAATACACACAGGTATCTGGTTTTTGGAGTTAAGGAGCTTAAAGTTAACCAGAAAACATCTTATACCTGCTATTAGTGCGGAGAACTTCATGGTCACTTACCATTTCCTTCTGAACACACCCTGTGGACAACTGATGCCAAATACATCAACCACCACTGCTACCTCCAATGTGAATATTACCACACCAGCTGTATCATAAACCCTGTTCCTTTGACACAGGTAGAAGGACCCGTGAGGGTCCATTGCAGTAGGAGCACTGTACCTGGGTTTCCCTGAGCCATGGAGTCATAGATGAGTTTGCAGGTCTTCAGCAGGATGGCAATTTTCTTTTCTGGGGAGTAGGTCTTGTGCATGGTTGTGAACTTGTGAAGGATCTTTTCCATCACAACAGTTTCAGGCACACTGGTCGTGATGCCTAGGTCGGTGGTAGTTGTGTTTTGTATCACAAGCTGGTTCTCTTTCAGCTGCTGTAAAGATCCATCTTTGTTGTGTATTTCTTTCAATGAAGAATTAATGGCTTCCTTCAAAGGTTTCAGGACACATTTGTACAAAGCTGTCTCAGCAATCACTTCTGCACAGAGAAGGAAGAACACAAAAGCACATAACAAATAATCACTACAGTAGTACCGGTGCAAGTAAAAGTCCTAATGCAGCACTACTGCATAGGTATGAGCTGTGAACAGAAATTACATCCCAGAAGTCAACATTTCATTACCAACACCCTTCAGAAATCCTAGATGGGCTTGAGATTAACATCACTGTGTGTGGTCTCTGCCACTGAAGCCATAGAAGACCTCCTGCTACCAGGAGCCCCTGCTCTCTCTGCCTGACTCCTGGCTGACCAGTATGACAAAATCAGGCAGCAGGAAAGCCAGCTCTGGGGAGAGATGAGGAACTTCACATAACTGTGCTTCTTTTCACAGCCCTGCCCTTACAGATGGCCAGGTGGGATTCATCTCATGTCCCTCTTCCTCTGACTTGTTTGAGATACTCACTTTGGGATGAAATTAATTGGATCCTCAAAGCATCCCTATTTTCTCAGTGACTGGAAAGCTGCTGTAGCCACCAGCTCAGAGACAGACCCCAACATCTGGTCAGAAGTTTCTTATCTTTACTGCTCAGTGACTCTAAATTACTCATACTTAAAACACCTTATACCACCTGTGGATGAGAAAATAGTATGTGTGCATTGAGTGTTTGATTAATATTTAGCAGGACACAAAATACAAAAGGAAGCATGAGAGACTGTGGGAAAGTCTTGTCTAACTCCTAGAAACCAGAGGCAGAGCCAGAGGGATTGCCAGAGATCCTCTTGTTTCCCCTTCACTGAGGCAAAAAGGTCATTGGCAAAAGAGTTCATCTGCTCAGACAGTAAGGAATGAAACAGAGGGCAGTAAGATTTCTACATGCAAAATGCAACTATTCTAAAGAGTCCAGAGAATCAATCAGCCTGAAGCCGGACAAATTCAAGTGGTAAATCTTCCACAGTGGGAATTCCTGTCCTCCACAGGAGAACAAAGTCCTCCTGAGGCTAACTGGGCCATATCATCCTGTTAAGGAACTGTCAGTGAACAGAGCTAGATCCAACCAGGCATGTCTGTGGGAAGGTGGTGGGACTCTTGTACACATGCAGCTCTAGTAAGCATAAGGACACTTCTTTCTGCCACCTCTCCACCTTCAATAATCAAGATTCAAGACAGACTTCCCTATGATGACACTCCTGCCTCGAAGAAAGAGGTTATTGGGACAAAAATTTCAGGTGTTACGTAAGGTGCATGAGAGGTAAAACTGTAGGTCCCCTCTCCTAGCTTTGGCAAGGTGCTGGCAGAGGGTTGTTCTGCTGGGGGTCTGTACGATCACATGAAGCTTTGCTGGATGAGAAAGAAACCAGCAGGGCCTGCTGAGACTGACAGTGGACTGCCTCTTAGTCCTGGCTCACCATTTAGCTGGGTCCCATCTAATACTGGAGCTGCAAGATCTCTCAGAATCCCTGGTCACTTCTGTGGCTGGCCATGTTCTGGATCTTCCAGCTCCCGCCTTGTTTTAGGCCAACTCAGGGATCCACACATAGCTCTGCCTGGGTTCTCACATCCTCAAGAAACACTTTCAACCTTTCAAAAGAGCACATGAGTGCATCCATGCACACTTTTTCTGGCTGTACAGCTTTGACTGGGATAAAAGATCATACAGCTCTTTGTATTTTCCCTCATGGATGTACATTAAACAGACCAGTCCAATCCTTAGCAAGGAGGGAAGAAGCACATTACTCCCTCAACAGGATATGAATGAGAAGCAATGAAACACTTGTAAATAGTTAAAAACATTATTTTTACTCCCCAAAGGTAAGTTGTCTGTGGCAAAGAGGTGAATGCTGCATTTTGGAGCCAGCAGTAGTCTTGCAGCAGGCAGCTCTTCCACACTTCTGAACTCTGAGCCCCACAGATTGGAAACAAGGGATTCCTCCAGCCTGCCACTCAAAATTGTCATAGTCCTGTCCCCCCCAGTGTGAGACTGTGACTGACCCCTAATCTGTCTGCCACATGCACCCTCACAGCAGAGCAGTGGATGCGGAAGGTCATGGGCAATGCAGCTGCAGAGCAGGAAGTTGGCCTTTGGCGTTTCCAGTGAACTCTGTGTGTGCATACTTACACAGACTCCTATTTGCATGAGTGTGCATGCATATATATATACATGCACGTCTCTCTCACACATACAGACACATATCTCTTCTACTTAAACATTTCCCTTTAAAATGTTCATAATGGGATTTTCCCCCTCATTGGTCTCCAGCTTTTAGAGCTGTTCCTTCAAGTGCTGACAACCACAGAGCAGACTTCAATTCATACCCCTCAGCTTTTAGGAGATGGTTTATAATTCTGTAAAGCACAACCCGCGTCCGCATAATCCTGTCTTCTTCCTCACCTTCCCAAATCATGCCCAAGGATGAATAAACCACAGTCACCTACCTAACTGTTCCTCGGTGTAGGAGACTGAGTCTGCCAGAGATTTCAACTCGGTGCTCTGCACTAAGTAACTCTTCAGCTGCGTCATCATCAGTCGGATTTCTTGTAGCATCTCTGTGCTGGAGCTCTGCTTTGCCATCATCTCTAAACTGTACACTCTGTAGTCCCGCACCAGGTTGCCAAAGTACGAATCCTTGTCCTGTGCCAGTTCCACTATCTTCTTCCGCAGTTTCCTGTCACTAGACAAAAAGACTGTGAAGACGTTGGACAGATTCACAAAGGACAGCCTGTTCTTGGCCTTAGCCAAGATCACGGAGTGTGTCTTTTTACCAGATGAACTACTCAGCATCTCCATGTCATCCTCTGTGCTACTGGTGGAGTAGGAGTCTGGTTCAGATGCTGATGCCTGAGCTGTGGCGCTGCCTCCCAGGTCCTCCAGGGACAAGTGCGAACCCTTCAGTTCAGGTGAGCTGACAGATTTGTGGCCATGTCCTGGTTCAGTCTTGGGTGTGCAAGTGGCACCACCTGCCACTGTAGCTGGGCTGTCCTTGCATACAGCTGTGGCCGTGGCCGTGGCCGTGGCCATCTCTGCCACTGTTCTTTGCTTCAGCTCGCAGGCGCTTTGGATCCTTGGTACCTGGGA
>JAWWEW010000165.1:47748637-47858589 GCA_035583185.1 Anabacerthia variegaticeps | reverse complement strand
GTGGCCGTGGCCGTGGCCATCTCTGCCACTGTTCTTTGCTTCAGCTCGCAGGCGCTTTGGATCCTTGGTACCTGGGAAAGCCTCTTCCTTCTTGGTGGTGGGATAGGAGGTGGCTTTCCTTTCCCAATGGCATTGATCTGTATCTCAGGCATGTCCTTCTTCTTCTCTGCAGGTTCGGGCTTTGTCTCCTGAAACTGTGATACAGCCCTTTTGGGAACCTCTCCAGGCATTTCTACAGCCTTATTGCACAGCAACCTTTTATCTCTGCTCTCTGTACTTGTATCTTGTTTTTCTTCTGTCCCTTCTCCTTTCAGCGTTTCACAACTTTCAGGCTTACCCACAGAGCTCTCCTGCGAGGTCCTCTCACACAGCCGCCTCCGTGGGGGGACAGAGGGTTGGGACCCCTTCTTGGGGCTCACTGCCGAGGGCTCACTGACCAAGCAGCTCTGCTTCCTTTCTTCTTCTTTACTGTCACCGCCCTCAATTTTCATTTCCTCTATGCTCTTTCCTAGTGGCTTAAGAAATAGCTTGTTTTCTTCACAGGCAGTCATAGGATCCTGTGGGAGCTTCAGAGAAGATTTCTGAACCAGAGCATGAGAAGGTGGAGGTGGAGGTGGCCGGCGAGGAGACCTTCTTTCAGTGAGCATGGTGGCAGTGGGGAGATCGACGCTCACAGTGTGGCTTTTAGGAGGAGGTACATCTGGAGGAAAAGGATTACTGCACTCTTCTATAAAAATAGGATTCACAAACCACAGCCTGTCATTTCCTATTGACAGCTCAATTTCACATGAGCAGTGGTTCATGCTACTTGCAAAACACTGGGTAGATCTTGAACTGTCTGAGTCTTTTGCAAGGTGGGATAACTCCTCTCTTCTGTGGTTTAAGTAGGAGTCCCAGAAATCTGACCAAAAAAAAAAAAAAGAAGAATGAAAAAATGTTCTGAGAGAATTTTAGCTGCTAACAATAATGTAGAAGACCTACCTTTTTTAAAAAGAAATGGTACACAAGCTTTCAAACCTCTGCACAAAAATTGTGAGGAAAGGGTTGTCTATTTGATGTGTGATGTGAGATGCTTAAAACCAGGAGATGAGCTCAGAAGCTTCACAAGAATCCTCTTTCTTGTCAGTGAGCAGGAAGGTACAAGTAACAAATATAAATTATTGTGAAAAGGGATCTATGGCTTGTTCAGTCATCATTGCTCTCCAAATAACTGTGGGTACCTGAGATGAGGATGTGAAGATCCCAAGTGAGTTCTGTCTCCCTCTTGCTCACCATGGGAAGGTGAGCTATACAGCCTACAGATCAGAAATACAGCCTGGGTGCAGCATCACTCTACTATGCAGCAAGCTCATCTGGCAGAGTCTGTTCTACACAGAGGTCTGATCCTACTTTGCAGTACAACCAGTCCAGAAATATATTATTTTAAACACCTTCCCCAGAATAAAATTACCATTAAAGTCTGTAACTCTGGATGACAATTATCTATAGTCATGCCCAGTCTGTTTTGCACCTGCCTGCAGGTGTCAGAGAAAAAAGATGATGCCAAAGACTGTACACAGGAAAGATATATGATGAAGGACTAAGGAATAGCTAAGTACTTCAGTGCCATCAGCTGTGACTGGAAAAGAGAGATGGTGTTTCAGATGCAGGTAGTCATTTCTGTATGCTAGAAATCTCTTATTAGATTTTGTCTTCAAATAACTGTTCTAAAAAAATTACAAAGGATTTTTACATTTTTTGCATAGTATTCAGTATCATATTGAATCCTTTTCTCTTCCCCCGGAGGTGAGGTTTCAAATCTGTGTGCCTTACAAGTCTGATTGTTTTTAATCACTCTTAAAGCTGCTAATCCAGGTCCACTACAGAAAGCATCAGGAAACAGGATCCAGCAAACCCCACTGTTCTTATCAAGGAAAAGGGTATAAACCTCTGAGGACCATATATATATATGCCCACAGATTTAGGGACAAGAAGAAGATGGGAAATCCTTGAAACACAAGGATGTATATATCTAAATAACTATTTCAGCACACTTGGTCCCTGGAAACAGAGCTGACACTGACAACACTCTTCTGGATGGATTTCACGGGGCACAAAGGGGACTGCCATATAATGCCTGAACCTTGCCTTGTGCTTGGTGTTAGTCCTGCCAAAACATCACATGTTGGGCCCAGGAGGGGCTGCGGCTGCACACATGTGGAATGACCCTCAGTGCTGAGTACAGGCTACAGCTCTCAGGTCAAGAAGTGAACTAAAAGACAGTCCATTCCCATCAGGATAAAATTGCTGTTTTAGCCTCTTGCAGCTTAGGCTAGTGTCCAGGGCAAATGCAGCTTTATAAGCATGTCAGAATATTTTATTAGGGTGGCTGACATTAGCACAGCTTTATTCTCTGATTCCCTGCCATGAGAGGATGAAGAAGAAAGAAGCTTAAAATAAAGGTGTTGTCAGGAACAACAGCACTCTTGACAACAGAATTTGGGAGTAGACATACAGATGTAACTGCACACACTGGCATCACACTGCCAACACCCTCACATCCAAGACTGTCTGGGGTACCATTTTCCTTAAAAGCTCCAACTCTACCAGTTATCAGCAAATGACAGACAGTGCAAGTTGCTTGTTTAAGTCAGAATATAATGCTGTGAAGTCTCATGGGCTGAGGAAATGATGAGTTAACCAATCTACCAAAGGGAAGTTGGTAATTTTTCTCAGTAGTGGTCAGGATAAGACACTGTGATGAAAATGCAATGCCCAGACTGTGAAGGACCAGATGAGGTGGTCCTACCACGAATTACACAGCTGCCTCAGAGTAGGTGTTTCCCAGCACAGCCACACTGTCTCATATGGGGAAGGCCACTTGATCATCTCCCATTGCTGTCCTGGCTCTTCCTTTAGCTTGCGACCTGGGATGGACAATTAAGCAGTTCTTTGAGTCTTTGGCATGTCTGTGATGGTATGTGCTCTTTTTGAGCAGTGCAATCATGCTAATTCCCCTGCTAAAATGCCTTCTCTACCAGCAAGGTCAGGACTAGAGGCCCTGCAGTCCATCCTCAGAACAGCCAGATTCTCTGCAGAGCAATTCAGCTTGCAAATAGACATTTGACTTTTACCCATTTTGAAACACACATCACTTTGAAATTAATAAAAAGCAGCATGCAAGAATTTCAGACAATGCTATCTTTCCTTCACGAATGCGACTTTGAGCAGCACTTGTTTGCGTACCCATTTGTACCCACAATTTTTTTCTCCAGGAAGCAGTGCACAGCATCACTCAGTAGCTGAGCCTGTTGGACTTTACTAAGACAACACGGCACTCCAGGAAGCTAGCATTGCTTCCCAGGAAGACCACAAAACAGCAGGTTTTCTTCTGCTGTCAGAAACTTTCCTGGCATGCAATATACCATGACAAACAAATCCCCCAGCACCACCACTTCTATGGCCACCCGTACAGGAAAGAAAGACTACAACCAACATTGCTTTCGTGCTTGTGCTTTAGCTAATCCTTCCTTTCAGAAGTTGCTGGAAAGTGTTGCCTGAACCAGGATATCCTCTCCAGGCTCAAATTAGACAGGATACACTTCCTAAATTTTAATCCAAATTTTTAGACTTGTTATAATAAAATAAAGTTTGCAACTTGTAATCTCAAGTTGTAAAGTACCTTTTTAAGCAATACGTGCTGGAAGGACACCCCTATATCAAGGATGTTTTGAGAAATTGGAACATACTCAAAATAGAGGATGCCGAAAATGTTAGAGGCAAATCTGGTGGTCAAAGTCAACAAAGCTGCCTGAACTGAAACCAGTGGGGTTTGCCCATGTTTTCTGGGAGGTACGATGCAGAAGATCCAAAAATAGATCCCTTAAGGCCCAGAATGCTCTAGTGAGTATTTCTCAGTGAGCTAACTCTTCAACTTTCTCAATTGTTTGGTTATTTTCAACACCTGAGGAAAAACTGAAAAGCAAAGGAGCATGAGAGGGGCTAACTGTAATAGCTCTCTCAAGTGGAGTGTGTTAAATGGAAAGGATTAAGGAGACCTCCTTTAGTTAACAGAACTGCTTTTCCCTTCTCTATAACTTTATACATCTGATCTAAAACTTGCTTGTTTGGTGTTGTCACTAAAAATAATGTTCCTTTTTGTATCTGATTAGTGCGAGGTGAGAGAACACGCTGGGACGATACACATTTCTCTACCAACTAGAAATCCTGCAAGAGGAAGCAGAAATATCAAAATTCAAAAATACCACACTTCCATCAGTACTGCTCCCACACATCAGAAGGGGAAATTGCAAAGGTGTTTTCCATATAGCTCTGATGCCAGCTACTTGCAATGTGTGTAAGCTATCCTGTGCCAGGCTTTAGCTGTCAAAAACCCCACAGTAAGACTGTAGGTCCCATGCCCAGCACAGAGGTCCAAGTGGAAATCTATAGGGGCAAGTGACCTTTTTTTCAGCATCCTTCTATGAACACTAAGTTCATAAACATGTTCCTCTTGCATTCAGGCCTCCTCAGCTATTTCAAAGACAATAGTTCATCTGTCTTCCAGCTGCATTGTATCTGTGCAAGGCGCCATCATTCTCACAAGTCTGAGTGAAACTCTGGCTGCTTTGAGGGACTTACCTATCCCCAGACTAGAGATAATTTCAAGGTCTTGAAAGCTACTGGCTTCTAATATCACTTGTGGCAGCTTCAGGGTGAAGGGCAGCAAATCCCTGTAGAAAGAAACACAATGAAAAAAACAGCAAAAGGATAAACCCCATAATTGTTAGGAACTCTGGATTCCACTTGGTTTTAGTTATTGGATTAGCTCACAATTTCAGCCCTGTTCTGCAAAGTCCTGGCTGGTAAGGCATCATGGACAGTGGCTCTGATTTCACAGGTTTCTGTGGTGATGCTTCATGCCATGGCACTGACTTGATCACTGTGTCTTGGCTTCGTCCTCTGAAAACAGCAGGAATGCCTCTCACCTCAGGGGTGGCCACAAAGGTTGGAATACCTTCCCATGAAAAGTTTGGTGTTGCAAATGGTAGTTACTGTAATTAGAAAAGCCAATTTTTCTGCTGTGGAAAGGATTTGAAGTCCTTTATCTTTCTGTATACCCCTCTCTCCCTACTCTGCTTCTTCTTTTAAAAATCTGTGTATGTGTAAGGCATGAGGACAAGGCAAGGCTCAGAGGGATTAGGGAAGGAAAACCTCTCCTGGGGAAAGGTGACCCCTGGGTGAAGGGACAGACCATGATGAAGTGCTGCATGACACTGAAAAACCACATACATCCCCCTGCTCCGAGGGATACCACTGAGACTTCTGACTGCTTGGTTTCTGGAAAGATACTGTATTTTTACTGAAAAATAGATACAGTTTCTCAGAGGATGTTAGTTGAGTTTCACCGAAATAAGTCTCAGATAATTTAATGGAGCTCTTGGGCTGGCAGTGAACTGCTCAGGTTTGCCTCTTACCCAATGACAATTTGCTAAACCTGTTGTTACCTCAGTTCCCATTCTAGCAAGGACTAGAAAAGCCAGTCCCCAAAAAGCAGCAAGGAATGGTGCAAGATCATTTTGTACATTAAAAAATTTAACAAAACCCTGAGGGGCCCGATCTGTTGACATATGAATGTGGGGGTGTATTTTTGCCCTTATTAACAGATACAAACCTTACTGATGTACCATGTGCTTCACGGGTTCTCTGTGCACCACTGAGCACTCTGTTGTCACATGGTTTGACATAAATCAATTTGATCTCTGGCTTATTACTTTTTACATGGCAGATACCAGGTTTAAAAGAGGAAGAGGGCCCATGGAACTCCTGCCTTCTTTGTTTGTTATTTTCATATGCATGAATAGTTCCCTCCAATTTTTTTTTTTTTTTTGGTAGAAAAATACATCTAAAATCAGGAAATACTAAGACATTGCCCTACTAGAAAAAAAATAAATCTGGTTTTATTAATGGGGCAGCAGCTTGCAGACCAGCCACCACATCACCTATTACCTACAGGTGTTATGATATAAAGTAATCTGTCCAGGCTAAACTTTCTTTTGAGTAGAGCCTGTCAGCCCTGAGGAGTTTTTTCCAGCTATTCATAAATGATTTACTACATCCCTGAGAACAGGTCTCTCCACTCACCATCACAGAGACCTCCTACAAGCTGCCAGCAAATGATATGTCAGTGCCTTTTTATTATCTGCTTCTCTCAGAAAATTATTCCCTTTTTATCTTGTCTTTTGAAGTGACCTGGGAAATCACATGAGCCATTTGTGTATTTGACACTCAGAAATAACGTCTGTAACAGAAACTGACAGAAGAGCTTTTCTTTCAGAGACTCTATCTTAAGCCATGATCCTTTCTGCAGGAAAGCAGAAGTGAGCATATTTTCCCTCTCACCAGCTATTTGACTAGAAACACCCAATTAGTTTTTTGCATTTGGGCTCTTTTTAGCTTTGGTAAGATGGAAATCTTTATATGAGTCCAGGTCTTAATTTATGCCCGTTCTATAGGGTCTATACCCATCTAGATGGGTAAATATCTTAACTGATGAGGGTGAGACAGGGCATGGTCTCTTGCATGCAGGTAAGGGTTGTGGCCCAGCAGTGTTGAACTCAGCTGGCTGCCGGACCAGCCCTCAAAATAGTACAGCCAGGACTGGCTGGGCAGGCTCAGGCTGCAGCACACTGTGTTATACCGTACATAGGCTGTTCCCACTGTGTGACCTAACCGAGTGACTAACACGACTGCCTTGTAAACATATCCTGAATCTGCTTTTTCCTCTTAAAAGGAAATAGCTACTTCAAGAGTCATCTAAGTTTATATAGGGGAGGCCAAAAGTAAATCCAACTGAAAACCAGACCTCTGCAGTAGGGCTGGGGTAAGCAGGCTGTGGAGGTATCACTGCACTGTGCTCAGCACAAGGACACAGAACAGAGGAGGCTGCAGACACACGGATTTAATTACACAGAGGGACTCATCAGCTGCCATCAAACCTTGCTTTAATAAAAATGACTTTACAGATCTTTGCCATCTCTGCATCCGTTATGTTTGGTATTTCTGTGCTGAGCAAACAAACACTTTGTTTTATTTTTACATTTTGGTTAAAGAACATACATTGTTTCAGGACTACTCGCCTTGACAGATTCCCCATAGGTGATGAAGCGCTTTGTGCCTCCCACAGGCAGCAGTCCACTAGTAGCTTTGCTAAGTCTGCTTAAAGCTGCTTTAAATAAATGGTTAGTCCAGGGCCCTTTTTTCCTCCTTGCTCTGCTAGCCTCAGTCCTGTGACTCTGTCCCTTGTGTGTACAGACCTTTTCAGACAAAGCTTCCAGCTGCAGGGACAGCTGTGGTTATGGTGTACCTGCCAGAAACTGGGTGATCTGGCCCTATTGTAGATACGAGCATCAAAAATGACTCCTGGTCTGGAAGGTTAGGGGATACCAGAGGAAAGAGTGGGGTCTGTGCTCTGACTGAATATTGGGGAAGGACAGTCCAAAGGGCAGAGCAAAGTGACTGTGCCATGGAAGCAATAAATCCAACTCACCTACTGACACAGTAGAAGGCAACGAGTTTGAAGACATCCTCAAATACAAGGACAGATCCTTCCAGGTACAGGACTGGTGAAAAACAAAAAACACTACTATGAAGAAGCATAAAGAACTGGCTTTAAATGCAATGAGGCCAAATGCAATGACACTCTTCAGGGACACACTAAAGAGGAAATATCTCAGCCTGGCTTTCTGAATAGTTAGCTCAAGATATCAGTGTTGTGACACTAATAGAAACAATGGGAAAAAAAAAAAACCCCACAGGTCACAGCCAAAGGGTTCATTACAAGCCTATCTGTCTTTAGGGGTGTGCATATCTGCAGTACATATGGGGCTGACCTTGTGACTCTCCATGCTTGAATCTGGTTTGGTCTGGGTGGACAAAGTACTTTGAAGCAAAGAAAAAAAAGAAATTACTGTTTCATTACTACGTGTGTGGGCTCTGACCTGGGTCACACAGACACTGTGAGCACAGCCTATTTGTATCTCTCATGTCTTCTCCCTCCCATTGCGTTATTCAGTGACTGCACTCTCCTTTAAGTGACAAAATGCAGTCTATACCATATTGCAGAATTCTTCAAGATGACTTCCTTTATAACAGCATGGTATGGCATTGTGTAGCCAAAATCTCACATGTTATTATAGAACTTTTGTCTGTTGAGCTAGAAGAAGTTCATGGGATGGTGAAGAAAGTTTCACACTGACTGATAACCCAAGGCAGAGAGAAAAACTTGGATCTGCAGGAGAGACATGTTCATCTTTGCTTCACCTTTATAGACTCACAAAGTGTCCATGCCTGTTTGTACACAACACACCATCACGAACAGATGTTGGTTAAGGAAATCCATGGCGGATTCTCAGAAATGCCCACCAACTGGTGGTAAAGACCTGGATCCCCAGAGTTGCACCATTCCCAGTGCAGGAGCCTGCTGGGAGTCCCCGGGGAGCAGCACCAGCTCCCACCTCCATGGCAGTGCTCAGAGATGCGATGCATCTCCCTTGATGCTGTTTTGTTCAGTTCAGAGCTGTGGACATGAAGCTCAGCTGCTGGGGTTCAGCTTTCTCATTCAGCCGTGATTCACAGCCCTGGGAAATGTCTCCAGATCCTTGCCATGCCTGCCCAGCAGTTAGCCCCCTGCAAAGCAGGGTCTCCAGCACCTGCAGGAGGGAGGCATCCACCCGCATCTCCTCTCCCTTGCCCCTGTGCTCTGGCTCTTGTTCTCCAGCCTTCAGTCCCACTGGAAGGAAATGCTCAAGAATGTCTCTTGTTCAGCTTCATAGCTCATTCCCCAAACAAGGCATTTCCTCCTTTTACTTCTCCCTTTGGCCTAGCCCAGGCCCAGCAGGTTGCTATTTTGAGCTGAATACACCAATGTTGGCATTTTTTAAAGAGACAAGGGCCATGTAATTCTCAGAAGTCATTCCTAACATCAATTTATGTGGGATCAGCACAAACAGATTAACCTCAATGTGTGCACTGATACCAGACTGCAATGTGGAGTTTAAAACATACTTCAAGCAAAACAATCCCTTTCCTTTACTTTATTTTTACAACTGGAAAAATTATGTTTGGCAAGTTTTTTTCTTTTTCTGTAAAAAGAATCATGTTTCAGTCACGGATTTTTCATTAAACATCTACCATGAAAAATTTCTGTAGTTCAAAACCCATCTGCTTTGCAGTTCTGACACAGGAAATGAAAACTAAGACAAAACCCAGTTCTGTTCTAGAGAATGAATTAAAACCCAAGAGTCTGAACTCACTCGAATCTCCAGCAATTAAATAAAGCCCTTTGTACAGATGACAGTTTTAAGGGCCTCTTTTTCTGTTAAGAACCACATGTTCACTTTGGCATCCTGAGTTGCAGGTGCCTGTAAGAGGGCAGGCTGCACCTGTACATGTTCACATACATGAGCAAATCACTTGGATTTGGACTACTGATTGTTTCTGTGCCAGGAAGCTCTGCCATTTGGGACCTTGAATGTTAGACAAAAAAATACTAGTCCAAGCCTCTCCATGTCAGGAGTACCCACATAAAAGTGCCTTTGCACTGTACAGCTACTTCTCCTCAGACGAATACTTAAATAGCATAAAACACCACAAATCACCAGGAATTATACAGCTAAAGCAGACTAGGTACAAAAGGCTGCTGGAGCCTAAGGACCGAAGTTTTCAGCAGGTGGTATATAAAAATTGGACTGTCCCTGCACTAAGAGGTCATAGGAGGTAACAAAACTAAGCATATTTCTCAGCAGGCTGGAATTCATCATACAGAGACCCACAGCTCTCATGGGATAATTTTGGGCGGCCTCCAAACAAGTAGGAATAGATGGAAGAACAGTTAGAACAGTGCTTTAGATGGGTCATTACTCGAGGTACTAACACTATCAGGACCAATACTCAGCCCAGAATTTACTCTGAACAGTGGCAGAATCAAGCAGCCTGCACAGGTCTGCTGTGGCTACTTGGACCCACTCCCAGCACAGCAGCCATGGGGAAAGCCACACAATCTCCTGTGAGGAATATTTTCCTTGGGAGAAACCATAATACTTATTCCTTAACCTGTTTTTATCTATACACTTGCTGACACTACTAAGCAGTGCTTTGCTGCTGCATGGCAGATGATGGGTTTGGTACAGGAGCATCTCTTGTGGGAATGGTTGTCATTCTTTTGTGAAGACCATTAATTGAGTTCTGTTGCATGTTTCTGGTTCTTGGAAAGACACAGAAAATTCCAAGTTTGTACAGTTCAAAGGGCTCTGCTGACTGTTGGGGACAATGTAGTTCTCCCCCAGTGTCATTACTGTCCTTAAGTCACTCTGCTATGAGAAGATAGTTAGGAAGAGATGCTTTTCTCTGGCTGTGGATGTGTTGTGGGTAGCTGGGGACATTTGCCTGCCATAAGCACTGCTGCTCAGAGAGTGATCATGACACTGCTGTTTACGGGAACTCGTGACTTTTGCAAAATCTACAAGCAGACATCTGCCAGATTGCTTAATCCTGCTGAAAACTGCAGAGACAAAAGTCACCTTTCTTGGGCTCATAAAACTAGACCCAGGGCACCTGAAGAGCAAGGAAATATCTACAGCTCACCATAGCAGTGGCAGGATGTCAGGAACATGATCAAAAGCAAGAGCAAAAATAGGCTGGGCTCTGTGACAAAACATATTGCCACAGCATACTGAGTTTTACCTGATATTTAGAAGCCCATAGAAAAATGTCACCTTCAGGAAATAAAAGGGGAAATGTGTAGATCAGTGGGCAATTTTGAGCAGTCTGAAGCAAAGAGATAAGAATGAATTGTTTAGTTTTGGTTTTGGGGTTTTTTTGTTTATTTTTTTTTTCTTAAAGGGTGACAAGCATTAGCAACATGAGTTACTGGTTTCTTGTTGAGCATACTCTGTTTTGCATCCTTTGTGCAATTCAGTAAGTGAACAGGGCATGGCCAGGTTGTGAGCTGCTGTAAATATTTATGATTGTCTCATCTTTCCCCTTAGAACAGCAGCATGCTCTGAAGAGTGTCATCTGTAGGTACTGACTGGAATTTGTGTTCATGTTTCTTTTATTCTTTAGATCTCCCCACCATTTCTTCATCCAGATGCAGAGGTCTTTGAGTCACTGAGTATTCTGCTTTCCTTTCCTCTTTGATTTTTCACCACAGAATTGTGTTTGCTAGTCTTGTTGTTCTGGTCACATGGACAAATCAACCCAGTTTCCATCTTACCGCTTAATTGGCTCATGGGACCCAATTACTTCAGCTTCTTCTTCTCTGATGGCACTGCTAGTCCTATTCACTGGTTTTGGTATCTGTGTAATCCTTCAGAGACATCTGAATTAAGGATATGAGTTCCTTATTCTGCAGCAGTTCTGTTGACAGAGGGTTACTGAGAACACAACCATTCTCAGAAGTCCTTATTGAATTTTCTTCAGATGCTCTCATTTTACCAGATTCTGGCAAACTGTGAGATTTATCATCATGGGTGTGATTCCACTTTTCTATTTCTTTCAGATTATAAACCCATAGTCTCCTAACAAGAGATGTTTCCCTCCTTTAATATAAGTCTCTCATTTGACATCACAGTTGCCATGACCTTGCTTGCACTGACCTTTGCGGTAAGCAGCATTGGACAGCTTTGCTGCTGTTCTGCTGCCCTCAGCAAGTAAATCTCACTGTGAAGATGGGAATACTCTAAGGCAGAAATTACTAACTTTTCTACTCCCAGAAACTGATATTCCTAGCTGTTGCAGGTTAGCAGTTTACTGCCCCTGGAGAATGAGCCCTGGGTATTGCAATAGAGGACTGCAGTGTCACTGTGCTTGTCCTGCCTACTGTGCAGTGATGTGCAAGAGCATGATATAATTCCTTCAGGTTATTGTTTCAGTGACCCAGCTATATGCAAATCTCCTTCAGGCACTTATTCATTCACTTAGGTCATGATGGTATTAAACCCAAGAGCTATAGCTGGATGTTTCTAAAGAAGGAATTTAGACTTCATTGGTAGAAGTCCTTAGTGTCTTTATGGTACCTTTCTGCAACAGCTTTGCTGGTTTGAAAGCCCCTACTATCTGTCCCTAACATTGTTTCTTGTGTTATTTCTTGATGACCTTCTGGATAGGACTGTATGGCCTTCTAGTGCTGTGTTCTTGTAAAACACTGTCACTGTTTATCTGTTTTCTCTTCTCAAGGTCTTTTTATTTATTATGTGATCTCATGCCTCTACTTCTTCCATCTGATGTCTCAGCTGTAGTTTACTTTTCGGTTGTGCAATTCTAGACTGTCTTGGTTAGCCTAGGTCTGTTTTGTCTTTCTTGTCTTTCCTAATGATTCTTTCATTAAATTGTCAGTCGTTTCTGGTTTTTCCTCCTCATCAAGGAAAAGCTGAAACTTCCCTGGTTTGAACTTCTGCCAGAGTCTCCTGTTGCGGATCCATCTCATGCTTTCTCACAGGATTTCAATTTTATGGCTTCCTACAGAGTTTAATCTTTCTGGCCATGATGAAAAAAGTCACTGCTCATTGCAGTTCCTGGGAAATTGGAACTAATGAATTATGAAAGTGATAAAGTGTTAATGAGCTTGGTTCTAGACTGTAAGAGAAATCTATTTTTAAACTGTGTTTTTCAGAAAATATAATTATGTTGTGCAGAATGACATTATGCCATTAAAGAAGATGCAAACCACAGGCCTTTGCGCTCTTCTCAGGCTGGGTCAGTAGACATGACTGTTCCCCTCTGTGCATATTCTGGTGCTAAGAAAAAGAACTTTCCTCACAACAGGCACAGTGGTCTTGGCCACTCCACTGTACCTTGGCTCATCCGCATTCACTCAAGCAGATGGGCAGCACCTTGGTGCCTGCTAAGATTTTATGCCTTTAACTCAGCATAAAATCCTGGTGCTGCCTGGCCTCACTCTGTCTGGTTCAGGATGCTTGAGCCTGTGTTACAGGCATTTTGCTGCTCTGTTTCCTCCTCATAGTGATCCATGTTTCATCAGGGGTTGAGAGGGTGCCTGAAGCACAGCTAGCCCAGCTCCTCAGTGCTTTCCTTGAAGGTATCCATCCCTGTGAACAGCTCTTTCAGGGGTTAAGAGCAGGGCACAGTCTGGAGAATGGCCGTTTGGTTTCAAAGCACTTGACTTTCTTGTTAGGTCCCCACCCTGTATCGCCTTTCCAGATATGGAAGAAACACCTGAAAGTCTGTGAAAATTCCACTGTTTCTTCAACCAGATGCTGGGGAGATCCAGGACTTCTTCCCAGGACCAGAAGGCAATATGAGAAATAACCGGAGTTTTAGATGAGTCACAGAGGCTCTGTTTTTGCAGGGATAAGGGACAAAACATGGTCTTTCTGAACGTTGAGGACTGAGAGTACTCCCAAGGACACCAAGGAAAGTAGGATGACACATTCAATCTATGTGATCCCCCCAGTAAGCAGCTGAGTCAGTGCTGGGATCTTTGCTTGCAGAAGCCATATTTTTGCAGGTCATTCAGCACCCGCTCATACATTACAATGGCAGTACAAGGTCTGTGCTGCCCAGATGCCCATTCAAACTACCAGGGCTAAGGGCTATGGCTGAAAAGACAAACTGGATATAGATACTTGTCAAGTGAGTTGCTCTCAGAAGGCAAATTTCTTTGGGAGAACTTCATGAAGCAAGCAAAGCATTCAGATATATAAAGGGTCTCCCCTCTGTCTCATGTAAGAGGAAACAATGCTATGATTTGAAATTCTGGGGGTTTAGTTTTTAGCAACAATCTCCAGGTCATATGGATAACCTTGAGAATCAATACTTATGTGAGAAATGTATGCCATCATAGAGATGCATTTTATGAAAACCCATTTTTTTCCATTTACTTTGGAGAAAAGTCTATTTCTCTGCCTCTGAGATACGTCATGAAATACCATAGAGTTGTGGCTAATCATATAGAAAAAGGAAGTTTTCTGAGCGTTTTAAGGGAAGCCACCCAGTATGCAGAAACACATTCCGCATGAGAGAGTTCCAGGAAGAAAGACCTTTCCAAAGAAGACACTTTCAAAAGGTGAGTGACGAAAGGGAATATCGCACTCTGAAACGGAAGAGATCAATAGGGTGGACAAAAAAAGGAAAAAAATTACATTTCTGTTTCCAAGAGCTGCAATCTCACCTAGTTGCCAACCTGGTGAAAGAAGCTCTTCTGGTTCCCTTCTGAGGGGGATAGACTGCACTGTCACTGAATTTGGGGGTCCTACTCAAAGGTCCAAGTATGAGGGCCTTAATGCCCGCATTTCACTTTGAACATTGTCTTACTTACCTCATCTGCAAGTCTAAACTCTGGTTTATTAAACCCTATAAGATCCTCAGATAGCAAACGCTGTCCAAGGGCAAAAATTATAATTTGTTCCAGTTTAGTCACTGAGACAAGGGCAGTTGTATTATGGGTACTGATTTAGAGTAGCTGTTTTAAAACCAGTAAGCTTTTTGGGTTGTGTTCAAGGTACTAAGCAGAGTAGGGTAAGACAATATTATCCTGGAATAGCACGCATAGTCTCTAGTGCTGATTACACACAGATTTTGCATTATGCCTCTTGGGAGTGAAAAATAAGCCAGAAAAAAAAATTCCAAAATGAGGATTAACAAAGCTAACAAGACCCTGAGGGCTTCTTTCCAACAGGCTTTCCCTACAATCTTTCAGTTTAAAGCTTAGAGTGAAAATGAAAGTGTTTGTATGGAGAGAAGGGAGGTAACTCTTCAGGATTAGAGCTTAAATAAAAAAAAAAAACCACACACAAAAAAATAGAGAAGGGAAAAAAAAAATAGAGAAGGGAAAAAAAAAAAAGAAAAAAGCCACTGGCTATAAGCAACCAGAATGTTTCCAAAACAACTTGTAAACCACACGGAAACCTGGCACTGTTACATCTTGAAAAAGCAGCCGCACAAGTGTCTTGTGTTTTAAGTGTCTTGATTTTAAAAGTGCTCTATGTTTTAAAATAACCAGTGTGTCAAAGCAATGTGGAACTCAGCTCACATGAGACGGACTTGGTGAGTCTTTCTGCCTTCCTTCTGCACTCCTGCATTTAGAAGAGAAATTATGAACTTGCATAACAGTTTATAAAATATGTCCTCACATCATGTTTTAAAATATCCCCCAGGCCCTTGGTCACTGTTCTTGCCAAATCAAAATTCTGAGCTCCTAGTTCAGAGGAGTCTCCTGAATGGGAACTCCTTGACTCTAACCCACTTTTCAGGGTTAATAGTGGTGCGGATAATGGAGAACGCATCCTTAGCAGGCAGATTGACCTTGGGAAAATGTCTAGGTTAGACATCCTTAGGGGACTCGAAGTCATTCAGTCTCTATCTCCAATCAAGCCACAGACAGCGGACCAGACAGAGACCATATCTCCTGTGCCCTTATTACAGCCCACAGAGAGGTGGCCTTTGGCCTGATCCTGATTGTGGAGGCAGATGAGACGCAGCAGAGAGAAGCAGCAAAAAGGCATCCCTGAAGCTGAAGGCGAGGGCTGGGGCAGAGCTGCCCAGTTATCCCATGCCATGGGGCAGACTTGCTCAGTGGTAGGATTTTCACATCAGGAAGCCACATAGGTGATGGTAGACTTTTATGTTTAATGAGAAACATGCATAAACAGAGGAAATTAGCCCATGCTGGGCCCTGGGTGGTGCAGACAGATTGTTATGTGCGTCTGAGAGGCTCATCTGAAGGTAACTAGGGTAGCTCTGCATCTTGTAGGCAGCAACAAGAACTGCATTGAAAGATAATGTTCCTCAGTCTGCTCTCCTTGATGGCAAGGTGTCTGCTGAACTGAACTGGAGTCATTTACTAGGAGGAAAATGAGATACTAGCTGCGTGCCCAGAGGTCTCCTTATATGTAATTAAACTCCTTAAAGTCTGAACTTTAAGGTTAACTACGTATTCAGCTTTTCCAGTCTCCCCTACTAAAAATATACAAACTTTAAGTCATCAGTTGGCTAATACTTGGAAAAAAAGTGGTCTTGGACAAGTTCTGCTACTGATACATATAATTTGCTTAACTGAGATGGAATCAGCCAGTTTTGGTGAAAGAATGAAAGAGAGATCTTCTGTCCCAAGGGTGTTAATAACTGTTGTTATTTTTTTCCAGCACATTTCTGCTTTTTTCAGGCTAATCAGGCCCAGAGTTGACAGCAGTTTCGTACTTTGCCTCAATCACACACTCCATCATGCAACAGTAGAGGTACACACTCCCCTGAAGTAAATTGGAAAAACTGACTCTCCTCACAGCACTGCAGCAGAGTTGACAGTCAGGCTATACAGAAAGCATACCAAAAAATGTCTAAACAGTTCTGTTGTACCTTAGTGGTTAACAATGTCAAGAGTTTGGCAGGCAAAAGGCCTGTCTGCAGCGCAGTAAATACAGTGCTGGCTGGGGGCTGGGCTTGTTCGGGGCTGGTGATGCACAGCTGGCCAAGTCCCCTCAGCAACGTGGGCCTCAGCACTCAGCCTGTGAAATCACTGTCATGCCACTGACTTCCTTGAGAAAACTCAGCTGAATTCAGCTTGGCACGGAGGGCAAAGGGCAGCTTCTCAGCACACTGCCAGTGATGATTTGCCTTGGGAAGGTTGGCTGCTATGGGGCAGTTTGGTCACAGTTTGGCACTGAGTTCCCACCCATCCCAGAAGTGCTTTCCCGCAGCCTGCAGCCTCCTCTCCTGACACCACAAAGCAGCCCTGATGGGCTCCTGCCTCCATGGTCAGCCTCCTTTCAGACTCATCTGGAGCACGTTGGAGGCTTACACAGTCGTCCATCACTACAGGATGTAACCCCATTCTTGGTCACCTCCTGCCCCCCTCCACCTTGTTGTCAGATCCCTGTCTCCAGTCTGCCACTCACCCTTCCCGAAGTCACCCATAGCCCCTCCAGCCCCTTATCACTTTCTTCTCCTTTCCAGACTTTATTTCACATAATCCAGAATAGGGTAGCACCTCTAAGGAAGCATTGCCCCTCCACACCCTTCTGCTTTCACATCCCCATTGCTTACTCTTTCCCAGCTATAACCTCCATGAGGCAGAGAAAGACAGGGACCAGAGGGGCATGAGGGCATGGACATAAGCAACCAAAAGATGAGGAATGGCAAGAGCTCTTCTTGTGACAGCAGTGTCAGCACAAAATTACAGCCTGGCTGTAACAAAAAAACCTGGCTCCTGTCTCTTCTACAGACAGTGGCCACACCCTTTTCCATCTACTTTACTTGTGCACATGAAGCTACAGTACCTTAACTACTGGTTACTGGGACTACTGATATTTTTGCCTTATATACATATATGTACACAGATACACACAAACACAGATATTTATATATATATATATTCAGTAAAGTCATATTCTGTAGTAAACTTGAAGCTGAAGGTGCTTAATGACTTTCCTGGAAGGTAGAAAAGTCTCAAGGGCAGTTCATGAGGTGGCTGCAAAGACAGTCCCCTTTTTGTCTGTTTTATTGCTGAATAATAGTATGGGGTATCAAAAAAACCCCACACAACCCAAAACCCAAAAAAAGCACTACCTTGATCTTTTCACCCTGTAACGTCAGGTTCAGCCTCTAATCTATTCAGAGGAAATCAATTGTCCTACCTTGCTTTTCACGCCTTAGTTTACAGAATTAATAATTCTTCTTTCTGGTGTTGAAAGCTGCAGAGCTTCCAATGAAGGAGGACAACTGTTTTGGTTAAAGCAACCATTTAAAAAAGAACTGTGGTATCATTATGGTGATAACAGAAGTAATATATTTTTCTGATGGGCCCTTCTGCCTGCAGTCTGATGAGCCACAGACTGTCTTGAGAGGTTTGACTTGGGAAGGGTGAAATGAACACTTACTCCTTGGATTGTCCCTCTCCAGCTGAAAAGTCCCTTTAATATCGTCGCAGAAACAGTCCAGGAATCTTGCAGTGCTATTAGTGCCACATGATGAAGTTTCTTTCAGCCTGCAGCAAGCTCAGCTCTCCAATATAGTAAGGGGCATATAATTACATCTAGCAGGCATTACTGGGCCTTTTCAAGTATTTTGAGGTACCCGATATAAGTTAACTCCAAATTTGCACGGATTAAATAAACCAAGCACATTCTGTCTTTTCCCATATACAAGGAGAGAAGGAGCCAAAGAAAGAAAGGTTATGGTTTTTGAGGAGATCACAGGAGAGACACTAGCACAGGAAATATTTATTTCTTCACCGCCACCCTTCTGTAAATCCTAGCAGCATTTCACCAGGAGCTTGGCCCTTAGAGAATGGGAACTGCTTTTACTGCTCTACTGAGACATCCCTTCTGAGAACTGCTGTCTGCCCCAAGCTTGCCCACAGCCTGACTCAGTCTCACTGGCTGGTTCCCTCTCATGGAATTCCTCAGGCTGGCAGGGACCCCAGGAGGTCTCTAGTCCAAACCCCTGCCTAAACTAGGGTATCCATGAGGTCAAACCAAGTCACTCATGGCTTCATCCAGCCCAGTCTTGAAACACTTCCATGAAAATCTTCAAGTGCTGCCCAGGTAAATGGCTTAATCTTAGAAGTCAGGGTCATGAATACCAGCACATACGCCAGCTTATTCACTTGAGCTGTGAAGTGAAAGATCCCATCTTTCTGACCACAGTCAGTACCACAGAGTTCTACCCTTCCCGCCTTCATTTTAGTTCTGAGAGATCCAAAATAAATTTAAAATGGCAGATTATCTTCTTATAGGTTGTTTTCCTGTGCCTTCTGTTTTCTGAGTATTTCCAAAATTTTAAGGTCGCTTCTGTAGGTGTTTCTCTGCATTTGTGATGGTTATTTCCCTTTCTGGAAAACAAAAAAATTCTGTCTGCATTCTGCTTCCTGATTCCAGCAGACAGAGTGTTAGTAAAAAGACTTGCAAAACTGAGGAAGCTATTGCAAGAGCTGTCATCACTGCCACAAAAATATCCGTATCACAAAGTTCATCTGCACAACTGGCCACTCATTAAAGGAGCTAAATTGTGAGTATGTTGCAGTAACTGAGCTGTCCTCCTATTTTTTCCCATGACCTAATTTGTGCAGAACTTCAGTGCAGTTCACATGGGAAAATACCCTCTTGACCATGCTGTGACATGTTACCAACAAGTACTTTGGTCTTTGGGTTGGCTAATCCAGCCTCAGAATTATGCATTAAAATAAATACTAACAAAATTAAACAGGGAAATCTGCCATAATGGACCATATCTAGTCATATTTGCCACGTTGCCAGCAGAGTGCAATAAGCAAATCCACTGTCAGCATCTGAAGATGTTTGAGCCAACAGACAACATCTACAGAGTTGTTCCAAGTCAATCTTGCTCCTCTTCCCTGCCTCTTGCTCATTTGGTGAGTGCCCTCCCATGGCCCTTGGACCCACTGAGCCATGCAGGGACACAGGCAGGAATCGGTACCCTTTGTATCTGAGCTCTGCCATCATGCCAGGCATGCCCACAGCCCTCACCTCAGGCTGGCTGGGATGTAAAGACCAGGGCTTTCAGCAGCTTTGTTTAGAGCTAAGCCTGCAAATATGAACAAAGTCCACCCCCCTGTTACTCTAATGCCCCTCTGTAAACATGTTGCTGCCCGATTACTGTCATTCAATTACCATCTGCTGTTGTAACAGGACAGTCAGAAGGACTGCATGTGTCCTTTTTATCCTGTGCAAATGGCATTGGTATATAATAAAAAACTGTTGGGTTTTATTTTCCGTATGTGCTTGGGAAGGAGGAATGGCAGTGTTGAAGTGACTGAGGTAACTTGCAATGATTGACAAAGTTGACTTTGAGGGTTAAGCTTGCTTTCACACTTTAGACAGTACATATTTGGGATCATTAAGGCAAGAAAGTAGATTGTGAAATCTTAGCTCTTAAGTAATCTTTTCCAATTGATTTCACCCTTCTAAAATCCAGTGTGGAAAGGAACACCTTTGCTCATCAAAACTGCTGTTTGGTCTCCCCGTCAAGGCCTGCCTTCCTGCTGCCTCTGTACCTGGTGTAACTCTTCCTTCTGTCCTGATGGACATGCTGGGAGGTGGGTGTACAAAGTGCTCAGGTCCTCATGAGCTTTCACGGCAAACACCTCAAAGCAGTTAGAGAATTAACCAGGCAGGCAAACTGCTGCCACGTGTTTCACTTGTGTTGTGGTCCTCTCCTAAATCCCTACTGTCTGTGTCAAGCATTTCATATCAAACTCCAGTCTGCACTTCCTGAGCTCAGTTTGACTTTAAGAAAGGCCAAATAAGGTGACCAGGGCAGAAACTGGATTTCTTTATCAACCTTGTTTTTGCTACCAGGCTTGCAGTTTTGCAGCAACACTCAGTAATTGCTCTAAAACTGCCTTTGAGTACAGTAATTGCCTGCACCTTTTCTGTCAAGATGTATTGTGGGTGCTTACCACAAGCCCATACCACACACCCTGAAGTACAGCTGCTGTCCACAAACCAGAAATTGAGTAGAAACTACTGTGTCCAATGGCAACATGTCTCATCTTCCAAAAAAAGTTATTAATCCTGCTCTGGACATTTTTGTATTACTCGGTGACCATTTTTTTTTTGTTTTCCTATTTGATTGTGTAAAGGTTATTTCAAGACCTCCGTTACGCTCTATCTCATTCAGAGTTGGTCTCCAGAGAAGTTGGGAAGGTCAGAGTACACAAAGGTTTAATTTAAATATCATAATTTTCCTCTAATAAATTAAATAACCACACTACAGACAAGACTTCACTACAAACCCCTCCTTCAGCAGTGCACTCATTGATTTTCTGGAGCTCAACCCAGACTTGGCCCTGTGTGTTGGAAAAGGAGCTTCTGAACAGTTACTCCTTGTGGCATATTGTCCCACATAGGTATGACTTAAATAGGGAACAAGGACAGCAACTCCACAACATGGGCATGTGAACTGCTTCGGGAAAGTAAACCTCCAAGTGAGCAAAGCTAGTTGCAGCAGTGGGGACACAGCAGCAGCATTACAGAAGGGAGCACCCATGGCAGTTTTAGGCCAGCCTCAAACTCCTTAGGACATGAGCCCGAAAAGTTCAGTACTGACTTGGCAAATAAATTCCATCATTATTTCTATGAAAAATTCTAATAATATGCCTAACACCTTATTTATTCTGTGCAATTGCAGATACTTCTTTTTATTGTCATTTTGCTTATTTGGAAACGAATCACATCCACTTTTATTTTTGGTACAGAGTTTGGAAAAAAATTACTACACGATCCACACCAAAGCATATGTGAAAGACTCCTGAGAAATATGAAATCAATTATTTTCAGCTATTATTCACAAAATTTCCCAGAAGAAAAGAAAGCATTTACCTCAATTTATGATGCTAGAGCATTCTTCTGTTAAAGGACTTAACCCCTGTGAAGGTGTCTTCATAACTCTTTGTGAAAGTAAAAGCTACTGCCACTACCTACACCACGTGGTCTACCATACTCAGATGCTTCTTTCAAGCTCTCAGTTTATGTTACTTCAGAAATGCACATTTAAATTAAACATATGATTCTTTTCTTTCTAATACTGCTACAATGGACCTGATGTCAGTGGAATGACTTCTGATGGTAAATACCTGAAGAGGAGGGAGAGGTGACCTGAGGTTGCCACCAATTTGCTAAGAAGAGCGGAGGGCAGGAGTCAGCTGAGGAAATGGTGCTCAGCTCCTGGGATGTGTGAGGCTGGGGCTCCACCTCGGAATGAAGCAGAAGTAAAGGACAGGTCTCAGAACAGAAGGTGCACAAGGTAGCCGAGGCTTTAGCAGAGATTGAGAGGTAGCGCCCAACACTGCACCTCTAAATGGAAGAAATCTTGTAACAACCTTTAGCTTTGGGAGATTTCCACTGTTTTGAGTAAGAAGTAAGAGAGCTTTCAGGCCAAGGGAAAAACCACAGAGATACAGAGAGTTGTCAGGTTTCTCAACTTTCTGATGGACTATGTGGTACCTGGTATCTGCTGTTTGGTCTTTACCATAACTTCTGACGACACTAGGATTTAGCCTTCCTGTCTCTGAAGGAATTAATTACAACCAAAGAGGAAGCACCAGAAGAAAATGCTGTAAGATTCATTCTCCTGTTTCATGACTCTAAGGGCTACTTCACAGAACAGGAGAAAATTTCCCACAAACAAAAAAAAAAAAGGCAGAAAGAGGTTTCATTTCTTGATTCTCTTATCTGGTGGGTTCTTTGGGGATTTCCATTTAAAAAGAAAATCCACAATTAAATCCGGTCTTCCCCTCAGAAAACTATACTTCCCTAAGTATTTCGCCAAACATCAACAAAGGAGATCTGGTATGGGGAAAAGAAAGTGAAAAACAATGATCTACTACTATTTGGCAGTGCAGTGCTAAGAAGCTTCCATGGGTTTTTTTGTCCTTCATTGAATAGCCATCTATATATGGATCACAGGGGCTGGGAAAGAACCTCCATACTGTCATTATGATACCAAGGAAAGCCTCTTCAGATACTATCTGAATGAAAAGTAGGAAGGGATGAGAACAGCTTTTTACAAGCAGCTAAGCAGCAAAACTTGCTAGTTAATGCTGCATGTGGTGACAGTCAGAGATGGATGCCACTACAGAGATGGCACAGAGCAATCAGCAATCATGTCAGCCTCTAAGGGAAGCACATCCTTCTTTGTGTCTCTTGTAATGCTGAGACTGCACCGAGTCCTCCAAAGAAGAACAAAAAGCAGCTGGCAAGGTGCTTCAAAATAGTAAGCTGGTTGCAACTTGAATTTTAACTCAAGGAAAGGTCTCCATAAAACCAGAACTATATACGTCAAGGCAAATTCAGCCTTCAGTTCACATCTGAATTCATCAAGTCTGTGGAATCTAACAAGTTGAACCAAGGTAAAGAGGAAAAGAACTTGTTCCCACTTCTTCAAATCCTTTAGGAGGAGCCAGCTCTCAGGAAGGGACAAACAGCTCTCTGTGGGGCACATTACACAGATCATTGTTTCTGTGCCAATTCAGAAAGGAAATACTAGGAGCAGGCCAGCAAAACCTAAGATTCTTGGTCCTCACTACAGCTGAGAAGGGGGAATCTTGAATGGCAGGGAAATTACAGCAGGTCCATTTGAAAGGCACTGAAATGCCACCAGCTCTGTTCCCCTTTGTGCAGACTCAAAAAGCAGGTGGTTCTGGGGAAGATTCACCTCTGTCCGCAATGTTCAGTGGCAACCTGAAGGCTCCTGGTAGCAAGTCCCTGCCTGAAGACAGATTTTCTACAGCTAAAAACTAGTGATCCTTGGAAAAACCCTGCCGGTTCACAGTGGGCCTCAGACTATGCAAGATGAGTGTTCTACACACTTTCAGGAGTGTAACAGCAAACTTTCAACTGACTTGTGATCCACAGCAAAACAGCATCTCTGGGGGTGCTCAGAGGTCTCCTGTCTCCTACCCTGACACAGAGTCCCAGAGAAGAGTGAAACTGAGGGCACTTACCAAGGAAGCTTATGTTCTAGTCTTAATTCTTTTAAAGCATCCAGACAACATGTAATTTTATTTTGGAAAAAAAAGTTTAGAAGACGGTGAAGTTATAAAGTTAATATATAAAAGTTAATGCATTAGATTACTCCGTGACACAGATTTACCATCTCCCCTTGCACAAGACATAGCCCTTTGGCTTTACTAACAGGAAATAATTCAATTTCTTTAAAACCTAAAAGCCCTGCTACTTACCCTAAATGAGAAAGGAAGCAAAAGCACGGCCATTTCTGTACCCAGTGTGTTGTTGTCAAAATGGTGCAGGATGGAGAACTGAGAGGCTTTCTACAGCTCAACACTGACAGAACTCCAGCTAAAAATAATGTGAATATCCACCACAGGAATGCATGAGCCTCATGGTCTCTGTGATAGCTGCACATGTGATGGCAGCTCTCCTGCTTTTTTAATGAGAGCTGAATTTTAATTACCCTCCTCTACTTTTTGCCACTTGTATGAAAGTGGTGAAAACTGATTTAATTCTAGTTCCTACCAGAAAGCTGTGTCTCTGAACACATCCTTTGCATTAAGTTAACGATAAATTAGGAATAACAAACTAGAGAGTTAGAAAAGCATGGCAGAAAAGTCTCTCTAGAAAGGTTAGCTTGGTGACATTTTTGTACTACATTTGAACTTGTCTGTTCCCAAATCAGATTTTATGGGACAGGACACAAGTCAAGAAGTAATATTTCTATAAATTTTTTAGGATGATAGGATTCAATTTTTTAACTTTTATCAAAAACACCACTTGAATCATCAAAAACCAATTCCCCACCATGCAAAATCTAAGCCCTAGGTCAAGTTCAAATAGCTAAATATAGATTTTCCTCACCCCGCAGCTAACCCTTGCCCTTGTATTCTTAATTGAACACCTTAAGCTGTGGCAGAAGGTTTGCTGTTCCTGCCCTCTCGCAGGAGCACTGAACACATGCAGCATCCCTGCAGTTGGGGGGCTCCAGGGAACAGGGGGATGAGAGACAAAGCTTTCCAGGTGAATGCAGCAGCCAGACAGGCAGCTGTGCCCTGTGCAGGAGCAACGCTGTGACAGGCTGTGGGCTGGGTTTGAGATTAGAACAGATTAAGAGATTCAGTTGTCCCTCTGGCTTTAAAGTCTGTTTATGATGCAGAGGTATGCGAGGAACCATATGAGAAGGAAAACATTCATTTGAGCAACTGTCAAAATTCATTTGAGCAAGGGGAAAGAATTAAGTCACAACACTGATCTGCAGAAACACAAGTGGTTTAGCAGAGACTAAAACAGTTACCCTGGGGAGCTGGCTTTGGCACAGAGCTCAGCAAAAGAGGATTTGGATGTGTTTGTCCAAATAAATAACAGTGTGAAGTGTTTTGACAAACTGTTTTGAGCGTGTGTTTCCATGACTACCCTAAAATTCAGGTGCTTACAAATATTCCTTGGAAAGTGGGAATCATATGCCTTACACATCTATTTACACACAGGGCTGCATTACACATGGCTGGCTGTGAACCAGGTTCATTTTCACTTGCTCATGGCAGACTTGGCTATCCAAGGAACAGCACTGATATCACCAGCCCGGAGACCTGCCTGCCTCACAGAAACAGTGAGGCATTGAAAACAGCTTAGGAGTAACTGGCTGTTCAGTGTGACTGAAAAGCCAATGTAGCAGAAGTTAGATGACTGGTGACCCCAAAATTCAGTGGCAGAAATAGAGACAAATTCAGTGAGTTAACAAGGCTTAGTCTGCCAGTGCGTTGCGCTTTGCTCAGGACTTCCACCTGGTGAACGGCAGCTCCCCTTGCTTGATCAAACCACTGGCCCCCTCGGCTGGAGGTGTTTTATTTTCCTGTTGTGAGCCTGTAAATGTAACATAAGGTGCAGAACCACAGGGGAGCTGAGGTAAAGCAGCTGCAGGAAATATTAACTGAACTACACCGTAAAAGCAAGATTTGCTGCTGGTCACAAGAGGAACCTGCTCAGTGCAAGTGAGATTACATAAATACTGGTGAACACAAGAGGATTCAGTACAATACACAGAGCAAGACCAAAGAATGTAAAGACCTTACTTGATTTTTCTTCTTTAATGTTGTACTCCAGCACACCAGGAGCCTCGTTCTGCACTGGCAGGCGGACTGCGAGGACCATGTTGTTCATCTTACCCTCTTTCCTGACTAAGAATATCTGAAAAAGGAGAAAAGAATCAAGAGCTCAGCTACATTATGTGAACTTCTCAACTTTATTTTAGGTCATTGGCAATGAAGATTTTTATCAGTACAATCCACCTTTAAATGGTCTTATTTTAGCTTTGTTCTGCTTGGTTGAGCTTTACAAGAAAAATAATGAATAAAGGGGTATTTCATCTGGGTGAAATTCAGGCCTGTGAAGGAAGTTTCTATGCATCACTGATGTCCCACTTAAGCCTAAGGCAATGTATTTCACTAACTGAAGAATACAAAACTGTACTCACAATTTGTCAAGTGATGCTTCTCTCATAAGTGCCCTAAATCATGAAAAAGTCACCCTAGAATGTCCCAGCTCAGGTCTAAAGCAAGAGAGTCACTTGTACATTGAGTGGGAAAGGATTGAAGTGTCCATGAGTAGAACACAAGGCCAAAGACTCTGGTGGCTACAGTGTTTCGTGGCAGAGCTTTTTTCCAGGACCAGAAGATTATTCAGGTATCTTGGAAGAGCTCTTCCACACTTTCCTGGGTGAAGCCAGGAGGCCAGACCAAGTTGCTCCGGGCTTTATCTGTCCAAGTCTGGAGAACCTCCAAAGGCGGAGACTGCAGAGCCTCTCTAGGCAGCCTGTGCCACCACGTACTGTTCTCACAGGGAGAATGTGCTTCCCTGCACCCTGGTTTCACTGGATACCTGTCACCTCCTCTCTTCCCACCATGCACTGAGCACAGTCCAGTTTCATCTTCATGACCTCTCTACCTACCTACCCAGCAAGGCACCAGGTGCTTCCTGTGTGGTCCCCCCAAAGCTGTCTCTCCTCCTGACTGAACAATCCCTGGTCCCACAGTCTCTCCTCAGTGGGTCTGTGCCCGGCTTGCTGCCCACCATCCCTGCAGGTCCTTTCCCACAGAGCTGCCCAGCCTGGCAGTGCCAGCCCAGATCACTGCCAGAGCTCTGCCACTCCAGAAGCCTTTGCCCTTGCTGAAATTGGTAGCAAGACCTGTCCTCCCAGCTTGTCTCAGATCCCTCAAGTGGTCATTCAAGTGTGTTGAGTGGTCCTGAAATCATGGAACTGATGTGCTTGAAAAGAACTAATGAGATCATCTAGTCCAACTCCCATGCTCAAAGATCGATAAACTACAGCAAGTACTGTTTGGGGGTTTTTATTATCTCCAAGGATGGAGGCTCTGCAGCCTCTTGAGTAACCTATTCTAGCATTTAATCATGCTGACCATAAAAAAAGTTTTTATTAATGTTTAAGCAGAATTTCCTGTATTTTAGTTTCTGCCCACTGCACCTCATCCTTTCACTGGATACACTGAGCATGGTCTGGCTCAATCCCATAAGGTATTCACACACATTGATAAGAGGCCCCCGAGTCTTTAATTGGAACCAGTGGAACCACTCTAGCCATTGGTTCCCACCTAAGAGACCAGGGGAATTGAAAAAAAAAAAAAGACACAAGAAAGAAGAGGGAAAAAAAAGATAAAAGAAAAAGACCTTTTTTTTTTTATTGTGTGAGATCCTAAGTGTGTTTCTAATTAAAGGTCTTTGTCAAAGATATTTTTAGCTTGTATCTTGAAGCTGCAGCTACAAAGACAAAGAAATCTTCACCTTTATCTGCTCTTTGATAACAAGCTTTGGCAGGAGAGAGTCAAGGCATTTTTAAAAAACTGAATTAAAAATTCAGTCTATTTCTGGAGTCTGGATATTAATATTAGAAAGAGATGTGTGAGTTGATAAAATCATTAATCAACTGTAATGTATGGAAATCTATCAAGAAAACATTAATTTCTTGGACAGAGGAATTTTTAAAAAGGCGTGTCTGGAAGCCAGGACTTTCTCCTGCCTGAGCCCAGTCATAAGGGCATCTTCGGTCACTTTAAAGCGCCCATGCTGAACACACAGCTTTGGGGCATCTTCACGCCCTCCCACTGTGCTGTCATGTCAGCCTCTGCCATTCAGAAGAAATGGAACCCCAGGGGCTCAGGTCCACAAGCAGGACAGAGAAAATGCAAATCAACTCGTGACAAACAGGTGCATGCCTTAAACAGGTCGATTCCTAGCACAGGGCAACCCTCGCCTTCTGTCACAGAAAGTACCTGCAGGTAAAGGCTCTCCCTTCCCCAGATCCTGCCACCTACATGGCAGCACTGCCCCTCTAACCATGGCTGTCAGACCACACCATCTCACATTGCACTGGTCCCAGTGCTTTGTGTGAAACTTAATCTAAGCAACGAGGGAAATGAAACCTGGAAATGAATCACTTCTGTTTTCCTGATTGGCACGCCTAGTTGCCATAGCTCCAAGGGCTAAAATTGGACTATGGCTGTTCAGAAAAGTGGGAGGTGGGTTTTCTGAGCTCTACCTAACCCTGAGGTCCAGGTCAGGACCGGTACTGAAGACAGTCTCTTCTATTTTCACCACTGGTGGGAACAGTTCCAGATGGGCTCAGCATGGGCAGGAGATGTTGCCTTGGCCATGGGACACCTCTAATGTGTCACCACTTCTCCTGCCCATTTCAGGCTGCAGCTGAAGTCTCCACCCACCCGAGGACAGTATAAACAGGAGGAACAGAGGCAAGATTTATTCCCAAAGCCACTCAGAGGTGGTGAACTCCCTCCCTGCAAGGAGTAGGTAAAGGTCAAGGACGCTTGGGGCCATACATGGCTGCATCACAGACAGTCACTCAGGTCTACACTTACAGACAGATCAGAAAAACAAAGACAGTAATTTGCCCAAGCTATTTGAGAAGTCTAATTTAGGGTGAGGTGCAATGCACAGCCCAGACTGCTCAGGTGAGTCCCACCAGAGGATGTGACTTGGCTGTGCCAGCCTTTAGCCCTGAGACAGACTGACTCAGCCGAGGGATAGGTCCAAAAATCCTCAGAGAAGGAGTTAATTCCCCCTATGCTCTGACATCAGCTCAGGTTATTTGCACCTGCCCTTCTCAAAGAACCCAGCCAGGACACCTATAACTTACTATGCCTCACCTATGAGACCCAGGAATGCAGAGAAGCTCCCTTTGCTACAGAGATGTTTTCTCTGAGCAAGTTATAAGCTTCGCATGAGTGTGTCATTTTCTAACACTCAGTTTATGCAAATCAGGTACTAATTATTGCAATAAAAACAGTTCCCAAGTGCTCCCAGAATTTAAGGGCCTTTTTTTAGTTTGTTTTTTTTTAATTTCAGTTGTTCCACATTATGATAGTCACCATACCTATTGGTATGGTGGTCCATGGGAAGCCATCTTCATCAATCTACAGGCTAAGTAAATAAAACCCAACACAAGATCGCATGCTTCCCCAAAGCCAATATATCTGTCTTGCACCATTCAGAGTGGTAAAGCATCAAAGGGTAATGGGAACGGAGAGCAGTCTGCTAAATATTTTTGTTTCCACATGAAAAAATGCGCTGCTCTCCTAACCAGCCCCACCAAGGACAGGAAATGTGGTTGTCTGAACTGAAACCACTTTGGACTTACCCCAGCTGTTTCTTTGCCAAGGATCGCCCGAGCCCTTTCCTGGCTCATGTTCAGCTGAAGCCAGACAGGACACGTCTTGATGAGTTTGTCAAGGATGCTGATCCCTGGAAGCGGGAGGCAGTTTTGCAGGGCAACAGCCTGACAGGGGTCTGTCTCTTTCCCCTCTTCACTGGTATCTCCAACGGGGCTGGAACACAGCAAGGGAGTCCCTGGTAAGCAGAACTGCAAACAGAAATCTTGGGGGGAGTGAGGACTGTCAATGCAATCTCAGAGGGAGATGCTGAGGCACTTAGACATCAGCAGTGCTCCTTGATGGGCATCAGACCCTCACCATGACAGAGGAAAAATGGGTGCACAGGTCCCAACAGACAGATACACCACATCCTAAGGACTATGGCTACATGCTGATGGCTTCAGAGCACAGGTTGGCAGGATGCTTTGTGCTGAGCTCTCTTGGTTTTGGCTCACCTATGGACATTGCCTAAGATACCCAGAGATACAGGTAATGGATCCACAGAGCCATCCAGCCCTGCAGAGGGTTGAGTATGCCTGTCCTCTGGACCTCATCCCCCAGCTGAAGGGTCTGAGTGATGTTTCACAGCCTCAAAGACAGTGACATGGCAGAGGAAAGGGGCCGCAGAAACACAGTGTTGGTGTGAGGTGGGCAGTGATCAGGAGCCAGGAGCTCACCCTGTGGCCACACCTCTGTCAACACTGCTCCAAACACAGAGGAACTGTGATGGGCACCAGTGTGGTATCTCACCCCCATCCAGGGCCTCTCAGATGAAGCCTGCCAGCAGAAGCCAGAGGCACTATCACCTGCTCTTGAGTTCTGGCAGCCCCTGCCCCCCACGCCCAGCTTGGATAGTCTGCAAAGAGGCAGAATAAGACACCTCAGTTCAGAAATAACACTGAGCACTGCCTGTCTCACTGACAAGTCTGTGCTGGTCCTGGTGCTTGCAGCGGTGGCCACTCCTCCATTCCTGCACCCACGGAGTCACTGGTGGCTGCTTGCATGGAGGGAGTAATGCTCCACCTCCACTGTCACTCACAGAGCACAGGAAGAGAAGGAGGATGTAAAGGGATACGTCCAGCAGCAAATCATCCCCTACAGAAGAGGTGTCTTTGCTAATTCCCAAATGCTGATGTGCAGCAGGAGAAAAATTTCAGATGCAGCCCTGCAAACAGCCCCAGGCTGTTCAGTGTGACCCAGCAGGTTCTGCAGGACGGGATTCACAGGACACAGAGATAGTGAACTTCTTCCCTGTGCCAAGGGACAGGAATGAGAGGCATCACAGGAAACATATGGAGAAACACCAGAGGGACCTTCAGGAAGGAGGAAAAGAAGACATATACTTGTTATTTTGGCCTGTTCTAAAGACGTAATTGTAAGTTCCAGAGACATGCCTTGGAGATGATGTATGATGGGAGAGGGGCCATCATGTGGCATCACATGTTAGCAATGCCCAACCACACCGTATGTCTCAGGCTCATTCTCAGCTGTACAAGACATAAGAACACTGCAATTATGCTGTTGAGAATATTAGTGGTCTATGACATGCTCTCCTTTAGTTCCCTGTACTGATCAGAGACAAACAGAACTAGCTCTCTTTATTTTTAGTCCCTGCAATCTGAGGCAAATTGGTACTAAATGTTGCCTTCCAGCTATAGTGCTGATTTGACAAAGTATTTATACATGTGCTTAGCACTGGAGGCAATGGAAATACTTGTACTGAAAGGTCTGGTCATAAGAACTCTGCTGGGTAAGACCACAGACTCATGGGGTTATGGACTTGTAATTCATCTGATTAATTGATTTTACATGTAAAGAAAACACAGGAGAACATACACAAAAGATGTTTATCTGCGCTAGTTTTCTGCTTAGATGTCAGAACTGAAAGAAGGAGGACTCTTCCTTTTGATTTGGTCTTATTTCAAATCTTTTTCCTATTATTTTTAAAGATATAGATCTGAAAGTAATACTTTTCAAATAAGGTCAGCCTTAAGCTACTGAAAGAGAGTCCTTTCAAAAGCAATGCTGTGGAAAGTGACCTCACAGTCCTGGTCAACAGCAAGTGGACTCTGAGTCAGCAGTGCCCTGGCAGCCAGGAGGGCCAACCCTGTCCTGGGGGGCATCAGGCAAAGCATCACCAGCCGGGCAAGGGAGGGGATTGTCCCACTCTGCTCTGCACTGGGGCGGCCTCACTTTGAAGGTTGAGCCCAGTTTTGGGCACCACAATAGAAGAAAAATATTAAGCTATTAGAGAGTGTTCAAAGGAGGGCAATGAAGATGGTGAAGGGCCTTGAGGGGAAGCCGTGTGAGGAGTAATTGAGGTCACTTGATGTGTTCAGCCTGGAGAAGAGGAGACTGAGGGGAGACCTCATTGCAATTACAACTTCCTTGTGAGGGGAAGAGGAGGAGCAGGCACTGTTCTCGTTGGTGACAGGACTTAAGGGAACAGTCTGAAGGGGAGTCAGGGGAGGTTTAGGTTGGATATTGCAAAGAGTTTCTTCCTGCAGAGGGTGGCTGGGCACTGAACAGGCTCCCCAGGGAAGTGGTCACAGCACCAAGGCTGACAGAGTTCAAGAAGCATTTGGATGATACTCTCAGGCACATGGTGTGACTCTTGGGGATGGTCCTGTGCAGCGCCAGAAGTTGGACTCGATACTTGTGGTGCCCTCCAACTCAACATATTCTGTGATTCTTTGAAAAGTCAGTTTTTATAAAAATAGCCTTTCAAATCACAAAAGCAACAGAGATTCTACTTTTACTCTTTTTTTTTTTTTTTTTGCAACTCTTCAGAGACAGCTTTTTTAAAAAATACAGGTGCTTCTGCAATCCTAGAAGTAGAGTTAGGGTATTAACCCACAGAACCTTTATTTTAATCAATCCATTTTCAAGATCATAGCCAAGACTATGAGAGAACTGCACTTAGGAAAAAAAACCCCAAATAACAAAACACCCAAACAAATAGAAATAAGTGAAACTGTCTCTTTAATTGTGATAAAAGCCCAGCTTGTCATGTAGGTGAGGAAATTTCTTTCAGATGTAACAGCATACGATTTTAGTCAGTATCAACTGAACATACAGAGTAAACCAGTGGGAGACAGCTTCTGGAAATTAACCTGATTCATCTCTCATTTGTTTTTACAGAAGAAACAACAACCAAAAAAAAAAAAAAAAAGGTCTAGTAACCATGTGAAAGGAAAACATGTGTTGGATGGCAACATTCATACTCAGTAATGGGAAAAAAGTAATGAGTTGAAGGGAAATAAAGGTGAGTTATAATGAAATATTCCATAAGACAGTTAGCAAAACTACTCCCTTAATTAGTCACATAGGCATGAATCTGATCTTGCCAATGGTGTGTGAAAGCTAGATCAAAAGAAGGACAATGTCTTGTGGTGGCACTGGAATATGCTGCAATGGCTCCAGTGATGCTGAACTTTGTTAGCCATCAATGACGTAAGGTGAAAACAGCTGGCAAAGCACTGATGCTCAGGAATCCCATTGGAGAGAAACAAGGGTTATCAACAAAGACAGGAAGATAATGCAAGCCAGCTTGGACCTGGTGAGCACCAGGCACAGTGTTCCCTCCCCACAGGGAAACCCAGGCTTGATGCAGGCATCCAGCCCTCTGCTCCCTCCCACAGGCACATCATCCAGATGGAGCCCTGCTCACAGCAGCAGCGTGGGTTTGGCAACAAGAACAGACTGGTGAATAAAAATAACAGAACTGACCTTCCAACACATGTGGCTGCATGTAGGACTCACTGTCTAATTTTGGAGAATGGATAAAAAGTAGAAAATAATTCCAAACTCAGACATAAGATGAAAAGGGAAGAGACTGAAAGTATTTGTCATAGCGGAAAATCTCATTTTTTGAGTGTGTGAAGTCTTTCCATACAGACAATTTAGGGCAGTGAATAAGACTTTTTTTTGGCAGAACAGGAATCGAACATTTTGGGGGCCCTCAGGGATAAGGTATCCTCCTCTCAAAAGCCAGCTCAGCCTGGAATGAAGTAAGCAGGCTCTTGTACCTGTACAGAGGGAGGAAAGCGCAGCTCAGTGAAAGGAGAGACTTTGGTAAAAGGAAAGGCAAGAAGAGCCATTAATGGCATCATCTGGAAACAGAGGAATGTTTGGCTAGACTCTTCCTGTCAGTGAGTTATAACAAATGATGGATAAATTCCCAAGAGAAGAGGAGGGGGATTGCATTGCCCAAATCTCTTAAAATGCCATGTTTAGAGCAGTAGCAAACACTTTATTGAGTCAAATCTGTGCTGGCTAAGAAGTGGGAGTGAATGACCTAGCAGACCTTTCCCAGCTGTAATGCTGTGACCCACGACACACCAGCTGACGCAATTATAGCACCGATGCTTGACTTCTGTCCTGGGCACAGCTGTCACAAAGATTCAGATGCTGGGCTGTGGGAGCGCTTAATCCAGCAATTTAATCTGGCTCTGTGGTAGCTCTGTGGCTGCACAGAGAGGAGGGAGCCCAGGCAGCTCCTGGGTTCTTGCTGTGCAGCCAGTTGAAGGGATTTGCAGGGCCACCACAGTGACCAGACAGCTTTTCCTGTTTTGCTCACTCAGAATTCTTGCATCAGGTGATTTCTAAGATCACGGTTTTCACAAATAAGATGCAATTGTCTCCTTCTCCCTTAGTCCTGCAAAACCCTTTGGCTCATAGAGGTAGGTGCTCACTTTGCCAGGTGTGAGGTGAAGCTGAAAAGCTGGCCATAAAGCTGCCTTTTCTTTGGTTTTATTGAGTTCCTACTGCAAAGTACCTTTAAATCTTGCAGCAGCTCTGCTAAATTGGACCCTGTTGGGATGCAGGGAGCTGTGTGCTGCATACTGACGGGAAGCACAGGCTAATTAATTGCACAGTGATTACATTCACACACCTGCCCCAGGCTGGCAGAAGGTATCAGGTTGCTTGTTGGAGACAATAATAATGACAATGGTGATTTGAATTATTGCACAGTGACTGTACACTGAATTAATGACACCACCATGACTCATTGGTTTAGAAATGAGGAGCCACACTTGGCAGTTGAATATTCCCAGAAATGATCAGAACAGCAAGGCGATATAATCCACGGAATTCCATGTAGGTGCAGGCCTGGGCATACCTTTGCAAGGGATTTCAGAAATATTGCCACAAACCTGATGACACTAAGGGCTTCCTGGCTGGACTATATGGGGCTGGTCACTGAATTTCCCTGGGGCAGCAGAAACACAAAGAAATTGTGTAGTGTAGCAGCAGCAGAGACTGCCATATGAATTCTTCACTCCTGCACATTTTCAGCTTCTGCCTCTCACCAGAGCTGCTCTGAGAAGAGACAGAAGGTGTTGATAAATCTAAATCTTAAATTGGAAACCAAATGCTTCATAGTGCACTGATAAGTAATGACTGGGGGCCTTAGTGTTGTTTAAATAGATTTAAGAAATAGGAGCTAGTTTTCGGTTATTAAGTTTTGTTGGTTTTACATATTCTTCTGAAAATTAGAAGATAGTAAGAGAGAGTGAGACAAGGGTTTGCTGTGCCAGCCTCAAGGAAAGATATAAAAGGGCATATTCATATTTATAGCAAAGCAGGAACCACAGGTCATAAAATGTGTTTCAGCTGGCTTGCTACTGAGGGAGAAAGATGGACAAGTGGCCATAAACTCCACATGCCAGGTGACAGGGAAGCTTTTTTCACCAAAGCCACCTGCTACCTCAAGGGATACCGTCTGGGACAAGCCAGCTTGTCTCTGAAGCTCACACATGGAAATCCTTCAAGCACAGCAGAACAGGTTACAAGGAGCACCTCCAACAGGAGGAAAAGATAGAAGCTACTGAAGCCAACACACCAGTCCCAGTGGAAGTGCTGGTAATTTCTGTCATTGAAAGAGAGAGTTGGGACCATGAGCCTTCATGGAGATGGGTCAGATGACAGTCCTGAGATTAAAAGACTGACAGAAAGCTCACAGCTCTGTTTTACATCCTCTGTCACAACAACCCAGCTGAACTCAGTTGTAGGGCTCTGTGCCTCTAGTATTAAATCTCCATATCCAATATTTCCATAGTCACCTCCTTTCCTTATAGGAACAATCAGAGTTATGTAAGCAGCACCTAAAGTACAGCAAGGTTTCACCCATTAGGCCCTTGTGACATACACAGCTAACTATGTTTTCTTTGGGTTGATATCACTTCTGATTAGACAGATGTTGAGGAATGCATTTAATGCAGGCAGTTTGGTGCACAGACTCATTAAAAATTCTTGCTCAGACATGAATTCATGTGCTGTTACTTTCAGTTCACTGTGAGGAAAATTATGCAGTGCCTCAGTTACAGGACATCAAGCGTCATTTCCTTCTGTCTTGGAAGTGGTCATATCTTGATGCCATCTTCTTAGTCTCATAAGCTTGTCTTTGGTCACTTGATCAGTTCAGATCAAATTAGTGCAAGAGGGAGGAGAAAGATTAATTTACTCTCTGGACCTGGCTTGGGTCACCTTGCTGATTCTTATTTCTTTTTTCCAAGAGGTGGTGGAAGTGAGACCCTGCACCCAATTTAGCTGCAGGGAGAGCTCCATAATCTTTAAACTTTTGGAGTACTTTCATCATAAAACAGAGTATTAGGAAGATGGAAAGGCAGTGAAGTGACATATTGAAAAATGCATAGCACAACAAATAACTCTGTGAACTAAATGTAAACCCTGATTTGCAGGAAAGTCAGGCTTTAGTAAATGCTTTTTCATAACAGAGCCAAGAGATCTGACAAAAATCAAACCAACAAACAAATAAAAAAATCCAGCAATGAAAACGCCAAAATGTAGAAAGAGAAGTTCTTGTGGCCTTCAGGTATCACACTCAGCTAAATGTCACCCTCTAGTTAGAAATAAACAAATTTCTTGTCTGATAGGCAAAAAGAAAGAGAAAATACTTAGGGTGTTAAGCAAGCCATGGGAGCTTCCTGCACTGTAAGGTTCTTGGATGCACAGGTAAATTGGATAATGGAAGGGATGGGACAGGCTTGGTGTGCCCCGTGAGGCAGGCTCGCTGTTCTTGCCACCTTGTAGAGTGCTTGTATTACTGGTGCACCCTGGGGACAAGCTCATAGCTCAGGAAGCTGTGCTTCTCAAACTGTGGTCTGCGGAGAGCTTGTGGTTGGCAGAGCACTTCCTCCTGCTCACTGGTCCCCGTGTTCCTACTCGACTTAAATGTCCACCCTTTGACTGTTTGGTCTTTGGACTAGAGTTGATGGCCTGCATGTCCAGGCCTTTTGCCTCAGCCTGGAAAGGATCATGCTTAATAGCCAAGGGAGCAGCTGTTCCAGCTGTCAAAAGGTGAAAAAACCCACGGGTCTCCTAAATACCCCGACACTTCATAGCTCAGCAAAACTGTTTCCCACCTACTCCACTTTCTGTTACAGGCACCCTGTATTGCAGCAGTGAGGTTTTGCGCCCTGCAACAGAAGTCTCACTTCTGTGAGCTTTTCTGTACCTGCCAGGGATTTCCAAATGCCTGCTTCTGTGGAGGTTAGCAGGGGTTTGCACACGCAGGCTGCAGACATCCACCTCTCCCCAGCTGGACCCTGCGCATGTTCACATATGCTTGCCAAAGTGGAGCAAGTCATCACCCTGCCAGGGAGCTCCACTAATGGCACAAAGGAATCAGGTGAGGGACAGTTCACCTCCGCTTAAACCATTCATGAATTCAATAAGCCCTCACGGCCCTGGTCACATAATCCAACAGAGGAAATTACAAAAATGAAGGAGTGCTATTATATTTCTGGGTGGAAAGGTGTCATAGCCACTTGTGTATGTGGAAGAACACTAATTTGTGTGTTCATTTATTAAGTAACAAGTGGTCACAGAGTTTTCTGCTCACATATGACACCAGGTTGCTCTCATACACTACAGAGTTCAGCTTGAAGGTCAGATAGATCAGCACCACACTGGAGGAACTGCGTGGACTTGTACTGCTGCCTGCAGAGCACAGCAAGGACAGCTGAGCTAGCTTGAAGGAGCCTTAGGACCAGGCTCTGCACAAATCCATGGAGATCACTGGCACAATAACCAAGCTTGTGCTAGGCTCCGGTGCCCTGCCATTACCAGGTGTAAAGCTAACACATGTACTTTTCCTCCTTACTACCACCATACAGGCAAAGGATGTGACTGCAGCTGCTGTGCATTAGAGCTGAGAAGAGTCTTGTCCCCACTCGAAGATCAGGAGTCAGGTCAGCGCTGCAGAACCTTGCTGGACAAGGGCTACTGATGTTGTGAGGGATATGTAACCATTGTTACTCATCAGAACATAAACCTGGTGCTTAAAACCAGTGGTAGTTCTCTAATGGCAGGAGCAGCAGCATCAAGTTGCTCAGGAGAAGAGAAGGGGTACTTGCAGTGTTTCCCTGTAAACCCTCAAACTGTTCTTCCTCCTAAATTAGTCAAGCTTAGTTGCAAGTGCCTACAGGGAAGCAGCAGCAACACCCCTGTCAGAGCCTCTTTGACCTTGCCAAGAACGTTTCAGCACAAGAGTGCTCTCAAGGAGCAGGGAGGTGCAACTAAATGTTTATTAAGTTGCAAGCTTCTCTGAGTTTCAGTAGGTCTGTCCCTCCATTTAAATACACAAAGGTGTATATATTGTAAAGAATTGCATGTGCATAAAGCCTCAAATACAAGCTAATTCATACTACTGATACTTCCTAGGTCAGCTCTACTACCAAACAAACCTCACACTCACACTCACATAGACAGAAAAAAAGACAAAAAACAAACACCAAAAAATTCCCTGAAGTAAGAGTCTTTCTTTCAAAGCCTCCCCTTTTTTTACCCTCAGTCTACCTGTTTCCTGCCTTCATTAACACCAATGGAATATGCTGCCTCTGGCCCCACTGGGGCTGCTGTATCCTATTGGTATAAAGGGTCTTGGCTGGCATTCCCCTCACAGAGTGTTCTGCCGTCTTTATGTAACCTTGCACATATATGGTTTGCATTCAACAATTTGTCTAACAAACATCAATGCTCTTTCTCTTTGTACTCAGTCAAAACATACTTTTGCAAGTCAAAACTGCTTTGCAGGTTTTATTATCTCTACTCCCTTTCTAACAGCAGACAGCTAACGATAAGTCATTCTCCCCCATATTCATAATCAGAGGTTTTCAGGACATTTGTCCTTCGTCTATTTCAAACCCAAATTTTTCTCTTCAGAATTTCACCGTATCAGCAAAACTCAAGATTGTTTTTTTAGTGTGGACACAACGAAGGATGGTTTATACTCCTGCAAGGCCCATTGCACAGAAGAGAGCTGCTGAAATTCCAGCCTAGCCAGGGCTAGAGGGGCTAGAGAAAGGACATCCTTCTGAACAAAAAGCTGCAAATATGTTTGCTGGATAATTCTACTTCTGTTTCTCTGGAGAGGTTAGTGCAGTGCAGGAGCCAGAAGCAAATGTTTGGAAGAAGAGAAACAATTTCCTAAACTGTAAGATTTATAAGGAAGGTCCAGACCTCCCTCACCCTCCTGTGTCAGTGCTCCAGAGGGGGCCAGCCAAGCCACCAAGACAGATGGGCTTGTTCTCTGCATTCCAAAACCACCCGAAGTGCCAAGAGTCCAAAGCACCCCCACTTTGACAGCAGGGCCAGGGCTATGGACAGAGGTTTTGCCCTTTCCTGGCTCATCTGGAGAGGAAGGAAGACAGGAATGGAAACCCGGGGAATGCTTTTCTACATTGTACTCGCTTAACAAAGAGGGGAAAGGGAAACGGAAAATAAAGGGGAGGGACAAATTTCCAATTCAAACTTCATTAAGAATAGACTGTGTTTTTGCTTTAATAAAGCAATTCTGTTTCATACCTCATATATCAAAAATTATTTGAATCTGCATGATGTGTTAGAGTCAAAATCATGGCCCAAAAATGAAGAAACATCAGACTAGTTACAAAAAGTTATGGCTTGCTCACCCTGTGAGTGAATGTAGTGTAGACATATGAGACACACCAGACACGAGGGGCTAACCACACTGACTTGCATAAAGCTCAGCAGTCTTCCTCTCTGCTAAGAAATACCTGTAAACACTTACCTCAGCCCTGGTTTGCAACTAGAAATGATCATTTTGCCAAGGGAAATAAATCCTGGACTTCCATTCTGCAATATCTGAAGGAGCAGCGTGTCGGCCTTCTGAGGTCCCCCCTCATAAGGCACCTCACAAAAAGGGCTTCAAACCAGCCACTCACTCACTGATCTGTGGATTCACTCACACACAAATATTGGTATTTTGGGTAAAATTTCTTTCCAATGTCAGTGTGAATGGATTTTAATATGCAGTGCTCTTAATAAAAAAGATAAATATCTAAATTTGTGATCCTGCTTTTTGTCTGTCATCCTAAAGCCTTACTCCATCAATTTCACAGTCCTCATATTTGACTTTGATTAGGTATTGGAGAAATGTGGTTTTATCTTGCCTTATGATCTGATAGGATCCCTTCCTGGATTCACACTGGGGCAAAGTTAGAGATCTGCCTTTCTGAGGGAAGGAGAGGAAGAAGAAAAGGCCTTGTTGAGGTATTTCAAGGATATGGAAAGGTGGTGAAAGGGCATGGTTCCCCACCACCTCACCACCTTCTAGTGGGGAACACCTCTAGAAAACCTAGAAACACACAGAAACTAGAATGCTTCTCTCACCTCTCAGGGTGAGAGAAGCATTCTAGTTTGCTGGGCTAAGTTGAATGACCTGTCCTGTGGATGGCCACAGCCCTCATCATCCTGTGCTGGTGGAACAGCCTGGGGCCAAAGGTCTTGTTAGTGAAGCAGCATCAGAAATTGCTAAAATGCCCCTGCGGTGACTGAGAGCTCAGCACATGACTGCAAAACCTGCCAAGCAGCAAAGTAAACCTGTCAGCTCCCACAGACCCCACTAAACCATTGCTGGGACCTTGTTTGTTCATGTAACTGTGATTATGGTCAACTGTTCACCAGGGTTATTATGTAAGTAAGTCATGAGCCAACTGCTGTGGGTTCACAGTAGTTTAAGATGATCCATAACATGGTTGCCTTGGTCGTGGCATCCCCAAAACATCAGTGCTGCACCCAACCCCACCTCCAGGCTGCTATTGCTTGTCTGACACTGGGGAGCTCCAACTCAGGGAACCAGAGGGTGGAAGAAGGTTTGTGCTGGACACAGCTCTCTAGCCTGGTTCCCTGTTCAGGCTGGTGAGCCATGAACAAATATAAGACTTGTATTCAGCCCACTGGCACCAATCACCCTGAATTACTCCCTGGAGCTGCTGCTTTTCCAGTAAGACCAGAGATCCTCATGGACGTGTAGGCTCATAAATGGGGCACAACAATTAAACACCTAAAGTTAGGCAGGGTAAGTCCAGCCTAGGTCTAGATAGCTAGTCCTAAATAGCAAAGGGAGATAGCAGAATGACAGGCCAAGGACTAACCCCACCAGCTATCCCTATCTCAGGCTGCTCCTCACAATCTCTACTGGTCTCCAAGCAAAAAGGACCCATCTCTGCTGGGAGGGTAACATAGTCACTTTCCCTTTTGGTTGGAAAGGTTACCAATTAGATCCAGTCTAAAAGTATTTAATTTCTAATCCTAAGAAAGGATTAGAATGGGAGCTCAGTACAGAATTATACCAAAATGTTCTGTGTTACATATTTGTTCTCTGGACAGAAAGTTGCCCAAAGCCAAGCTCTTTCATTCTACTGATTCAGCAGGAGAAGCTCTGAGCTTTCCCTGGTTTCTGCTTTTGTGGGGGGTATCAGGAGTGACAAATTCCTTGAAGTGAACTCAAGGGGGTAAAAAAGGAAAGAGAGAAGAGAAAAATTCTTGGCAGGCAAGATGAAAGGTTGGGCCAGGTCCCAGGCTGTCATTTAGCCAAATATGTGGGACAAACTTTTTTTGCCTAGAAGTCTGCTAGCAATTTGCAGAGCAGTGATGCAGGTAGCCAGCAGTGTTGTCAGTCTCCAGACTCTGCTATTTGTTGGTCTTTTTCTGTTTCCTTGGTGAATTTTTCCAAGCAGCAGAAAATTTAATCCAGTTCACAAGGGGCTGCAGCTGCTTTCTGTTCTGCCCAACAGCTGCTTTTATAAGACAGAGGTTTCAAAAGACTGGCTTTCTTCAGAGGGCCATGGGAGGGATGTACATGAGCTGCGTGGATTCCCTATATTTGGCAAAGTTTCTCCAGCATTCAGAAGGTTGTCTGTGTTCAGCTGGTTTCTACAAAACACTTGAAATTCCCCAACAATACATTATCCTTGCAAAAGCAAAGAGAAAGTAGTAATTAACAGGGTCAGGAGATAATTTCAAGCAGTAGGACAGGTCTTTCAACCCTACCAGGAGCAGTGCTCATACACAGACCCCAAAAAAATCACCCAGAGCAAATACTAGCAGTCCCAGCCTTTGCAGGGCCATTATCAAAGCCAGAATTCCAGCCCTGGAATTTCAGAGAACAACTCTCAGGGAGGTTTTCATTCTCCTCTTTATCCAGGGCAATGGAGGGTACTACAGAAAGGGCAGTCCCCTGGCCCCCTTTCCACACCCTCCCAACACAGCACTTTTGCTTCAGCTGTAGAGGCTGTGTAAACACTGAGGAAGCTGCTTCAGCTCCATAATGCAGCAGGGAACTCATCCACCAAAAAGAGAAGGCTTTCTGTGAAGTGGATCATGTTTCTAGCATCACCCCAAACCTAAAGGTTGGTTCTGGGGCAAGACTAGGGTTTCACTGTTTAACAAGCATCCAGGGCATTGGGCTACAAAAGTAAGTTACTATAATAAAATCCCCTCCATGAGTTTGTGCCTCAGTTTCCCTTCCTACAATGGCAGTAGAAGATACCTGCCTTCAGCTGGTTGTTGGGAGGTTTAATATCCATGAAACACCCAGAGATCCTTTCACACATACAAGAACTTTATAGTAATCACACAAGGTGATTACAATTACAGAAAACACTTGTCCCTTTTGAAGGTACCTGTAATGCAGAAAGCAGAAATCCTTTACTTAGAAATAAATACATCCCCTGTTTAGAAAAAAGCTTATAGAAAGTCTGAGACAGGCATACGCAAGTATGTATTCATCCATTTGAGAAGAGCTGCATTCCATAGCACTCCCTGGCTCGCATGCATCTAATAGAATATCTATTTAGGAAAATGTGACTAGCATAACCAGCTATGCAATGCTCACATCTGCTAATCCTTTGCTGCTCAAGTAATCACCATCCCTTGCAAAAAGATTTATACTATTTTGGGTGCAGGCAAAAAGGAGCTAAGCACTTCAAAACTCTTGCAACTGATTATCTTGAGGGAAGCATTGCCTTAATGTTCCCACTCCAGCAGAGTATAGAGGGATTTTATTTCTGGAGGTAGGTAGAATTACTTTAGATAGCTCAGGCATTGAATGGACAGAGGAAAGGCTTGCAGCTGCAATATTTATCATCTTGGGTGCTGCTTGTGGCCCTATTTCATTTGCACAGGTTAAACAGTACCGCTTCCTTGACCACAGCTGCTTTGCAGGGCTGTGCTATCAGGTATTTTCACTCCACCCCTGAACTTCATAGTCAAAAGACACCAGCTGAAAGCTTGCCTTGCCTCTCTGAGACATCAGCACCTGACAACCTGGGACAGATCCTGAACTCAGGCAGCTCCAACTCCAGAGAGTTACTCCAGACTGACATCAGTGCGTGGCTCCAACTAAGCCATGTGCATCTGTATGTTTTAGGGATTCCCCCTGTCGCGGGGGAGGATGGGATTGGCACTGTGTTCTTGCATTGTAATGGGTGCCAAACCAAGTGCTGGAGGGAGAGTGGGGTGCCAAGGGTCTTGGCAGAAAATACAAGCAACACAAGCAACCTGTGGAACAGCCCATGCTCCTCCACAGCAGATGGGGTGCAACCACTGCACAAGGACAACTCCTCCCTCCCCTATGTATCACAGGCAGCCCTCTCTGGCAGAGAAGCATAGAAATGGTTTGACAGACATGTTTTAACCCCTGCAGACACTGGGCACCTTTTTTGATATGGATATCTGTCTGCCTGACTGCTCAGCTGTCATCTCATTGCCTCTTCTCTTCGTGCAACTAGATCAATGCCAGAGCCAGGGTGTGCCCAGCACCCTCACATCTCCCACTTTCCAGTACAGATGTGTCCCACCTCTGTAACAATGAATTTCTCCACTGCTGGCTGGCTTTTGTGGAAGAGCTGTGCACCCTTGTTCAAGTGGTGTGCACGCGGGACAGGACACGGTCACATATGTTCCCCTCAGGCACTTTGCTCTTCAAATTCATGGGCAGCCCCTACTGATTTCACCCCACAGGTGCCATACTATGCCCCCTGCAGCCCATGGTAAACTGACTTAGCTTTGAACACATTCTACAGCTTGGAGAACATAGTCAGAAACACAGGACAAGCCCACCAGGACATGCCCACTGTACAGGCATTGCCTCCTCTTATTCAGCAAACTCTGGAGAAGAAAGCACCTTCACTAAAACTCTTATGTACCACCTGTGCCCAAATTTAAAGGAAGACATTTTCTCATGCAAGGCAGACAGGCAGGAATGATTTTAGAATATTAATGTTTGAAGGTGTTTAACATTATAAAACACCTAACAAGCATTCCAAATCCCCCCAGCTCAGACATAATCATCAACAAATATTAACAGTGACAAAAAAATCACTTACCTGTCTACATACAACCCTCCTCCCCCCCTTAAAGTTTTTAGAAATGTAGCTGGGGAAACAAAAGTTTGGAGAATTCTGATCTCTCATCTTCAAATTTAACATGCCATAGGGGCTCTTTCTCCTAAAATACATATAATTAATTGACTAGCAGAATTTCTGCTGTAGATCTTGCAACCCTGAGAAACTGATGTATGTACCCTACCTGAATAGTATGGTGTCTTTCAAGCCCTTCTCCTATTAACATCACAATTATCTTGCCTTTAACACCTTAAAAACTCTTAACAAATTTTAGTTAATAAATTCTTATGTTTCACTGGTGATTGTGGTGCTGATACCAAGCTATTATTCGTTCTGTGACAACTGTGGTACAGGGAACATAACATCAACAAGCAGGAGGCCTTGATTTTTGAAAATAAGCACCATTTACCTAGGGCTCTACTTATCTCCTTATCTGTACTGCAATACCATTCATAGCTGGAGAGGGCCCTTACCTCCCTCGACTCAAACTGGCCCAGTAATGCAATGTGCGGGTGAGGCAAATGGATGTGGTTGCATCATCCTTGAGGAGAAACTCATCCACAATCCAACCACCCTGGGGCCAGCTCCAGTGTGAAATGCTAGCCAGTCAGAACCCCACAGATGAAGAAAGTGGAGAAGGAGAAGACCAGGTGCATTTTGTGCTTGCTTACCAGAAAAGGGACTCTGTAGGGACCTGAGAGAGGCCACAGGAGCTCCTTGGAGGATGCATATGTGGAGGTGGGTGAACAGAAGTGGAATTAAAGACAATTGAGGGATTTTGTCTTGCTCCTACCTGGCTCTAGATGAAGATTTACTCTAGAGATTCCACTTTAGTTACTCATGGTGAAATAGCTGCCCAACACCACAGAAAAAAATTAATCTCAAAATTAGGATTAGGAAGTTGTCTAGGACACAGACTGCATTGCAGACCACTGCAGACCAGTGCCTGCTCTGAAATCCAAGAGTCACAACTTAATTGCCTTTCTAGCATGATTTTGCATTAACTGCTTCCACTGGTTCTTGAAGGCCTTCTTAAACTACTCTTCTGCAGTGAAACAAAGTTTCCTTTCATTCTTGTTTTCTCAGTTTTGATCCACAACTATTCAGAAAGAGAAATCCAAGGTATTTTTTGGTAGTACGAATACTTTAAAACTACAGCATATTATGCTTTTCTTTTTTTAATTTTTTTTTAATCTGCTTTTTATTTAATGATCAAACATCTCAGGTTTGTAATATTCCTCAGAAGTCCCTTCCACATAAGGCCTCTGATCAGCTCAATGATCTATGATCTAGTTGCTGCTCGGAACACCAGGGCCGCCAAGACCAGGTTCGTCACAGCACCTCCCACACCTTGTGACTGTAGGATCACTCTGTACTGCTGACAGCATAACAAGAGGCATTATAACCTCTGCTCAGTCTACTGGAGAACATGTGCTAAATGTCCTTTCCCCTGGTTCTTTCTAATTCTAAATCTAATTAGAAAGATCATAACGAATTGTTAAATATCTAAATCCATTATCATTAACTTGTAATTCCTCACAAAGGGCAACTTAAACAATCATAAACATGCAGACATTCTTCCCTACACGGGGGGGGGATGCCTTTGTGATACAGTTGGGAAAGTGTCATAGACTCCTGGGACATCATGGGCTTTGGATGACCATATCTACCCTCTATTCACAGATCCGTCTGCACTAGAATTTGATCAGTCATTCCAAACAGCTGCCTTTTCTTTCTAATTATCCTTCAAAAGAGCTATCTCTTTCTATTCCCAAATGCAAAAAATGTTCTCTCTTTAAAATTATGAAGGCTAAAGGTCTGTGATGGACAGTATTTTCTCCAAGTTTCACTAAGGCACTTTATTTTCTGTGCTCTCTAGCAATCAAACCAGACAAGCATCTAAAACTCTGTGATGGGATCTTGCTGCAGCTTTTTTTTTTTTAATGGATTTGGTTTAGGTATTGGCTTTTATGTCTATTTTTCAGGTAATTTTAGAGATTCTTCTGAATCTCACAATGCTATATTGTTGGTCTCAGAGAAACTACCTATATTTACTGATGGTTGAGTTAAAATACAGTCCTACTAGCATTTGGAAAAATGTTATAAAATAGATAACCTCTGAGGTATCTGGAATACATACATGTGCTTTGATAAGGGATGGAGCCAGCCCAAATTTGTGCCAAGCAACCCTCACAGCTACTCTCCAAAGCACACTGATTTCTGTGTACGCCTGTATACACAGAGCAAGAGAGATGTACACAGCATACATGCACATTTTGCAGCCTATGTTGCCTCTAGGTTGGAAAGTCAACAATACAAACCAGCACGTAGCCATTTAGGACAGGAAGTAAAAAACTATATTTAGCTGAAACCATAGTAGAAAGTAGCTGATCAGAGTAGTGCTTGTATCTGTGGCCCTGTTCCTGTGAAGGCTGGTGTAGGACTGTCTGCAGTGATGAGAAGTTCCTGCTCAGGGGCAATATTGCCAGTGTGGTCTGTCCACCAGCAAACAATGGGACAGTTGCCTTCTGTGCTACCAGTGGGCTCCAAGCATCCACAAAGTTTGGCAAGGACTCACTTAATGGAGCACTGGAAAGATTGTATAACAAGTCGGTGTAGCTTTAAACATGCTTTTCTGTAAATGAATTTCAGAAGATTTTTGTCTCCTCCCAGGACATAGCAAATTGGGGTAGCTTTGGAGAGCACCTCCTGTGTATCTTTCCAGCAATATGCTGACCTTGGTGCAATGCATCTTAAGCACAAACATTTCCTTCTTGAGAAGCACCATCCTCCCTGACTGCAAAGTGTATCATTGCTTGACAAATAGCAGGTTTTTGATAACACTGATTTGTTTCCCTGCCTGAACTGTCCCTGCCCCACCTAAACGCCGCATCTCACATGTTCTAGGTCTTGATTTTTTTTCTTTTGAGCAGTACTTTGCATTGGGTCTGAGACCTCCTGAGGCCATCGGGACTTGTTCACCTGATTCAAATAAGTTTCAATTAAGCCCTTTACAAAGGATGGCTTTTGAGGAGTTTTTAAGAATGGTTTTCTTGGTTCAAACCTATAAATGTTGGTATTAGACTTATTTACGGCACTGCAGAGACATATATGTAGCCTGGGTAGAAGAGTCACTTGATAACAAAGCTTTTGTGCCCAACAAGTATCTAAGAGCTCCCATTCTAGCAGAAGTCATGGGTTTGATAGCATGCTTGATAGGATCTCGAGTCTGCTCTACACAAGGGATCAGACTAGACAATCAAAACAGTCCCTTTCAAAACTATAACCTGTGAACCTATCAGAGTTTTTCAGTTTCCTCCAGTGCTTTACCTCTTTATGTCTAAATTCTTCACATGAAATCTGTTGACTGTGATGGTGGGTTTTGTGCCAAAAAACATCACCAAAAAGATGCACAATCATTACTTCCTTAGGTAACCTGGTGTCCCAGAAATGAGAACCACTGTAACCCACCCCAGTTACCTGAAACAGCCGCTTTCTCAAAGGACCACTCAATATTTGCATATAACATCTGTCTCAGTTCCTGTCTGCTCTACTCATCATCTCCCCCATACATCTGCCAGATGTTGGAGTGAAGGCATATATCTTTTCATGAAACCATGGTCACCATGGTCAAGCAGCTCACATTTCTCCAGATGTTTTGTGATCTCACCACTTATTAATGTTCCTAGGAGTTAGCCTGACTCTAGGTCAGAATTACCAGTTAAATTTCCCTGTTTCTGTCCCACCCCACTTTGGAACAATTTGACTAGACTGGTTGCTATTCAGTCCCTAGCTACACTTCTCTCTCATTCCTCTCTGAGGAGCTACTAATTGTGGAGGCAGATTTCTCCCCAGTGTCTTTCTGCCATTTCACAGGTACAAATCAGCCAAACCTCCTTCTGGATTTGCTACATGCAGAATAGATGACCCTTCAGTCATTACCAAGAATGGATACTTCTCAAGTTGCTGGTGTACTTCTATAATTTGCATTGCCATAGTTTCTGGGCATGAGTAAGATTTCTTTTTTAACTATAACGTGAAGACTATGGCGAACTCAGGTACAATCTCAGCAATTGCTCATGCAATTTTTTGTGCACAGAATTTTAAAATCAGGTCCAGATTCTCCACTGGCTCTTGCCCTATGTTACTATATCTTTTGAAAGTGACTAACTTTATTTACACATATTTTGTGAAATTGGCACCTAATTCACTGTGACCATAACAGGAAATCAGCTAAACACTATCTAGAAATGTTTCTAATTCTGTAATGTGTTGGAGGTCACAAGGTATGCATGCTGAAGTGTAATTTTGAGCATCTTCATGACCATTATAACATGTAAACAGAGAGAGTTAAAATAGCTTTTAAAATACCCAAGTTCTTTTTTATGAGTGGGAGATAGATTGAAAATAATCAGTTAATGAAACAAAAGGTCATTCTGCTAAATTGCTCAGATACTCAAAAATTTATGAAGAATGCATACAGCATGACCATTGATGCTCCAATATTCCTCCAGCTGCTTGATTTACAGTCCAAATCTAGAGTCTATGGCTTGTTCACTTTCTCCTGCAACTTTAGACTGAAAGCAAACCTTTGCAAGCACGTGGCTCCTTTCAGAAGAGCTGAGAAAGTGATAAACACAATTTATCTTTCCGTTTATAATACTTAACTTTCTAACTATTAGAAATGCAGGGAATATCTGCAAATTCTCTGGCTTACCACCCAGGGAATATCTGCAAATTCTCTGGCTTACCACCCAGTAAGTTCCTCTTACCAGTCTACAGGGATTGGACGCTTACATTTTTTCCTTATGGCCATGTGATCTTTGTCCCTCAGTGTGTAACATTACATGGAACTGAGGAATTGCACCTTGAAACAGGAGTGGCATTGTTCCATTTCATGCAAACAACTGAGCAAGACAAAAGTGGTGACAACTGTAATGCAGGTTTCTCCCTTCATCCCCCCACTCCATGTGTGTATTTGGGAACAGTGCTAAGGTGAAACCATTGCATAGTCACCTGTCAGCAGCAATTTTACCTCCTTTTTGATTGAGTGTGCTCCAAGTCTGGCAGCACCCTCAGTGACTGAAAACACAAGTATCCCATATCTATCCACCCACACATCTTCTACTGGACACTTTACAGGCATATCTGGGAGCTTTTATTAACAGGAAACAGGCTGTCCAAGTGTGTCAAACAGGTAAGAAAAAAATCTTAATATCTGGTATTATTATGTTTTTCCAAGGGGGGATTGACCAAAGGTTTCAGCAGCTGTGTAATTTCCCCCTGATTGTTTATAACAGGAAACAGAAATTCTCGGCTTCAGTACAGGCTTCATGATACAACCAAGCCTTGGGAGGATTCCAGCCTTATCGTGGAATCCCAGGAGCTAGCTGACTGTCATCCCAGTCAAAACCCATTTTCTGTCCCACTATGTTTTCTTGGGGCTTGGTCCTGCAAGGTGCAGTGTTTGTTGGCCAGGAGCAAGGAAAGCCCATAGTCTTTTCCTGATAGAAAGTACATTTGAGGTCTCCTGGGACTCTGTGGATGGGGTTTGTGTATCCCTCAGCATGCAGGAGCTGGAGTGACTATCACTTCATAGGGACGAGCCCTTATCCACTTCTGCATTTGAGCAGAAACAAAGCAATCCTCCCAGAAAAGCTTTGTCACATTTCCAAAGCCAGAGAACTCCCTTTTTCTGTCCTTTGCCCTAAGCTGCAGCTGGGGATTCGTGCTGCTTCTTCCCTAAATAGCTACGATTCAAACTAAATAAAGGTATTGCAGTTTGTTTTTAGTTGGAACATGTTAGCTAAAGGAAATACTGTAAATTACAGCACAGTCTTGCCACACCATTGTGACTGTGTAGCTGATAACTCAGCAGTCAGCTTACAAATGCAGCCGAGAACTCCTTGTTAAGTAGGAAAAGGAAAGCAACAGTTATTAAAAATGAGCAGTCACTAAAGATTCAGGACTTACCCTGAGTCATCTCTGGCTCCCTTGTCTCCTTCTGATGTTTTCATCATTACAGCAAACTTTAAGACACTTTCTGTTTCACAGTGGCTTGAGAGTTCCTCGGTAAGAAAAGCAATTCCTTCCCATCGCTGAGCAGAACCTCCACATCCTCAGGTTTTGTACTGAAGATGGTATTTCAAGGGACGTCAGGGGGAGGATGTTTAAAACCAGCTTCACTCTCAGTAGTATCGGAGGGCAGAGGACTAAACAAGCACTGAAATGAAAGCAAACTACCAAGAAGATCCGATTTTAGCCTCTCTTATTTCTACTTCCTGTATTTATATGAATGGGGGATTTCAGGAAGAGGCAGTCTTTGGTGGTCAAGGGTGTGTGTGTGCATGTGTGTATGTGTGTGTGCGTGTGTGTGTGTGTGTGTTATAAAGCCATATTTAGTAGTGCAAGCAGGTTAACCTTGTGAGAAAGAAGGGCCTGAGACTGTTAACTTACTTGTTTCTCTAACTTCAGTAAGTTCGAGGGGAAATTTTTCCAGACCACAGGTATATCAGGAGGCAACGGAGCATAGTGAACTTTGTAAAGGATTTTGTAAGGCAGCAAAGCAGTAAGTCTCCGTCTGCAAATTCCTGAAGCATGTGTATTTCTACTGCTTGAGTAACTGGAACCAGATGGAGCTTGGAAACCTTTATATTTACACAGGACCTGAGAAAATGAAATGCCTAACACTGGCAGAGGACAGCTTCACAAAAACATTCCCAGTTAAAGCAAAAGCTAATGATAAGCTTGTATGACTGCTAGCAAATGAACAGCTATCCATGCTGTGAAGCTGCAGTCAGTCTCAGAGTACATTTGACCTGGAGTTATTGAAGTGATCAAGCAGTGTTTGCTGCACGGGAAATGCGACCGAATCCAGACCAGCTGTGGGAGCTGGGGACTGACAGATGTGCTGTCAGACAGAGCTGGTGGCACTCCTATTTGGCAGCCCCTTTGTTCCAGGAATACTTGATGTTAGGAGAAACATAATAGAAAAAATAAGGCAAAAGTAGGAAGCAGAGGTGGAGAAAAGCAATTGCACGGAACGAAGAGAGAGACAAAGGTGACTTTTTGCCCCTTTTATCTTTAGAAGGAATTTCTCGGCTTTCTAAAAATAGACTGTGCCATACAGCCCACAGCAGAAATGCAAATGCCAGGAACTGCCAGTGTATTGGCAAGAGGGGAACTAGACCTCAGTGTAGAACACCGAGCCAATTCTGCTGGCACTGAGCTAAGGGAGAGTCAGGGGGTCTTTACTATTACCAAGTCACACCTGTGTAACACGAGACCAGATTTTCCCAGGGTTTGCTACTGTATTTCAGAATGCTCTTTTCTCCTAAATTTCTCCTTGCTCCAACTCCTGGAGTAATTTTCAGACAATGGTGAACTCATTCACTGAAGAATGTAGTCCTCTTAGACAAGCAGGTCAGCTGAAATTCACTCATCCCTTACTGCAGGGTTGTCAGATCTCAGCTCTGAACCCTTCTGTGGGTTCTGGGCACAGAAGTCCAAGAAAGAAAAGATGTTCTAGATTTGTTCACCAGCTGGGCACCTTTAAAATACACCTTGGGTACTGGTACTCCTACATGCCTCACACAAATTCAGCTCCATCCCACATTTCCATTTCTCTCCCCTGCAATTTGGCAGGGACCAGGCTCACTCAGCATCTACTCTTGCTTTGCTGGAAAATAAGTTTGCTGAGACAAAAAACTCTAAAGTTGGGCTGCTTGCATGGACATCCTCAGATGGGAAAACCTGTTCACACAAATAGGGAGCTGTCCTAGGCAAAGACTAAGATTTCACAAGTGCAGAACATCGGAGAATGTTAAACAATTGCTATGATACTTTTAGGGGAAGCAGAAACAAAATTACTAGAACTATTAAAAAGCCTTGGGAAAAAAATGAAAAAAAATACAGAATACAAAAATCCATTATTTTGGTGCTATCTCAGTTTCATGTGATTTGACTGAAATATTTCACACCACTTCCAATGTAAAGAATCAAGTTTCAGGAATTTGAAGGTTTGAAATTAGTTTTGTTAAAGATACTGACAAAATTTAATTTTTAAAAATCTCATAATTTCCTGCAAAGTACTCAGTATTTCTGTAAAATATTTAAAATATGAAAATGAATGCAAATTTTAATGTAAGAAAATTTTTCTGGGCTCTACTAGGTGTTCTTTTAAGCCAGAGATTTGATAGGTTTGGAATGTGACACTGTGTTCTATTACCAGGCTTTGGAAGTAAACAAAAAAGCTGAATGACAAAATAACACCCAGTTACTTCAAATTGACGCTCCTCTGTCATAAATCCCAGCTGAATGGGGGAATTCCTGTCTTTTCTAGGACTGATTCACCCTTTCCATCTTAAGACACAGCAGGCTGCAGCCCATTTTTGTAATTTTATGCAGCTGAGTTGGAAAGGTTTAAAAATGGCTTCTGGGGGAAGCCATTAAGTACAATGAGCACTTTGGGTATAATAAAGTGCTTTGAGAGTATGCACAGATTACACGACAGTTCTGCTCTCCATACAGTAGGAAGTGGCTGCATCAATAATATGGCATGTGATAAGAGCCCGCAGGAATTGTCATGCCTATTGTGTCACTAATCCATAGATTATGTGCCTTTTATAGAGCCTATTACATAACAGATCATGATGGGTCATCATGTCAAGGATGGAAGGATTAAAAGAAGAGGTGTTTTTCACATTCAGATTCTGATTCTTAAAAGTTAACTCAGTGTATAAGAAGTCTTTTTCTTTCCCTGGCTTAGAAAAATTTAGCCTAGCATACACTCAAGAATGCGCCCTTATGCAAAAATCAAAGAATGCAGGATATCCCTTTTCTCCACTTCCATAAGACTCTTCTGTAGATGCACAGAAGCCCACAGTGGCTAATGACAGTTTTATACAGCAATAGATATTCCAGTCTCATGCATAATGCTTAAGAAAAATAAGATCAAGATAAGATTAAGCTTTGTTTTAACTTGCATCTCCTGGTTGTAAACTGGCTAGGAGTACTCATGAGAAGACTTGTCTAAGGAAACTGTTAAAACAGCAGACCATGAAATGAAGTTAAGTCTTAGCTCCTCTTTTTACCCTATTTTTTTTCATTTAAAAGCTTTTTGCAAGCCCCTAACAGACTGTACCAGAGCCTATGTACATATATACCACAAGTCACCGGACCCTGAGGTGGGCTACAAGGATGTTCAAAGGGGCAGTCCAGGGTAAGAAGGAGCATCTCCAGAGCCTGGGTCACTGGGACAGGAAAACAGTACTGTGCAGCCTTCGGACCCTGATTTCACCACCTCAGCAGCATCCAGTGCTGTGTGAATCTGCTGGACACCACTACCCAATGGGAGCAAGCAGCCAAAATGCTCCTGATCAGGGTGTTTCTGAGCTGGCATCACTGCTTCTGCACCAGTGCCTCACCAGAGCAAACTGTTCTCACACATTTCTAGTCCCAAAGGAGCAAATCTCATGTTTCAGGTTTGTACAAATCAAACTGAAACACTTAACTCACTCCAAACAATGGCTTGATCCAGGCAGTACTCCCTGGAATACAGGAAAAATGGGGGCCTTCTGTCAATCAGTTCAGCAGGGTCCAGATTTCACAAAAAAACCCACAGGCACGTATTCTATTTTGGTCCTGAAATTTTAGATTTTCAACAATAAATATGAGAATCTTTCCCATCTCATCATCTGAGAAAAAACCACAAATGTTCTAGTTGTTTATATAATTTATTGATAGTGTACATATTTTTATATAGTACATTATAATACTGACTGCTATAATCTTTATAAATGCTGAGTTAACTATTTTTTAAAATTCTCACAACAAAAATAATCAAATATCATGCCAACATTTTGTAACAAATTATCACATTAAATCCATTTGGATTCCATGACATATTTATCTGTACAATGGACCCCATATCACAGAGCATTCACAGTGCATAAGGTCACAGTCATTGAAAAAATAAATAACATGAGAGATTTCTGTTATTTACAGTTTACAAACCCATCCCTTTCTGTTTTTAAAGTAGGTCTAGAAAGTTTTAATAATATTTAAAGAGGTATTGCACCTCCTAAGGGTGCACTGCAAATGCCTGCAAGTATGAAACACAGGTTTTTAAAAGGTTCACGATTTATTTTAGTAATCATAAATAATTTTAAATACTTTCTTGCAATGGAGGAGATAGTGTGAGCCAAATTCTATGCTCAGTTCCACTGATACAAATTTGTGCCAACTCCAGGACATTAAAGAGCACTGGCACCACTCCCAAGAACATGAAGGCAAGAATTTGGTCATAACCTTGCTGCAGTTACAGCCATTTGAAACAGAGATGCTCTGCTGGGGAAGGAGATTTACAAGTGTTCTTTGCATACATCACTCATATATGAATGAAGGCCATAATCTTGCTGTAAAAATTCTGTGAAAGGAAGAATCTTTATTGTTGCTATTAATCTTTCTAGAGATTATACCTGTCTAGTTTTCATATATTCTGATACCTTTAGAATTTGTCACCATGCCTAGTGCTATAAATCCATCTTTAGATTTGTCTTTCAAGTTTATCAAGACCATCTCACTGATAGGATGGCAATGACTGCCTACATTCTTTGTGTAAGTGAAAAAGAAAAAGAAATGGGATTAAATTCAAACTGGCAATTCTTGTAAGAAAATATCCAAATGGCATTAGTTTCCCATAATCATTCATTTCTTTCAGCCAGTGCACTGTATGTCAGAAGTATGGGAGCAAGCAGAACCACATGAGGAACAAATCGCCGCAATCACTACACATCTCAGCCTGAGGAGAAGCAGCTACATGTGTCTCACATGTCAGGACAGGGATGTATAAGATTTCACAGATTTCTCTGGGGAGAAAACATCAGGATCCCACACATGGGCAAATGTGAGAAAAGTGTGTGCTCAAGTTATTCAAGAGGAGGTTTTTAAATATGTACACAGTAGGTCAGAAACTGGAATGCACACATCAGTTGAATGGCATTCTCCTCTTGAGCAGAACACTGATCACTTGCATACAGACTTTTTGAAATAGTTCAAGGGAATAATAAAGGATTTGGTACAGAATCGCTGGAAGTAAATGCTGTCATTTACCTGTGTAGCCATCAAATAAATCTCACCATCCAATAAAACAAAAAATGTGGAGTTCAGACTCAAAGGAATAGAAAGAAAATTGTGTAGCAAATGCATGCCCTGCAGAGATTTTCTTCTGCGTGTTTAAACACAAATAACTGAGAGAGATCCGAGGCTTGCAATGACAGATCATTATGCTCAAAGGTGATGTATTTCAATCAGGAAGATTCTTTGGTTTCACCTGGCTATCGGAGTTTAGTGTCTGTTTCATATTCCATTAGGTCTGATCTTTCCTTGGCATGAATAATCAGGCAGCATTTATACAGCTTAAAGCACTCTACCAAACCCAGCTAACAGTAGGACACAAGTAAATGGCATTACAATTGCAAGAAATCCAAGAAAGGAAGACAACAAAACTCATGAGGGATTAGTGCAACTAGAGCAAACACATAATAGAAACAAGTGCAATTAAAGCACAGTCACAAGGGAAATCAAAGACAGAATAGAATCTTCTCTATAATGGCTAAGTCTTAGATTAGCAAGGACCTTTTCTATTTGTTTATATGTTGACAGAAAGTTTACAAATATAATCTAAATCCAGGAACTAATTTTATGTTTGCTACAGCTGCAGCAAGCATATAAAAACAAAATAAAATTGGCACGCCAATGACTGAGCCAGGAGAAAGATGTTGCCTATGCTGTACCTGTTGGGAAGACTTAAGGTGTTCTTCTAGGCCAGACTTCAGCCCAGAGAGCAGCCCTTAGATCATCAAATAGACATTAAGATAACCATATCTGTAGCTTCTTGGATTTAGACAAGTAGGTCCTGAGCTTGAAATCTTTACTCGAGCAATACTTTATAATGCAGTACAATTATTATGGCAAATAAATGGAATCAAACACTGCTGAACTCAATGGAAACACTCCCACCTGCTTGCCGCAGACAGGATTGCTCCCTGTGGGTCTGTGCGGGACTGTGATACTCCAGGGGAACCGCAGCAGAAGAGAGCTGCTAAAAGCCTCCTTGGCCAGCTGTAATTTAGTTTTGATCCTGCTCATGCACACGAGGGCAGATGCGCAGTTTTGAAGTCTGAGACAAGGAACGTGTTACAAAAGTGGAAATCAGAAGTGGTATCAGCAGAGCAGAAGTCCACAGATTCTGGTCAAACCCTTTAATTTGAGAAATCAACAAAATCAGTAGACTACTAAACCAGTAAAATACAAGATCTGAATATGACAGAAAATCCAGAAACCATGCCCTACTGTCATCTTAGGACAAAATCCAGCAAGGCACTTAGATATCTGCTTAGCTTTAAGAATGGAACCAAACATACTGAAGTTAAGCTTTGCTGGATATGGGATACCTTTTTCTGAGTTGTATTACTTTCCAGTGTCAGTATGCTGGCAAAATTCAGATCACAGTAACAGCTTTCCTTCTCACATCCACCAGCTTTCTTTTCACTCTTGAGCTGAACATTAACTTACCGAACATTGCGACATACATTCCAAACTCAGCCAGCTAACTTTTGCAATGGTTAATAAAACAAAATGGCTACAAAATTTTACAGACACAATCTGAACAGCTGCAGGATAGAACTGTACTAATTGCAGAGAGCCAAGCACAAATCACTCCTTTTCTTGAGCTGAAAATGGCAAAATTTGTAATGGTTTCTTGACCACACAAGCAAATTTTTATTTATTTTTTTTGTATACATGTGAAAGGCACTAGTCTGTTATACTCAGCAACAGCTTCCTGAAGTACTGATACATTCTGATGTGGGTTTATCTGACATATAACAATTTGTCAATCAGATCTTTCTTGGACCATTCAGTTTATCTGCATGGCTTGGTGTATAATTTTATATTTATTTTAGCACATGGACAATGACTACTTAATAACCCTTTAAACTACTTCCCATGATTGTGTGTCATCAAGGCCCTGATACAGCATCTCACAATTCTTTGGCAAACAATACATCCTTGGTCATGTGGTGGTGTCAGAGGAGAACCCTACCAATGTTATTTGTAATGATTAGCACGGCATTATACCTGTCTCACAGGAGAATTTGCATGAGACCCCCTTGTGAAATGCAACATTAGAATTCAATATAAATTGTCCTGAAGTGGGTCTGTGTTTCAGGGAGGGATGTAGACAACAGGACCAGCCTCAGATTTAAGGGCAGTACTACGTTCTGAGACTGTCTCTTGCTAAAACACAACACTGTTCTTCTGGAGCAGGTCATATTCAATTTAGGCAGAGTAATTCTAAATTATGTGTGAAGGACTCATGGCATTAGCAAACACAAATATGTGCATATTTGGGCAGGGGGTCAGCTGCTACAGAAAAAAATTGGTGCCCATGTTCTTTCAAAGCCGTCTGGCTCAGAAATATGAAAGTACAGTACAATTTGCTATCTCTGTCTTTGATGCTCTCATCACTGTCAACTCAGCTTTCACTAGGCATTCAAAACTAGGGGACAGCAGGGGAAAGAGTATGACTAGAGAGGGATGCTCCTACAGCCACGCAGCAGTATGCTGCATTTTTACAGCCTTTCTGCAGCAGAAAACTCAAAGATGAACATGAATTCCATCTTCTCAGCTTTATACTGCAGCAAAAATGTCTTGAATGCCTGGAAATGGGGTCATTGGCATAGCTGAGATAAAATATGTTTACTGCCATGCTTGCCTATTCAATAAAGCATTTAAATAATGCTGTATTTTTGGCCCTCTTTAGGACTGGCTTGTTTAACAACCTTTAGATTAATGTGAGAAACCCTAAATGGATACTAATACTGATATTTGTAACAAAGTGTAAAGCAAATAACAAATGTGTTGCCCTTTGGGGTTTTTTTAGGATTACATTGAAAGGATCCAATTCCTAAAAAAAAAAATTCAACAGCAGAATACAGTCCTTAATTTCTACTAAAATAATTTTTAAAATAGCCTTAATTGTAAACACATTGCCTGGTGTAAACAGTATTCTGCATGTCAGCTGGCTAAATGTAATTATCTGTCACTTGTCAAAAGAAGGAACTTTCTGAGTAAGTGCTTATTTACTAATGTTTTATAGTATGTTCTCAGTGACTCCATTTTTTATATATAGTCTTAATGGAAAATACTAATATATTTAAAAACACATCAACTGTTAGTTGATAGGTTTGGTTTATAAATATTAAAAAAAATTAAAAAAATCTATGTATAAAGTTACTGTGCTTCTTTAGAAACTTTATGTGATCATTCACATACAGCTTCAAAATGTTTTTAAAGTTTAGTAGCAATTCAAAATATGCTGTCTCAGTGACTTTCAATTACATGACTGCTACAATGTGGAATGTTACCCATTATTTTAATACTCTGGGCTAAATCCTGCTGTTAATTACATCCAGAGTAATTCCTTATATCAGATTTATGCTGGTGGAAAGGATATCAAAACTTGGCTTCTAGTTGGGGTTGAAAAGAAGTATATTGTGCTTCAAAGCTTGCATGCAATCAAATCAAAGACCATATTCTCTTGACAGACTTGCTTTTGTCTACGTGATTCTTATCTGCACTGCTCCATAACAGACACTCATCTTCATTAAGCTTCTGGGAATAAAGGAAAAATGGTGAAGAATACACCAGCTTCTTGACTGATGAAATAGGCTTCTTCCTCCCACCAAGCAAACTGAATCAAATCCAATCATAATCAGGGTGGGTCTTGTTGTCAGAAAGTCTGGATTAGGTTCAGCTACTACTCTCAGCTGATAACAATAAGTGATAGTTACTGAGCACCCAGTTATATTTTATTTGTTTAGTTCTTCTAAATTTACACACTGGGCTTACAATGGCCAATGCAAAGTTTTTTTGTGGTGTAATATTCCACAAATGTCAGTTTATATTCATGTGTACAGCATTCATCATTAACAATATAACATATTTTTCAAGTATGAATTTCTGCATGTAATTCTCTTCTTCAGTATGCAGATACTCTGACTTCTAGTGTGCATCATCACAAGTGATACAACATACAACCATTTCCTCTTCTTTCTCTGCCACATTGTTCATGTTCATTGAACAGAGTGATAAATACCCAACGCTGCCACCAAAAACTGTCATTTCAGTTCCTCTATAAGCAGAGCACTTGAAGGGGGAAATGATGTCCTCAACAGTGCATGCCATGATATGTGCCTTGGACTTCCCGGTCCTGTAGTTGAGATATTTTGACTGAGCCAAGAAAAGTTCTGAACTTGCCTCTTATCCTTCCATAGAAAGCAAATGCCATAACCAAAAGAACTATAAAGATTTTCCTCCCATCCTCTTGCTAACCGTGGTGATGGTTGATTGTCTGCAAAAGGGGAACGAAAACCACAACAGAATGTCCAGAAATGTCCTTTTAGAGTTCTGCATAAGATCCACATAGCTTCATGTCTGAGCAGCAGTACCCAAAGAGGAGGAAAATGCTTTGGTTGCCTTGAGCTAGCATGTTAAAAGGAAGGTATGCTTTCCTTCCACGTAGGTAAAAGTGCTGTTAGCTGATGAAGCAGGAACGACACTCAAATTACTGATGGAAAGAAGGTAGAAATGTGAAATGCCTCCTGTCATTTACAGCATGTGTAATCAGAAGAAATTCAGTCTGTCTCCTTGTTGTGGTTTAAAGTTCTTCTCGGCACATAGGGAAGTTGACAAAGGTGAAGACATTAAACTCTATCATTATAGATAAACATAGGAAAACAGCATAAAGGAACAACACGTAGGTGCCTAATTTCCTGTCAAGTTTCCACTTATTTACATGGATTCCAAACACCTGCAAGCAAACAAAGTGCTAGTTAATTAAGCCCTGAAGGAGTCTTTTGGAAACAACCATTATAAGCTAAAAGTGAGCATTTTGAATTGGAGATCTTGTAAGAAGATAAAAATAAATTCTCAGTATTTTACAGATAAAAAAGACAACATATGTTTTTCTGATCAAGAAGAGAAATGAAAAGCCCAAACTAACAACTCAAACTCTGGTCTGACTCTTAGTTGTCCCAAGATTGTTTTACAAATATTTAATGAACTAAAGTAAAGCTCTGAACAAACTACATGAATGTCCCTCCCTTAAGTGTTCTCATGCAGATCCTTTATGCCCCAGTAGTACACCAGCACTTTCTTGCCCATTCTTTCAACAGCTTCAGAAGAGGTGCTTTCTTTCCTGTTTTGCTGAGCTCCAGAACTAAGCAGAGTAGTAAGTTACAGGTAACAAAGCAATGAAGTCCTCATGAAGGCATCTATTTTGATGGTTTTGAGTGGCTCTGAATTACTATTTGTTTTGCTCAAAATTCTCCACTGACTTTTGCTGGGAAGGTCTGTGAGAATCAGGGTATTCAGCAGAACAAAAGACAATAATAGATGCCTCGAACTCAGCTGATATGGCTTCTGTTATGAAAAGATTCTTTTCAGAAAAACATGAAGGGCTAGCACAGTAACACATCTGCATAATCTTCCCATTTTTTCCCAAAGCGCTGGTTACCAATATGCACGCAGTAACATCAGACACAGATCTCTACAGAACATCTTTGCTGTTTCACAGGCACTGTGCAGTATGGCAGACTGAGGATAAGACAAGAAAAGAATCTCACACCTTATATACTGGATACATTAGGAAGTTAGTAGCAGAGTGAACAGCCCTGGCCATTCTATCACTTAAGGCATGCACAGGTGATGTGAAGGTTTGTAAGACTGAGTCATGCAACAGTGTGAAATCTCCAGTGACAACCCCCTGCTCCTACAGAGCATCTACAAAGCCTCTCAGGCAATCAGTGAAAGATATTAGTATAAGTGGATATTTTATACCTTTTTGCTTCCTTATACCTGATTTGATTCTTCCTACAGAGGATTCCCTGTCAGTCAGCAGGATCAGACCTTAAGTACCAGCAAAATTCACTTTTGAAACAGAATTATTTTCCCAGCTTGACAAGTTGTCTTATAAGGGCAAGTGTCTTACAGGGAGTGACATTAAACATGGCTGTTCAAAGTCCTGAGGTTCAGAGCCCTCACAAACTAGTCCTCACTAAGGGTTTAAGCTACAGCACTTGATTAGTCCAGGCTGGTTTTGGAAATCAGAGATAAGGGCATAAGGTGATGGACCATACCTGGGTCTTGTCCCAGCATAAAGTAGAGACAGGTCTGGGGTATGGACCCAAGACCAAAGAAGTACTATTGGATCCCACAATATCAACACTGCCACAGAAATCTATGTGACCTACACATGTCCAGCATCTCTTGCACCAAATGCCAGATTTCAGTCCTCACTGAGGACAGTGGTAGCTCTTCAACTCATAGGATTGCTGGAGGACCGATACTTTACAAGAATCAATGCTAAGTATTTCTATTTTATCCTTCTATAACATGTAAATACCTAATAAGCATTTTGCAATTGGAATACTTGGAGGTGCTCAAATACTTACAGTAAGTGCCACAGATCCTAGCAAAAGTCCAACTGAATAGACCAGTCCTTTGCTGTTTATCTTAACCTGCGGGAATTAGAAGAGACTTTTAAAATGCTCAGCATGTAACTGTGCTTTGGAGATCAAAAATCAATTTACTGATTTATAGTGCACCTTCTGCTTTGAATAGCAACATATATTTTAAACTATGCAAATCCACAAGAGATTTTTCATAATGAAGAACAGGAAGATTAAGGAATCAAAGTGAATGTATAGTAATACCATTTCCATTAAAAAGGAAGTCAGCATTTATAATGGGATCTATGTTTAAAAATCCTCAGAAGAGAGAGATGTGCTGTTATCCTCATCTTACAGACAAAAATACTGAGGTACACGGAGACAGAATTGTGTTGGAAGTTGTGTAGTGAGTAAATTATAGAGCCATGAACTATTCATGGCACTATTTTTCTGCTACACTTTCTAATATAGTTCAGTTGACAAACTGGAAATTAATTGCACTGTGTGGAAGGAGAATTGCTTCCTTAACTTTGTGTTCCCTGGTAAAGAAATAATACCTTATTTAGCAACTAATAACATGCTCAGCAGGTTGTTTGGGTTTTTTAACTTATTTCATTTGCATGCTTTCTTTTCAGGATTTTTAAAAAATAGAATAAAAGATTTGCCAAGTATACGTACGGTTGATCCATAATCAATTGCCATGGTCTGCAAACCCCATGGAATGCCAAGTCCCACCAGAATGTCAAAGACATTGCTCCCTACTGTATTGGATACTGCCATGTCACCAAGGCCTGCAGAGAAAAAACAACAACTCTTTGATAAAATCAAAGTATAAAACCATTACTCTGTGTACTAGAGGAAACCAAAGGGAATGATCTACACTGATGCAATCCCCTCTACAACCGGCCAGAGTATCTGAGGTAGGGAGACAATTTCCATAATATCTGCATGACTTCTGAAAAAAGCATGCAAAAATTGTTCCCTCTTCCTTGTGCCTTGGAGAGCCTTTAGAGGGTGTGTGGTATCCATTCAGCATCTGAGTTCAAAGTCAGTCTTGCTCTAGGTAGTCAGCAACCACAGGGAACCTGAAGATTATGTATGGGATGCAGTATGTGGCTACATGACCTTTATCTCATGCGAACGAAGAAAAGAGATCCTGAAAATAACCCAACCAGATGGTAGTCAAAGATATTAAGCACTTCTGTGGGGCTCCATCAGTGGTAATTTCACTTCAGGAACAATAAAATGCTAGAGGAAAGGAAAAGAGGAGGGAATGGTGGTGAAGTAACTAGGTATTACTCAAAATCTAATACTTATCACTGGATGGCATCTCATTCAGAACCACTGAAAATGAATATGAGGAAGGCAGAATTCTTCTCTGTCCTTGCTAATTCTCCTTAGGCTCTGCCCTAACTATTGAATCACTTCCACAAAGTGAATCCTGGGAAAGCAGAACTCTGGCATAAATGGGACATGTCCCACAAACAGTTTCAGAGTATACACAGAGTGGAGACAGACACTACCACACCATAAATACAGTATCTTAACAGGAAGCTGCTGAGAGAAAGGCAATGCTTTGGATCCAAATTATGGTACTGTCCATCTCTACTATTAGATATTTGTCTGCACTCTGTCAGTAATGAACTCCCTTGAATTCAGGGAATGCAAAGTCCTTGTACTGTCTTTAAGGGAATCGGGATGCTTTTTGTCAAGGTAGTGCTTACTTTCACTTCCAGAGGAAACAATCCCTAAGGTAGTTTTGTCTGATACTACAGAAGAACTAATCTAAAGAAGCAGTCTGTTAATTTAAAAATGTAACATGTTTTCCTTGGTCTTGCAAAAATCTGTTCACTTTAATAATACACACGGAAAATTAATGCAGTAGGAAGATGATTCCATAAAAATTTTGAATAGTTTTTTTGTCCTGTTTTTTTGTGAGATTTGCATGCTCACAACAAATAATACAACCTGAAAAATTAAATATTTTAAATATATGATCCTTTTGAAGTAAGCAACATTTAACAGCACTACTTCTACCTCAAATTACAAAGGTGGGGCTTTAGACTACTTAATTTATCACTGCAAAACACTTTTGTTTGCCCAGTGATGTGTGCTGGAGATCTCATTATATGGAAAAAAAAAAAAAGCTATGGGAATTGAAATAGTGGAAAAGAATACAGTGTGGTCTTTTTCTTATTCTACTGCTGTACATGGGATCACACTGTCAACTTTAATGTTTTTCAACAACAGGAAGGGATGTTGCTACTGGTATTTTTCAAGCAAAAAAGGAAATGTAATGAAATTTAATTAAAATTTAAAGATACACGAGAATGTCTCTGACAATTTCAAATGCACAGCTGAGGAGGACATAGCTGAAAGGTATTTAAAACTCTTTCCAGTGTGGCTATTCATATGTCCAAGTGGGAAAGAGGTCTGCATTTGCATGAAAAACATGCTTGGAGCAACATCACTTCTGCTGGGTTCTCTGAAACCACTTCACTTCCCTGGGTTTGAGAGGTCTTCTAGAAATCAGTACAAGTTTTACATGGACAAGTGCTGGTCAATGTATATTCGCTAACGTAGTTTTTAATAACTGATATTCTAGTTTTGTCTACAACTTTTATCTTTTTACCCTGCTTGATTCATACCATGCATGGGATATCTGAGTGTTGAATTACCTTCTAGAATGCTAGAATGCCCAGTCCCAATAAGCAAAAGATAACAGGATAGGGATTACTTGTTTGATTTATAATAATTAGCAGAGTGTTTTGGCTTTTAATGAGGCCCTGAAACAGTAAAAATAAAATTAAAATACAATAAAATAAAACAGACCATTTGTGTGCATGGAGGAAGCAAATCACAGTGCGTGAATGTAAGATTGCAGTCACACTTCAGCAGACACAGTACCTTGTCTTGCTACTATCAAGCTGGCCATGCAGTCTGGGACGCTTGTTCCTGCAGCTAGGAAAGTAATGCCCATGATCACATCTGGTATCCCAAGGGTGTAGCCAATCACAGTCACCTGAACAACGAGGAAAGGAGATTAATTTACCATATCTGGAAAGCCTCCTCATTCCAATACAGTTGTGGCATACTCTTGAATTTGATTTCTGGTGTGGAACCTAACAGGATTAGACTCAGGATACAGAGAGCTAAAATTATAATAATTAAGAGTATGAGCTGAAGAGACTGTGCTACAATCACATGCCTTTCTTTAACAAATGAACAAAAGATCTGTTATCTGTTTTGAGATGCACATTTCACTCAGCATGAGCTCCTGCCACATGAACTTACCATCCACACCATGAAGTAGGAGAACAAGGCAATCCAGAAAGTGGATAAGATGAACGTCAGCATAAACCATTTCTCCCAGCGTGGTTTGCTGCAGTTTGGAATGGTGATGTAGAGCAAGAATATCAATGGCCATGTCAAAACCCATTTAATTTTGTTCATTTTTCCATCTGCAGGACAAAGAAAGGAAAGAAACAGTTTAGCTTTGCCATCACTATCCCAGGCCCAGTTCCATGCCTTTGAGCACAGCAGATGATCCCAGTAGGATGTTTCCAATCGTGCACGTCAGCTCATTTTCCAGTGTAGCTTTCAACTGTACTTGGCCTCGTCACTCTCAGCCAAGTTCTGCATGCACATCCAGAGTCTCAGTCAAGCCTGCCAAGGTCTACATAAATCCTTGAAAGAATTACAGTGGTTTAAAAGCATGGCTGATTTTAAAACGAAAATTAAGTCAGGTTTGTTGCTCTTTCAAATGTCTATATTGCTATTAATCCAGAATTTAAAAAAAAAAACAAATAAAACAAAACAAAAAAACCCAAAAAACCAAACCAAACAACAAAAAGAATTCCACTCCTCTCCTTAAAAGGAATATTGAAATACAAGTGGTGAAAATAACTTGTACGTTCTGTGCAGCAACAGACAATACTCTCACAGAAAACAGAAGCGCAGACCATCCATGAACATGGCAAACTGTTTTTCACACACCTCACTGTGCCCACTTGGAGAGAACTTGAAATAAACTGATACTTCGGAGATCTAGACTTGTTAACTCTCTCCAACTGCATAAAGCACCACCTTAAGATGGTCTCATCTTCTGTAAAAGGAAACTGAATATAGTGACTTTCCTTGTACAGCTCTCCAAAATCAACTGGTGAGAAATACCAGAGAACTCTCATCATTGAAGAAAAGTACAGAGCTTCTCATTTAAAAAAAAATTTACAGTATTGTAAATGTGCATATAAATCTCAATACTTAAAAGAGAATTCTTTTATAATTGGGCCATAAGTAAATGGGGTACTATTTATATGGTTCATGAGGTATCATTCAAATAGGGTAACAGATTTGTTTATTGGGCTAAAAGAGAGTATCACAGCCAACACCATGGTCGTTTTTATTTGGGTTTTCTTTACAGTATGCTAGAATTCTGCTAGTAGGGATTTACATCATTAACTGATAATGCTATGCAAGAGCTCTAGTAAAATTGCAATTTTGAATAAAGTAATTGATCACATTGAAGAAAATTATCAGGTACATCTTCAGTGAAGTTCTTTAGCTAAATCATAAAGAGCAGTTAATAACTAGTGAAAGCTCCTATCAAGTTTACCAGGAATCTTCTTTTATCAAAGACTTTGAGATTTAGGATGTGTTGAATGGGAATTTTTATCAGTGAATTTAATTAGATTGATATCAGTCCTCTGGACCAATGTATACCAGATGCAATGAAATTAAATATTAAACATTTAAAAATTAATAATACTTTTGTAATTTATGAGATACTTACTAGTCTAATTTAACTTGGTGAGTCCAAATGGAAGTCTTTATTCATTTACTTTGATACATATTCTAGCACTAAATCTTCTTGTTTTAGTTATGAATCAGCTTCTTGAGATTTCCATGTGAATTCTAAGACGTCATCAACCCACAAGGAAATCTTAGACTAAACTTGGCTTTTTATTCACATTTAGTAGCTTGTGGCTGTGGAACTTCTAACACATGAAACTACTGAAGCCTCTTAGGGTCAATTCTAATTCTAGAATCTTACTTCTCAGTGGGGATCTAGTACAAACTTTACAGAAAAGACCTTCTAGTTATATATGCTGCTACACAGATGTTTTTTAAAACAGTTATTATTTATCTGTTCTGTCCAGAAAATGACACTTCTTGGCTCACTTCTCAGTTAAATTCTGTTAACAAGGCTGTAAATATCCCATGAAATATCCTATGGTAACCTACACATTCTCCCATTTAATTGGGGACAGTTTGGATCATTAAGACTCCTAGCTAGCTACTTTGTCTTTGTCTACTCAAGTTGCTAGACTTGGTTCACAGTCAAACAAGTCAGCATGGCCTAGGCCAGCAATTTCCTCATGTCTAATTCCAAATGTATGGTCAGTGGATGATCCACAGGAAAAAAAATAAGGATCTGATTCTAACCTATGTGGATGTAATCTGAGTGACTTTGGTGCTGCTACACAGAGGCAGTCCCATTTCCCTTTTCAATAACATAAATAAAAGAAACTGGATCACTTGAAGAACAAATAGAGAATAAATGTACTCGACCTCTGCTGGGAAATACGTATCTTGCCAGGGATCCTGTCTAGCACCCTGAATTACTCAAACAAATGCTTACCTGAGAATGAAGAGAACCTTACCACTGGCATTACCTAAGTACTAGTGGAGGAGGACTTGCATTTTCATTATCTTTGCTGAGTTTGAATGGACATGTGTCAGATTAAAATTCCTGGCTCTATTAGTGGCGATGCTTTATCCACACGTCATGAGTTGAAACTGCTTCTTACACTGAGATGGTTTGTGCAAGAGACATTTGCATTCACTACCCGGCAGCTAGGCTTGAGGCTCCGGGGAACAACTGCTGCATATAATTCTGTGTGTTGCTGGCTTAACAGAGAAGCTGGACAGCCACTTGCAGTGAGCCTGGAATAGTTCTGAACCACTATGGCCAAAGCAGCTGACTTGACACGTTCTACACTGGCTCCTCTCTTGTGTCAGGGTTTGCTTCTATAAACTTCTCTATAAAGGCCTAAGTATATCTGGCTTGGTTCTGCCTCAGACCATTTTATTCAGCTGTCACTATGTTGGGTCACGGAACCTGTGTGGCACCCAGTGCTAAAGAAGTCTACTTTTATGATGTAACTTAGAAGTTTTAAATAAATTATTAAGTATATTTAGCAGCAACCTCAATGAAGTGAGACTTTACTTTCTCAGGAAACTGATTACTTTATTCATTTCACCCAGCTTAGATGAATGCAAAAACAATATACAGCTTGAAAATTTAATTTTTTTTTCTAGTTCTTTTGAAATTATTTCTTTTGCTGTTCTGTTGTTTTGGTTTTCACCATCCACTCTAAAATAATCATTAGAATGATTTAGTGACAAATTTGTTAAAGTGGAGTATTCTCGTAGCTCATGACAAATTGTTTTACAACTCTTGCATAGCTCCCTAGTACACCTGCAAGGATGAAAATTATGCCTCATTGGACACATAGATGTTGTGTTCCATTACAAGACTTCAGCACAGTTGTTTTAATAGCGATACCAGCCCTCCTGTGATCCCTGGGTCTAAAGGCTCCTGCAGCAACCCACATAACTGAGCAAAGGTGTATTTTTCACTCCCCGCAACAATAATGAGAGAATATTTCTCTATTACAGAGACCAACACTGGTCTATATTCAGTTCACTTCACTCTGCTGTAAAACAGAAAGACGAGGGGTTTTTTGCATGAAGTTACTTTATAAATCCATTTCTTTCTGTTTCCACAGATATTTGGAAGGCTAGCATGCAAAGTATTTCAGAGAGGTATCATTACAGAGGAGCTTGATTACAACGTTTCTGAAAACAAAGCAGCAGCCCTACAACAAAGAGCTCTTTGCTAATTTTCAGTGCATTTCTGGGCTAGTCAACTTTCCAGATGTTATGCTCACAATAATTACTTTCACATACAGATAGTATCCTGGTGAACACACATCACAGCACTGAGAAGAAAAGAGTATTTCCTTAAGGCACTAAAGAAAATACTTCCTATTCACAACACTCACACAGAGCTGAGAAGAGCTCAGTATAAAAGTATGAAATTACATTTGTGTTTACCTTCAGAAATATTCTCTTGACGTAACTACTGACTGTCCCCATTTTAGTGCATTTTGGTTTTCAGTTTACAACACAGAGCAGCCTTGCATCACACCAATAAGATTCCTTTGGTATAAAGCTGAACCAGAGCAACAAACTTAAAAGTGCTCCAAAGAATAATGGGATGAGGCTAGAGCTGGTCTGAAACAGAACTTCCAAAGGCACACAGTGCAGACAGCCCACATGGCCTAGTCAACAAGCTGCATAGAAAATACGGTTTTGAGTTTAGACAGACTGGAGTCTGCAACGACACCATCAGGAGTCACCTCTAAGGTACTGTAGCTAGTTCAATTTGGTAGCTTTTCACTTAGACTTCCCTTTAAAAGCATGGCAGTCAAGCACAGACCACCCCTCCACACTTCAGAACATGCCTAAACCCTCCCAAGTGAATGAAGATCTCCTTACACAAAGCACTGATTGATCTAAAAAAAATTATAACATCTCTGAAAAGCATGAATCTGACTGGCACACAGGATTTTCCTAACTGTGTATTGATGAATTCATACAAATCTCTTACTTAGGGTAACCTGAAAACCGGGAAAGGTCTCTAATTGAAGTCTACCTACAAAATGACAAAGGCTTCCTGGAGTTTCCTACTTATTTCTATTTTAACAGGGTTTTTGTGTTTTGACATTGGTAAACTTAGAAGAAAAACAAGGCATATTCAGGCTTGCCTAAAAAGACTATTGCTGCAAATTTTTTTTATGCTCTACTTTGTAATTTTAAAAATTTTTAAATTCCTTTTTTTATCTTTTTAAATATTTTTTTTTAATTGGAAAATCCTAAAACCCAACCTGTTTTTCCACCAGCTAAAACTGATGTTTCAGTCACCTGTCTTCCTGGTCCTAAATTAAGCTTTATATCTACAAAGATGTATTCAGACCCACATATCAATATTAATTCAATTCTCTCAAGCTGAAAATGTGTAACAGTAACATACATGCTTCCACACTAGGAGCTTTGGAAAAATCCAGACAGCAAGTAAATTTCTGCTAAAAAATGCTGTTGTTCATCAGAGTTCAGACTGATTAGACAACTTTAATATATGCAAATCAGACAATCTGAAATCATGTCAAGTCATGTGCAGTATCCAAAACACGAGAGAGAAATATAAATTTTTGTTCCAAGGATGGGATTCAACATAGAAACAACTGAAACAGATGTAACAAACTAGAATTATTGTGAATTTTCCACTGAAAAATGTCTTTGTTGCAAAGTAAGAAAAATTCTAAGAAAATGGGTTTCAATTTGCTGTTAGGAAAATTAACACAGCAGCTGTCTCTCCACATTCTGGGAAAATCCTTACTGATTTCAGCTCTGCAACTTTCCTTAGGAATTGTGGAGGCAACAGACTCTGTGCTACCACACCAGAAAGAGGCTACAGAGTGTGTAAAAGGGTATTCAAAGAGGCCCAACCTTTGCCACACTTCCAAGTGGGCAACACACATATTAAAGTATTTTTATTGCAGTTCTCCTGCAAGAGACCTTTGGAAACAATTTTTTTTTTTACCCCTGGAAAACACTGAAGTTTTACTTCTCATCCTCATCCAAAACAGACTATTTTCCAAACTACTGATACTCTTCTCAGAAGTTCCATTTTCCAGAATAAAAGATCCAAATTCCAGACCATGAGATCTGTCCAAAACTACTCAGATTTCTATTTTCAGCCTGTGCCTTTACCACACTTTGCATATTTGGATTTATGCCAATAATTTTCTCTTAAATGCACATTTTTGGTACAGTGGAAACTGGTCCAGAAAAAAGAATTTGCTCCAGTACAGACAGACAAGCTTTACTCTCAGAGCTACAATATATATACAGGGCAATATTCAACAGAAATAAAATGCAACTGAACAGAGGCACTCGCCATATCTTGTTAGACTTGGTTGGATACTGGCCTGGTTTATTTTGTATGTTTTAACCTCATTGTCTACTTTATCAATTTTTAAGGGAGAACTGGTATTTATAGACTTTCTCAAGTCCCTCTTTTGCCGTTTCAGAATAAAGTCACAAGTTACTAAATTCAGTCTTCGACCAGTTCTCTTCAACCTATCCAGTGCATCCTTCTCCAAGGAGTACACTCCTTGCTCTTCTAGAACAGTTTCCAGTTTAGTTTTCTACAAAAGGATTTGTGAGCTCCAAGAACATGATGCAAATCAAAGCATGAGGACAACAGTGAGATGTGTCCCAGAAGCACACTTTTGTTCTGAAATAAAATTCTAAGGTAGATGTGCTATTACACAGGCAGTGGCAACAGGAAACTCTTCCAAAAAAGCATTTTGGAATACTACAGTTGGGTCTTCCTCTGAACTATCTTCGCGGAAGAAGAACTCTCTTTTAACAAAGAAGTTAAAGAAACTAGCTCTCTTCCTAACTCCTTAAGCCACCTAAATGATGTTTTCAGTCTTTGGCAAAAATACCATAAAGCAGGTCAAAAAGCCAGCGTGAGGAACAACTACAAAGAAGAATCAAAATTTACAATAAAAATTACTTAAAATACATTGGGAGCAGGAAGTCTTCTAGGTCCACTAGTGTTCAAAGTAGAAAGGAGCACTGAGAGAAGATGGGGGCTTTGCAGAGAAGCTAAAAGAACTCTCTACATCAGAGACAAACTGTAGGGGTTTCTACATGGCACTCTTTTCTGTCTCTAGCTCAGCCCTGAGGACACGTAACTCCACAGGTGATATAACAAAGAGATCCAGCATCCTGAGTGTTCAAGAGAGGTACACCAGGTTTGCCTTGCTCACTGCGTTTCCAATAAAAGAAGATATTGAAGGAAGCCAGTAGGAGCCAGGTTCAAAGGATGTAAAAGGAGATGGTTCTTCACAAAACTATGAAACACCTTCCCAAAGGGTGTCGTGGGTGTCAAATGTTTGCAAAGATTCAATGAAGATTAGACAGGTTATGAGGAAGAAATACACAAAGGAATTTTACACTGAGTCCAGGATGTTCTGAGAGCTGAAAACATCTGAACACCAACTTGTCCTGTTTCGTTCTCCCTAGACTTCTTCATAAAATCATGGTTGGAACCAGAATACTGAGACAAAGATTCCGTTTAACCAAATACAAACCTTTTAAATGTTTTTAGTAGATATTGTTAATTTTTTTTGCTTCCATCCTACATGTTATCCTTGTATCGTGGATCCATACAAAAATGGGCAGAATTGCTAATCTCCTTCATTGCCATCTCATTTTAGCTCAAGGAATTATTATTTCTATTTTAGCTAACACCATCACGATTTATATAAAGCACCCCTGCTCCAATCCTGTAAGAGAAGGAGTTCTTCCTTTCTGTGAAATGAGCAGGAGCTGAGAACACGGAGTATTTTAAAGGGTGCTGAACATGTGACAGTGGAAGGATTTAAGCATCCATTAAGAGCTGCACAGAAGTGCTTTTCTGGGTCTGGGCTGTAAAGGACTACTGAGCTATGCAAGGGTTTTAACACATCATTTTGTTGTCAACATATGCCTGCTCAGTTTCATCCTGCTTTATTCTGATCTGTGGGGTGTTTTTTTAAAGTTTAAGATCTGTTTCCAAACAACTGCAGAGTAATCAAATTGTAAAGCTTCAAACAAGCCTTTCTCTTGGAAGATAATCATCACAGCCTAAAGGTTAGGTCAAGGAAGAAATTCCTCTTTTAAAGAGAATGTGTTTTTTTCACACAGAAACCAAAGGCAACAGCTGGTTTGAACGGTATCTTACGCAGTTTCCACAAAAACTATATGTTGTCTCCTGTTTCAAAATGGGCATGAACCACATCCTGGGGGTGAATCTCTGGTTGTTTGACAAAGGGGATCTAGGCTGAAACAGCTTGAGACTGTTTTCATGTAACAACTTTATTCTCCATTTTTGCATGCTAAAGCTCTACATTTGAGCATTGCTATTGACAGAAGAACAAAATGTAAAACTTTCAGGTGCCAAATAATTACTGGGACTCATTCAGAGATGGTGTAGTCCTTTAAACTTCACTTACATTTACTTCTGTTTCAGGAAAAAACCCCAACTTGTTCTTGCAAAAGAATGCAATTTGAAGGAAGAAAGTCAAATCCCAAACTAGGCTAAAAAAGGTGATTATAAAACACCATAAGAGAAGGGGGTTGGGCCAGTTCATAGCCATTTCAGTTGCAGCTCCTAAAATACTAGTGAATTTTCTACTTAGGACATGGCAAGCAGTTGAATTGGAAAGTCCTACTGAAAAGTGAAAGCCTGTTCTTCATAGAGCTCTTTATAGTACCGAAAGAATACATGAACTTCTGATCTTTAGAAAATGTATGTGCCTTCCTCCTGGCCTGAAAATATATCAAAGCAAAACAGAGGGGGTTCTGGGAAACTGCCTGCAAACTACCTTTTCCCTAAAGCCAGTTTTAAATGTCAGGATATTTTTAGGCTACTGATTGTCTCACAGTACTTAACAACAAAGCATGATGCTGGCGCCTCACATTTTCTCCAAACTTATTGAAGTGGTACTTTTGAAGGCAAAATAAAGGAATTCTTCTCAGAATATATAAGTTGACCAACGAGAATCCAACCAATAGACAATCATCTCCAGACAACAGGAGTAACAAAACCTGAAGGTAAAGATGAGGATTCTACAAAATCGCTTTACGACTTTTACACAACTCTTTTGAGTTCCTGTTGAACTTTTGCTCCATTCAGTATCACCTGTAGCATCAGCGGTTCCACTTTGGCCTGTTGCATCTCACTTATCTTTAAAGACTTTCTCAAAAATGCAGAAAAACTGCATCTAAAGAAGACCAATGACATAACTCCCTCCTTAGTTCAAAGCATTCTACTTATAGTGAATGACACACTTAGGAAGCCCTATTTGAAATCTACTTTTTATTCATAAAGAAGCTGCCTGGAATGTAAGAAGAAATGCACAATTCCACCACCCTAATCAAAACTTGTATCCAAAACCTGCTAACAATGTCTCAATTTAAAAATCTTTGCCAACATATGCAAGGGCAAGTCAAGGTTTGCAATGGGCTGCTCGTGGAAGTGGTGGAATCACTGTCTCTGCAAATGTTCCAAAAAAAAAAAAAAGTGCAAATGTGGTTCTTAGGGACATGGTTTAGTGGTGGACTTGGGTTGGGTTACTGGTTGTATTCAATGATCTCAGAGGTTTTTTGCAACCTTAATGATTCTAGAATTTTTTGATTTTTTTAAGTGGTTTGGGGAGACATTTCTGCTTTTTCAGAAGTTGTTTATTATAGTCTCTGTTTTTATTATTGTTGTCATTAACAATGTGTCCATGTGCACAACCATATTGCTGATGTGAACCCTCTTATTTCACCATGCAATAAAAATAGCTTTTTCATTATCTCATGAATTATCAGAAGCCCATCTAGTGGGCCTGTCCTCAGTGAATTAGTCTGTTTCCATTCTTCACTCCAGTCCATAACCCCTGACTGCAAGAAGCTCCTGTGGGAGCACAGAAACACATGAAAACATGCAGTTTTATCTAGTCTTCACATAGGATGCTTCAATGCTTGTTCAATCACAAACATTTCTTCTAAAACAACAGCAACTGAAGCAATGAAATCTGTAGGAAACTAGAATCATACGAAACATGGCAAATTCTTCCTTCTTTTCCACTGCCTGTGATATTAATTTATGCCAAGCAATATTTGTGATAACCAGCAACCCTGTGACAGACAACTACTGACCACATGTCTGTGAGGGGTGATCTAATCTCTGCTGTCTAATCTCCAAAGCAAGAGGGTGAGAGGCAATCTGCAACGTGCTACGGGTACCAGTATAAGAAGGTTGGTTATATAAATAGCCTTTCACACCACAGAATTTAAAAAAAAAAAAAGAAATCAAAAGGTCAATACTATTGCATACAGCTATACTAACAATTTTAACTCCTCCTTCTCCCCCTAAATCTTTCTTCCTCTTTATGCAAGAAGTCTCCCCTAGAGTCACTAAATCAATTTATTATATATTTATACACCTAGCTGCCTTTGGTCTAGGCATTTCCAGCAGGTCATTATTAACTGTTGACTTAAAAATTAGTAGTAGTGCAGTGCCCATGGGGTCAGTCTGGCATACTTTTTAATATAAACCTGCCTTACCTGCTTTCACTTTGCCTGTGGCAAATCAGCACTTCCACCATCATTGTTCATGATGGCTGCAATATGCTTTTAGCCATACAGCCCACTATAACTGTCAGCAAATCAGCCTTCACACAGTCAAACCAATGCCTTTCCTCCTCTCTCTCCATATATGTTGTCTTTTCTTACAACCCAGTGTTTGGCATTTAAGTTATCCTCTGTTTTGGTACTATAAACACCTGAAAAGTAAGCCTTACCTGGCACTGAAAATGGAGATAGAGTGTCCTGTTCATTCTCCTCCTCTTGGTTCCCCACAGGGATGTTTCCATTTTCAATATTCTCTTGTCTCCTGCTCTGAAGTGCTTTGCTGGAGCCATTGGCAGACTGGATTAACCGCTGACGCTGCAGTGTCAAAGACAAAACTGCCATAGTTCAGAAAATATTTACTTTGCCATATCTCAGTCTTGCTGTCTGTCCAGCCCCAGTACCATGAGAAATGAAGTTTCTCCACAAAGCTTTCCTTTCAGTCAGCAACAAGCTTGTCAGTGGCCTACCTGTCTTCATCAGGCTAGTTTTGACCATCCACCTCAAAATTAATGGCAGGAGTCTTTCAAGCCACGATGGAGACAGTTGTAATATTTGTTCTTCCACACCATGTTTTAATGACCACGGTTAGCCTAAAGCACTTCTCACTCAACAGTTCCCACTCAAACCAGCAACAGCAGCCTCACTCTAGTGGTAACACTGAAGACATCTCTGCACCATTAGAGTTGGCTTATGAATGACTCATTACCCAGGAACTCTCCTCAGATCCAGCTGTTCTCCCTCCCTCTCATCTCCATTCATTGAGGTAAATGTAAACATCCTATTTTTACTTTCAAACACAAGACTACACCCTGTTGCCCTTGCTCCAGTACATAGTTCCATGAAGCTCATCTCTGGCCCTGCAGACAAGGATAAGACTGCTACAGTCCCAACAGAGAGCACAACAATTACAGGGATAGGTTTTAAACATCGGTAGATACACCCATTAATGCACTTGACATGAGATATAACTGTAAAATCTTACTCGTTTTAAAAAAAAAACCAAAATTTTAGTTCCTTAGATTAGACAATGCAGGGTCAGTAAGTGTTCTCTTTTCATGACAAATTGTTGCAAATTCCTTAAAAGGGCTCTGAAATGCCTTGGAAAATAAAGTAACTGCACAACATGCAAGAAAAATTCTTAATGCAATATTAACACACTATAATGAAAAATAGAGAAAACTCATATCCGAAATCTTTCGTCTTATGTATATATTCACAAGTTTTGCATAGATGCAAAATACTCTAGTTTAGAGAAAGTTTTTTGCAAAAGTTGAAAGAGCAAGTACAACTTTCTGTTCACACAGCCATTAAGAATTTTTCTTTGATCAATGAATCGACTTCAAAGATTACACAGTCAACTCCTGCTATGTGTCCTGTCTGATGATCTGCTCTTGACTGTAACACCACCAACCTCTCACTGTTTTACTGTTCAACTGGACTTTTTTTACAAATATATCAATAGTGCTTTCTTTTATTGGGGTATTCACAATGCTGGGTAGACACATGAACTCTATTATGATGTTCAAATTCTAGAAATTTGCTGAAACTTGTATTTTCTAACTACTGAAATTGATTTGTTTGACAGAGTAAATACCCCTCATATTTAACACTGGAGAAGCAAAGGATAAAATCCTGCCTTCATAGAACCCAATGTTGGCAGGGTAAAAATTTCACCCCAAATGCTTCACCTAAGTTCAGAACAGCATCACTTGGCCGGTCCTGCCAGCTGAGGGTATGGAACAGCAATATATAATGGTAACAACACATCAAGTAAGAGTTAACTGAAATTGTCCAGGACAAATTCCCCTCATGAAAATAATTTGGTCCATTTTTATTTTGAGCTGATCAGTACAGAGAATACTGAAGAGGCAGGTAAATCTCTGCAGTGATCCTGAAGTGTTGCTAATATAAGAGCAGTTCCAACAGAATTTTGGTTGCCCTGTTCATTATCCTTCCTTAGCCTGACCACTTGTGTAATGATCAAACCAATCCTCCTGCTGCGAATAAAATCCCAATGTGCACACATACACACACACGCGCCCTGAAATAAACATCTGTCAGGGAGACAAGGTAGTCCATCCTTTTTGACTTGTTGACTTAAAAAAAGGCAGCATCACCAGTTGGGAGTCAATCTTCAAATCTGCTGTGACATAGCTCTGTCCCATCCATAGGAATCTAAATTCCAGAATCCCTATGAGCACAGCTCTTTGGTAATCCCTCTGCCTAATGGTCATTTACTGATTTACTAATGAACCTACCTCATTAATGATGAGTCGGCTTGCCATTCGCATTCTGGTGCGTGGTCCAAACTTATTTGTTATCATAATCCGTAATCCAGCTTCAGGGAACCGGTATTTGGGGGGACTGGAGCAGATGATCTCATCCACCATCACAACACTGTTTTTGCCATACTGCTGTGTCCCCTTCACTAATGATCACAATGGACAGAGTTAGCAGTGTAACTGATCTTACCATGCTTCCCCATCACCCAGAGTCCTTCTTTTCAGGCTCAGGTAGGGGAATAGTCATCTGAATGATTGAATTTAAGAGTGACTTTTCTGTAGTATTTCTGCAGGCTGGTGAATCTCCTCATCAGTTGTGTACTTTGTTCAGATCACATGCTGGGAAGGGATTTCATCCCACTAAGGTAGCCCCCAAGCCACTCTCAAGTGAGTGGGAGCAGTTTTTACCCAGCCATTCATGTTGTAGTACCAGTTTTCTTTGCTTATGTCCCACTATGGTTTTGTACACCTTCTCTAAAAGCACTTGTGCTGTGGCAGTGTAAACAGCACTGCTGAAACTGCTAAAACTATCCCACTGGATCAAGGTGTTGCACATCCAGAAGTCCCTAATGTTGTACTCACTCCTTCCGGAAATCTTCACTTTACCTTCACAGAATATTACCAATATCTCTAGCATGACAAGATTTAAAATGAAAGATAATTGTCAAGAACAAATGTATGCTATAAGTAAGCCTTTGTCAATATAAAGGAACCTATACCGAGGTTAAGATTACAAGGTTAACCAAGTTCCACCACATTAAGAACACAGAGAGACAAAATTATATTGGAAATCAACACAAGTACAGGCAAGGATTTTAAGAGCTCAACAACAAACCAATATTCTCACAAATGCTACAGACTACACACAGAAAGCAGAGCAAGGCTCAGCAGACAGGAGACATACCCGTGTGGTGTTAGAAAGCAGGGCAGGAAATAATGCATACGATTGTAATAAATATTAATTATTACATATAATACTGTACAGAAAAAAAAAATTCTTTTCTGTTTGTTTTCTGCTTTGCTTAGCTTGGCCTCCCCCTCTCCTTTCCCTTTTGTATTGTTACTTACATTAAGAAGAGGAAGACAATTTAGGAGGTAGAAGTGAAAGATAATTAGTGCATGGTTCCAGTCAGGAAGCAAAGGAAATCTAAGAAAACATTCAACTCAAACAATGGAATTAAAATGGACCAGTTCTAAACACACAGTAGTCTATACTGTTATTCTTTTGTATTGTTACAGTGTTGAAATACTTTTGTTTTTCAGGAAAAAGACAGGATCCATGCATGCATCTAAATCATGTCAGGCAATAAAGGCTTTGCTGTCTTAAGCATTGTCTAACATATCTGAAGTTGAAGAATTATATCCTCCATTATGATTCAGCAAGAAAAACTTAGCAAGCTTGTAAATCATCAATAAACATCTGCAACTATTACCCTTCAGCATTTGTCTTGCCTTATTTCACTAAAACGAGTTTTCAAAGAGTACACTGGGGTCACCTGAAGTGTCATAGAGAGATCTTTGGTTTCACAAAGAAATGTGTCCTACTCAAAGGATCCACTCTGTAGTCTTGTCTTTCAGCTTAATATCTGTAATGCAGATAGAACTAGTAGTAATTTTACATTTGCTAAATGTAAAGGAGTAATTATCCTCCCCCCACTCCAACATCTAAGCCAAATTAACCTCACTGAATGCTGCAGCTGGTGACGCAAATAAGAAGCACATCCATTCCACTGACTCTGACAGTTGGAGTTTTCTGTGAAGCCAAACAACCTTCCTAGGAATCTATTCCCACAGAAGAGGTTACCTAGGAACAAATCCTCACAGAAGAGGACTCAACCACATCAGCTTAACATCTGCTTTAGTTAGACAAAGAAAAAGAAATGTTTGACAGTAATGCTGGTAAGACAAAAAGGCCAGATAATAACAGTCTCATCAGATTAACTGCTTTCAATGAGTTTCTCCAGAGAGGTACCCAAAGTGCTTCATCTTACATCATCATGAAAAACATGGAAGCACTGAAGTTACTCTGAAATCGTTTCTTAGAGCCTTAAGAAAACAGTGAGCAAACACACTCACCATTATAAAGTACCATCATAAAAACTGATACAGAATAGTTAATAATATATATAAATAATTACAGCTATTTTGACTTAACTGCAACACATTGCTCTTATTATTTTCATAACAGCATTTCAGTCTGACTCTCTATGCCCATAAATATATATACCTTAGCCTCATATAGTATGAATTCCACCTAAAATTTGTTTTAGAAATGTGAAACAGAAAAGCCTTTTGCACTTCTCCTTTGTGATAATCCTTGGTAAAAATATCCACTGAGAACAGCTTTTCTTTTCAACAAACTTACCTAAGCATTCTGCTCACTACAAAGCCTCATACCAAAAACCCTGTCAAAATCAACAGAAAGCCTCATGACTTTAGTTCTGATCAGGCCCTCAGAAACCCACTTTCTTACTTTTTTCCAAGTGTTTCTGGTTTCAGGCAGAAATTGAACCATGTGGTGGAAATTTGGGTCAACATAATAAAAGCTAAGGGTAGTATGTATTTGTACTCTGAAAATCAGAGCACTATTTACAAAATACAACTATTTTGCCTTTACCTGTATGTATAGGACTCACCCTTGAAATGGAATTTTTGTTATGGTGAAGAGCTCTCCTTTTTCTCTCTGAAAATTGAGTGATGGAAGCTTTTATACTGTATAAGAGGAAGCTTACAAGTACAAAAGGGCTTTGCAGCACGTGAACCCACCTTTTACCTGCACCCTGAGCAAAAGACTAACTATCCTTGGTAGAATGACAGTTCTTCACCCAAAGCAACTGATCATTTGTGGGAAGTAATCAGACTTTCCTCCTGTGGAAAATCAGATTAAGGTTAGACCTATACCTAGGTGAAGCCAAGGGAGGTTTTTTTGTGGATCCTGAAAGCTACTAACTAAGCTACTAACTAGAGGCCAGCTCTAGTTCTCCATTCTCTCCCTGCTACTAGCGGTGCTCCTTTCTGACAGCTGCTGCTGGGGAAGATGCAGCTCATCTTGTGAAGCCAGCCAAGTGTCAACTAACAAGGAGTCGCTGAAAGGTCACAGCATATTTTGCCTCAACAGGAGCGAGAAGCAAGAGGCAGTCATGTGATGGTTTTCTAGGACAGCGTCTTGACACCTAAAGCATCCATCTACAAAGCAGCTAGGCTAACACTGCCATCCTCCTCTCCCACTGCTCACTCCAAATCTGTAATCTCTTCTTTTTCTGTCTTCTCTCATGCCAGGTAGGTTTGCTTCCACACTTTGAACAATGGTCCTTCCAATGCAGCACGTATTTGTGTAACGGGTGCTGGAGAAGGCAAAGGGAATCTGACAAAACTGCAGTCCCAGTGCATCTTTGAGGAAAATTAGAGAAGAAATCTGCTGTGGACAGTTGCCAGTGGAGACACCGTTCTCATGAGTCCCAGTTTTTAACAGTTTTCTTGCTTCTTTTCTGCATGTTCTTCACAAGCATTCAATAATCTTCAGATTTCCTGAAAAGCAAATGGGTGGACAGGCAAGCGCTCTGTGCGGTCATCCCTTTACCACAAGGGCTAGAGAGGAGAGCCTGCAGGGAATGACACTGGAACCCAACAAACGTCTCAGAAGTAAAACCCACTAATATCTGTGTTCTTTCATTGGATCACCCTTTTCCTATGTCCCCACTTATATACAAGCAATTCCTGCCCTAGGAGGCACCCTCTAAACTTTGCATGCATGCACCTCCACATCCAAGTGACTTCACTATATCATAGTCAATGTTCACAGAAGTTCATTATAAAATGAGATGGAAATATTTCAAAGACATCTTCATTAAATTCTGCTACAATGTCCTATGAGAAGTAATTTTAAATCAGTATTTTCTAAACACCATCTGAGACCAGAGTAGCAGCGTGCTGTCACTGCATAAACCTGCAGTCAGTGACAGTACCTACCTTAAAGAAACTCCAGCCTAAACACTACAAGCAGAAAAGAGTGGGATTCTCTGAGTCTGCTCTAAATTCCTGTTTACCACTATGTGTTGTTACATGAGGACCTTTCCAATGCTATCTACATTGCTAATGAGCTCAGCCTCCTAGAATGGGAGATGTTTGTGAAGACAAAGCAAAGAGACCTCACTTGTTAAGAGTAACCCCCAAGTGCTCAATCAATTACATGGTTTGTGTTTTGAAACTAGGAATGATTTGCTCTACAGAGGAAAGAGGGAATGGAAGAGAAGAGGAGTAAGACAAAGATGAAAAACAGGCTTACAAAAAAGCCAGAAACACCCAGGTGTCTTTGCTTACTTTCAGTACCAGAAGCTGGGTATTATCTTCTTCCCTTTATGACAAAGACACAGATAGCAAAGAACGTGCATTTCTCTCTTTTACATATTTGCCTGGCAATGTATACAGAGCTATTTAGGCATGTGAAAACTAGTCTTCTGAGGACGTCAACTCAACATGTAATCCCTCTTGCCCACTGATTTGCCATGTGCTTTCCTTCAACACCACCTCAGCTTCTAATTCCAAACTAATTTTTGAAATGAAAATTAGCTTCTTCCTGGCGAAACCCCATATTTCTTTCACAATGTTGTAGCTCATCACTGAACAGGAGATAAAAAAGGAGCAAAATTGCCAATGTGCAAAGCAGTTTGTTTTCAGAACATTAAAAAAAAAAAAATCTTTTTTTTTTTTTAATCTGGCAGTCTGACTACTGAATTGTCACGTTAACACTGCTTATGAATAGCAACGCTGTTTTGATCCACATTAAAGAAATAAAAAGGATATCCTGTGAAGTACTGTTTTTCCAAGTCCTGTCTGCTCAGCCTTACCTTTCCATAGTAATGGAATGGATGGGTCATCACAACTAGAAGCATAACATTTATTACCATCTTCCAGCTCATTGTTGACTGTGTCACCATTTCCAACATTCTTGCTTCTAAGGGTGAAGAAATTCTGCATCCTCACATTGTACCTGAAGTGTAAAAGAAAGGTCTGAAAAGGTTGCATTTTGCATTTTCTTGGCAAACTTTTAAGTGTCTGAGAAGAGCTTATGCAGGCAAGCAGTAAAGCCTATATGCATGTTCTCTGACAACTAACAGGAAGTGATGTGAAAGGACTATCCAATTCAGTGGCAAGCTGGTAGGAAAGCAAGGACTGCACCTATCTCTCATGGCATACAGTGAACTGCAAAACAGCACTAGAGCAGATTTAGTGAGGGCAAAACACTTGAGCTGTGGATTTTGGAGCCAGGGCATTCACTATACAGCAGCTTCTTTCCTCCTGCATCAGCTCGCAATTCACCTCGCTGTTTCTCTCAGGACTGTGTTCCCTTTTTGGGGTTCTTGAGCACTGCTGGGACTGCTGACCATACCCTTCTAAAGATTGCATACATCTATTTTAGCACTAGGGTGGGATCTAAGAGGCCTGTCAATGAACTCTGCCAAGACTTGATGTAGGAGAAAAGGGATTTCCAGAAGGGTGCTTTGTGAGGGGAAGGCACCAAGGCATGTCTAAGCAACTTGAAATAGAAGGGTGGACTCACAGACACTTGTAGTAATGGTCAGGCCTCTGACTCTCCTGTCAGAGGCAGTGACACAACAGAAGAATGTATCAGTATACAAGCTGGTAGGAGATGGTCTGAAGATAAATACACGTTTAGCTCTGTCTGATGTTCCTTGACCTTGTTCTCCAGGGATTACAAGACATGTGTAACAGCTGACACCGTGTGCACTTACAATCCAGAACACCTGGTGAACTTTTCATGTAATTTTGTATAAATGACATTTTCTCTCAGCTTTTTCTGAAAGCTAATTTACCTTCATGCACTATGAAAAGGATGTATGAAAATATTTGCTGTTGACTGAGCACAAATCTAGAAAGAAACTGAGTAAGCATTAAAAAAAAAAAGAGATCTCACACAGAAACACAACTGGCTGTATTGTTCTCATGCAGGAAGGCTAAGGACAAAACCAGACCAAAAGAATGATGGTCAGTTAAAACCTAAAAGGCATACCAAGGAGAAGCACTTACTTCATGATAAGGATGTAGAATAAATACATGATGATGAGTACAAGGCTTTCCCACCTCAAAGAGACAAAAAGAAGTATTAGAAGGCCATTTGAACAGCTGTGTGCTTTATGTTCAAAGTAGTTTTATGTAGGAGTGTGCCTTAAACATCTGGTACAAGTCACATTTGTGTACACAAAATTCACGTCATTAAGATTAGATGCTGTCTCAGCAGAATGAGCAGACTCTCAAGTTTCATTCAACATGCAAATAAAATGCAATGCATGTATTTCAGAAATGTGCTATGCTGACTGAAACCACAGCCACTCTCTGAGGATCATAATACCATGGCCTTCTGTCATTTCAATGCTGGAGCACAGGTCAGGCACTTTGAGAGCACTCTTTTAGAAGATGCTTCAGATCTTCCGCTAAGATACACCTTGGACTGCTCTTTGGGACAGCTAGCATGCCCATAAATGTCAACTGTCAGAGGCAGAGCAGAAGAGCTCTGGTTATCCTCTCTGCATATGTGATGCTTCAGGCCCTATGTATTACCTATGTACTTTAACGTTTCCAGGTTCTTAACTTTTCTTTTTGGTTTCCCTGATTGTCATAAAAACTAAACCCAAAGAAAATACACAGGATTTCCCAGATGTCAAATCCAGCTTGTACTGTCACTATGTACAAATGAAAGTCCATTACATTACAACTCTATTTACTGATCAGCCTCATGACAAATACAGGACTGTATGGAGTAATTTACACAACTTACCATTCTATTTTCTCATCATATATGAACTGGAAGAAGGAAAAAAAGGAAATATAAATTGACCATTTCTCAGACCTATCTTGCAAAACAGTAAAATTGCTTAGCAAATATCAGCCATATCTAGCCAGACCTACTTGAGTTTTGACCCTTTCTAACCAGAACTACCACTGTATGGATAGTGCCCCTCAAAAAACACAAACCTTGAGAAAAAGGCTTGGATGCCTGTCAGTGACTGTTATAAATACTATTTATAAAATGGTGCAAGCACAGAGAAGACAGACAGATATGCACACAAGTACCCAAATGCTGTGCTGTGGAAATGACAGCAAAGTCATTTATTCTGAAAAGACTTAACTCTGGAGGCCTTCTAACATGTAAACTAGTTTTAGTAGAAAAGGCAGCTATTTTACTTCTGCTCTTGAGTCAAGTGGTCATACACATTTTCCTCTGCCCTATGTAACTCCTGTAACTGAATACACAGCTAGTGATTCATTTTTATTACAAAACACAAACTAAGTGGATTCTTCCCTGCCTCGCTACCAGACATATTAAATGTGTATGTTCAGGAACTACTACACTGCTCTGGATGAACAAAGTGGTATTTCACCTGTGCTCTACTTGGAAAAACATACTCAGAATCTGTGAAATAAAATTACTGTGTAGGAGTAAGTAACAGACACCTTTCCTATTTAAAAGAGAAGTGCAGCTCAAAATTTTGCATCTCCACAACAAGTAGTCCCCTAGGTCAGAAGAGACTGCTAACTGCACTGCTAACAATAGCCTGCAAAACTTTACAAACCATAGGTACAAGATGAATGGACATTGATGGACATGATGGACATGATACATATTCTGTGGGGCTGTATGAAATTTTCATATTTGGACCACACACTGTGGAGCTGAGCTCTCACTTCCAGATGTCAGTAGAACTAGCTAGGTAAATAATTATTTGCCAGTGTGTATCAATAGTTACCAGGCTGGTCGTCCAAAATTTCAAGCAACGAAACACATTAATTGATAAGAGAACTACTTACAACAATAAGCATGATCACAGATATTGTGTAGTATACAGAGTCCCGGAACACAGCCCACTGGGTAAGACAAACCACCTGAAAAATACCACAGCTTCAGCCAACAAAAATATTGGATTCCAAAGACATACAAAGGCCTCTACCTTGCAATAACTTAGATGTGTGAGCAGAATTATTAGTATTATTAGCAACAATTGCAAAACCAATCACAGTTTTATGCCAACAGGAAGACATACCAGTCTGTCAGACAATGGATCTATAATAACTACCAGTAATAAAAATCATACAGAAACTTCCATAAATGAAATACACGTCTTACTAATCATATTCAATTTGGTGATAATTTCAATTGTAAAGTACAAAGCGTTGTACTGCAGTACATCAGTGGTTCCCTCTTCTTTGAATTTGTATCTGATATATTGGACTTACCATCTGAAAAAATATGATACAGTTTAACCATCTACTGAGCAGATGGAGCAAATCTCATGCCTGTGTCCCAGATTCTTTAATCATCATCAGTACCAGAAAGGATCAGCAGATGCCACCAATTTGTTGACCGTAAATGTATTGTATGAAGAGGAATCAGTTTCCTCTTTCACTCTGTATGCTACATGTTCAGAGTGCTGAAACCACAGCTGACCCTTCTGTTTTGTTATTTGTAAAGCATTTGCAAATTCTTTGTAATATTTGACATTTTTCACAATGCCATTTTTGTCTTTGACATTTTTCTTTTTTATATTTGCTCATGGAAACCCCTAAATTGTAAGCAATTGAACTGTATAAATATCTTACTAACCTGTCCTGCAAACAATCCACAGACACCAACAATGCAGAGGATGTTGAAAACTGCTGAACCCACAATGGTACCTACTCCTACATCTCCATGAGTGACAAATACACCTGCAGAGGGAGCAAAACATACATAATTACCTCTGTCATTTCCTTTTAGGTCTTTTAGAACATGTACTACTTGAAGAGATTGTTTGAAAGTTTAACCAAAACATGTTTCATAATTAATGCTTGCTTCTCTGTGCAATAATTTCTGCCTTTAGTCTAAGTAGCAGCTCCCCACTTCTCGCTCAAAATCTCTACATATATACTTTTATTAAAAGTAAGTTATTTCTTAGCTAGTTAGTTCAACAATAAGTTCTCTGTTTCACAGCTTGGTTATTAGTGGTGCATTAATTCATTCAAATGAGTATAAAACACCTCCAGTCAGTCACATTAGAAGCAAGAAACCTGTTTCCAGCATAATAAAGCACAGAAATCTTTCTCCCAGGTGAGCAATCAGATAACTTTAGTTAAATTTATATAATTGCTAAAGGGAGCCTTAAAGGCTTACACTTGCTGGATATGAGGTTGTGATGCACTCCTTTAGACAGTATTCCCCTAAAATTTCTAAAAATGTCAACCAGGATAGTAGCAGAAAGACAACTTTACTAAAGAGGGATTTATCTAATTTAAGCCATCGTGCTGCTAGAAAGCTACAACCTAGTTGCCAAACTTGGTTGGACAAATTCCATGGTTGGCAAGCTGCTATCAATGGCTACAGGCTGTTCAGAAGGGACAGGTGTGGACAGAGGAATGGGGGCAGTTGCCCTTTACATGAAGAAATGGATAGACTTTGAAGAGCTGTCTCTGAAGTATAACCAGGAGTGGGCTGGAACATTATGAGTAAGAATAGAGCAAACAAAGGGAACCTCTTGATAAGTGTCTACTACAGGCCACCCAGTCCAGGGGAGCCTATTGACAAAGCCTTCTTGCTCCAGCTACAGGAGGCATTGCACTCGCAGGCTCTCGTCCTGCTGGGGGAACTTCAACCATCCAACATCTGCTGCAAAAGTAGCGCAGTGAGCTGTAGGCCATCCAGGAGACTCCTGCAGTGCATGAAGGGTAACTTCTTAAGCCAGGTAATAGACAGCCCTACCAGAGAGAATCCAATACTGGACCTGTCGGTCACCAATGCATGTGAGACTGGAGGCAGCCTGTGCTGCAGTGATCATGCACTGGTGCATTTCACAGTCCTGAGGGATGTGGGTCAGGCAACAAGTAAAGTCAGGACCCTGAGTTTTAGGAAAGTAAACTTGGAACTGTTACATGAGCTAGTCAAGAGGACCCCCCTGAGAAACTCCCCACAGGGAGAAGGGAGGAGGACAGGGCTGAATTTAAGGATGTTTTCCATAAATCACAAGAGCTCTCAGCACCCATACTGAAGGTGTAAGAAAACAGGAAAAGAAGGCAAGACACCAGCATGGTTGAGTCAAGACCTGCTGGTCAAACTAAATGGCAAGAAAACCTTCCACGGGCAGTGGAAGCAGAGACAGGTATCTTATGCAGAATGTGGGGACGCTGCTTGGTTGTGTATGGATCAGAAAGGCTAAGGCATGGCTAGAGCTGAACTTGACAAGGAATGCAAAGAGCAACAAGAAGGACTTCATAAGTTATGTGAGCTGGAAAAGGAAGGTCAACAAGGCTGTCAAACTGGTAGCAACACATGAGGAGAAGGTTGAGGTACTCAACAACATTTTGCCTCAGTCCCTGCTGGCAACCAGTCTTCCCACACCTCTTGAGTGGATGGACTGGAATGTGAGAATGGGGGGAGCAAAGTCCCTCCCACTGTAGAGAAGACCAGGTTTGTGACCACCTGAGGAATATGAACATGGGACCTGATGAGATGTATTTGAGAGTCCTCAGGGAACCAGCTGATGTAGTTGCCAAGCCACTCTCTGTGATATCTTAAAAGTTATGGTAGTTAGGTGAAGTCCCAGGTGACTGGAAAAAGGGAAACATCACTCCCATTTTTTAGAAGGGCAGGAAGGAGGACCCTGAGAACTACTGAACTTGTCAGCTTCAGCTCTGTGCCTGAGACAACCATGAAACAAATCCTGCAATAAGCGCTGAGGCACATGGAGGACAGGGAGTGAAGTAGAGACAACCAACATGGATTCACCATGGGCAGCTCTTATCTGACCAGCCTAGTGGCCCTCTATGGTGGAGTGACTACACCAGTGGACAAGGGAAGGAAGAGCTATAAATGTCATCTATGTGTGACACAGACTCCCATAACATCCTCCTCCCTAATATGGATTTGATGGGTGGACTGTTCAGTGAATGAGGAATGGGTTGTTGGATGGTGGCAACCAGAGGGTAATGGTTAATAGCTCAGAGTCCCCATAGACAATGGTGACAAATAATGTCCCTCAGGGGGTACCTACTGGGACAAGTACTATATAATATCTTCATCAATGACACAGACATGGGATCGAGTGCATCCCAACAAGTCTGCAGTCAGCACCAAGATGTGGCTGACACACCCGAGGGACAGGATGCCATCCAGAGGGACTTGGGACAAGCTCAAGAAGTGTCCGTATGAAACTTATGAGGTTCAACAAGGCCAAGTGCAAGGTCCTGCATCTGATTCATGACAATCCTCAATACCAAAACAGGCTGGGAGTGAAGAGATTAAGAGCAGCCCTGCCAAGAAGGACTTGGAGGTGCTGGTGGATGAGGCTGGACATGACCCAGGAGTGGGCACTTGCAGCCCAGAAAGGCAAATGTAGCCTGGGCTGCATCAAAAGCAAGTTGAGGGATTCTGTTTTTGCTCTGGTGAGGCCCCACCTGGAGTGATGAGTCCAGCTCTGGGATTCCCAGCACAGGAAGGACATCAGCCTGTGGAAGCAAGTCCAGAGGTGGGCCACAAAGATGATCAGAGGAGTGGAACACCTTTCCTATAAGGACAGGTTGAGACAGCTGAGTTTGTTCAGCCTGGAGAAGTAAAGGCTCTGGGGAGACCTTGTTGCTCACCTTCAGTATTTAAAGTGATCTTACAAGAAAGACATGAACAAATTTTTAGTACGACCTCTAGAACAAGGGATAATGGGTTTAAATTAAAATAGGGTAGATTCAGACTAGATAAAAGGAAGAAATTTTTACAATGAGAGTGGTGAGATGATGGCACACATTACCCAGAGATGGCCCCACCCCTTGTAACACTCAAAGTAAGGTTGGATGGAGCACTGAGCAACCTGATCTAGTTGGAGATGACCGTGCTTACTGGAGCAAGGTTGGACTAGGTCCAACCTTTAAAGGTCCCTTTCAACCCAAACCCTAGAGCTAGAGGCAGTACTCTCCAGGTGGGATCTCATGAGTGGAGTAGAGGGGCAGAATCGCCTCCCTTGACCTGCTGGCCATCCTTCTTGTGATGCAGCCCAGGACACGGTTGATTTTCTGGGCTGCTAATGCATGTTGGGCTGCACACTGACAGATCATGATGAGCTTCTCATCATCCAACACCCACAAGTCTTTCTCCTCAGGGCTGCTCTTAATCCATTTCAAAATACATCAAATTATCTCTCAGGGGACTTCATTGAATCTCTTCTTTTACTTCCTGTGTTCAGAATTCCCTCTATGTTTTGAGAGAAGACTCACAGTTTCATGAGATATTTTGAGTAGTTAATTATATCATGAACCACAGACTAGCTGACAGCTGCAATTGCTGATTATAAATTGACAGAAGAATGGTAGCACTTCTGGGTACCTGTGCTTGATCTGCTGCTGATTTTTTAACAGCAGATCTAATAAAAGCTTGGGTGTGGGCTCCATACCTATAACAGATGCAAACAGTTCTGGCGTGGAGCTCCCTGCTGCCATGAATGTGGCTCCAGCAACATCTGCGCTCAAATGTAGTTTCTGGAAGAAAACAATTGGTAATTTCAATACTGCTACTGTATTTACATTGTGGAGTTCTATAGCTAAGTGTGTAACTGCATAGTCAATTGTGGCTTACATGCAGCTGAACAGGGAAAAGCATCTCTGCAGATTCAAAAAAGATTGTAAACATCTGAAACTGTTTTCATTAATTTACTTTTGAGACTCTAGATACAATCATTCAAGAATTAAGGACAATTTTCTAAAACTGGAAAATAGAAATCCATAAGAGAAAAATATAACCTCTGTGAATAAATCTTACAAGCAGCTGTGCTGATTCTGGCCTTACTTTATAGCTGTGCTAATCAAAAGTGAGTCCGCTGACATGGATAAAATTAGTCCAATTAGACACAGAGAGGCCTGTGTATGGTAGACAGGTCTATTTTTATGACAGTGTCTCTTAAGCTCTAATAGGATATAGATAACCTAGAGTTCTCAGACTGGCATAAACATGTGTAGCTCCACAAGTGGGCTGCATCAATTTAACACTGTCTGAAGATCTTTCCCTTGAATTATAAACAGGTTTTACAGAAGAGCTTTTTCCTTTTTGAGAGTCTCTAGGCTCATCTCTACTACGTTATTTTTCCTTCAAGGATAGAAAAGTAATTAGTGACAAATGGACAAGTATAAAAATCCTGCACTTTCCATACAATTTGCCTGAACACATTTTTGAGCTGATGACTAAGGCATCCTACAGAACTTGAGAAAACAAACACAAATCTGATCTATTACCAGTCATAGGGTTGCAGGAGCTTAAGCCTAAGCATGCTATCTGAACCCTTCTCGGTTGTTCTAATGTTCAGCAGCACATGAGACAAGACGAAAAGATTTTATGAAGGATCGATAACCAGTAACTGGTACAACCAAGTGGTATAATTTAAATATGGTGTCTCAGGTGCATGCTGAAAATAGAACATCTGAAAAGGGGAAGGAAAGACCCCTATTGAGTATCTTGCTATTATTGACCACCTCCCTTATTCCTCTCTTTGTTCTTCTACTTACAAGTGTAAGTACATAGCTCTGAGTGACACTAACAGGAATTTAGTAGATACATATAGCCAAAGGAAAAGAGACTTTTTAACTAGTTACAGGAGTTTTCCAGAAAACAGTCACTTAAATTTTTGTTTAAAAACAAAGAAAATGATATTTTCATTTTGCCCTCAAAAAGGAATTAATATCTACATTTATATTTTGTATTCATTTTGCAGTAGTTCACCAAAGTCTTACTTAACACAACATTTACATGCCAAGTAAAATTCTACCTTGTCCCAATCAACTCACTCAATTAGAACTCCACATGTAATTTTTGCAAAGTCTTCTCAAAAATTATGCAAAGGCATTACTTTCACCTTTTTTTTTTTTTTTGCATATAAAATATGTATTCTCTTTCCATGTCAAACCAAGGTGCATACTTTTCTCACACATTCTCCCTTTTCTCAACTTTCTGCTAGGACCATGTAAACTTTGTTCCCCTTGCTCATAAAGTGGGAGATGTGCAATAAGATTTGCACAGCCAATATATTATCTATGTCTGATTTCTTTTCAAAGTGACTTCTAAAACCAGTAGTGCAATAATAAACCCAACTCATCCATAACTCATATCTTTCCTAGCTACATGCTTCAGGTATTTTAAGAGTGGGTTTTGCCATCTGATCTCATTAAATCTCTGACTTTTTCTGCTTGAGTGTGGCCAGGGGAACAAACGTGCAGAGACCACAGGTTCATTTTTTTCATGGAAGCTCAAATTATTTGAAAATAATCAAGGCCAAAAAGTTGACAGGAATGAGCTGCAAACAACGATGACACAGTATGTCTGACTTTATAATATTCTCAGAATAAATTTCAAAAAAATAATAAAGTTCTTTAACATACCTCACAAATTTTCTCTAAGGATGGAACAAAGAAGTCATCACATACTATGGCCAAAGCATAGAACATATAAAGAGCCTGTAAAGAAAATAAATTCAGAAAATGCTTCAGATTTCTCTTGTACATGAAAAGAAGAAAAAGGGTAATGCTACCTTTATTCAAACTAGCAGAAATATAGAGCCTCATTTTTTATTCCATTCCAAATGAAAACCTCCCTGCATAAAACCAGGGTTTTGATGATGATTTAGTTTAAAACAAGAATGTCACATCCTAAAATATGAAAGGTACTATAGTTTGACAGAATAGGGTGCCACAACAGACTTCTTATAAAGAAAAGGATAATGGATAAGGCTTACACAGTTACATAGTCATCTTCTATATTTTCAATTAATCACCAGACCAAGTAATTAAATAGAAATTAACACCAGATTGACTAACAATACTCAGGAAATAATTACAGCTGGAAATAACCAGACCCTGGCCATGGATGTCTGCACCAAAACTCTTAGGAATGATCCTGGTTCCCTGCACACGTGTGATACTTCCACTGTCTTATATGGCTTTATGTGCTGTGCCGATGCAATGGACCCAATCCTGCTATTGTCTATCAAAACACAATTCCTTTTTACTTCACTTTCCCTGAGCTGTGAATGAAAACTGGAGCCTGCAGGCCTTACTTGCTTTGTGTTTTGTACAATAAAATATAAAACTCTACATGATATTTTCTATATTTCTTCAGGGTTGGTTGGGTGGTTTTTTTTTTAATTACTTTGCATAGAGGCACAAAAGGAAAGAAAGAGACTCAAGAATCTTCCACATCATGCTCCATATCATCAACAAAGGAATCCCAGACTCTGTCTCTATGAGATGAAATGCAAGCAGAAGTCTGTGATCCATGCTGCCAGGATTTTACCTCCAAGAGGATGAATGAATAGGCACCGCAAATTCAGACTTACATCATTTTCTTAAATCAATCAGAGTCATAGAATAATTCAGGTTGGGAAAGGCTCTTAAGATCACCAAGTCTAACTGTTAATCTGACAATACCGAGACCTCCGCTATATCATGTCCCTAAAATGTTAGCTTTTAAGCGTTTGTGTTCTATATATAAACATATTAGAAACACTGGAATCAAAGTATTAGGAACATGTTGATATATACAGAGGTCTACTTAGTAAGGTCTCTACGATGATGAACATCTTATTAAAAAATAAAAGAAGAAAAAATAAAGTAAATAACACAAAAACAAAAATGAAGCACAGTAGAGAAAAACTCACAGCAATGATATGAAGCAGAACTCCTCCTTGCTGACGTTCTTTATTTGTAAATAGATCTTCAGGAAATTCATTAATGGCTGAAAGAGAAATATATATTAAAAAAAAAAAATTACAGCATCCGAAAATGGAAGAATGAAAAACAAGAATGCATCTGTACAAATACATGAGCAAACATGAGTGTCTCTTCTGATGGACTACACTGTAGCTTGCCAGATCAGAATTTCTTTTCTTCTCTGTAGAAGAAATAGAGAACTGATACTTAGGTGTTATTATCATCACTCCAGTGACTTAAGCCAACCTCCATTGTACAAAGAGTTTCACATTCTTAAAGCCTTATTTATGCTATCATCTCGTCTGTGATAGGCACAGGAACAAAAATTCATCCTGAAATAATATTTCTGGCTTAAAGTGTGCCTTGCCTGAAAAATTACATGATGGTTGTAACCTTCTATCAGTCTCTTAGCTATAAACTGTAGGATTCCGCAGACTTGTAAATCATTTCACAAAGATTAAAGTGATTTCAAGCACTTTCTCCAGAAAGTCTACTATCTCAATCTGTCAAAGGAAGAAATGAAGCAGAAATGGTAGATGAACAATAGGAACATTCAAAGACATGAGTTTTGGGATTATTTCTGACTGACAGTGATTGACAAGACAGGCAGGGATAAAGATCTACAGAACCTCAAACAGGAGTCAGGGAAGCTTAAGGGTAAAAATTATTCCACAGAATCATAGAATCATTAGGGTTGGAAAAGACCTCTGAAATTCTTCCTGGTGTCCAACCTGAACCTCCCCTGGCACATCTTGAGGCCATTTCCTCTCATCCTATCACCAGTTGCCTGGGAGAAGAGGCCAACCTCCACCTGGCTACAACCTCCTTTCAAGTAGTTGTAGAGAGTGATAAAGTCCCCCTGAACCCCCTTTTCTCCAGGCTAAACACCCCAATCTCCCTCAGCTGCTCCTCACAAGACTTGTACTCGAGACCCTTCACCAGCTCCATTGCCCTTCCCTGGACATGCTCCACAATGTCTTTCTTGTGGTGAGGGGCCCAAAGCTGAACACAGTACCCAAGGTGCAGCCAGTGCTGAGTAGTGGAATCCACTGGAATCCAAATGCACTGAAATCAGTAAATTATTATTTAGAAAGGGATGTTCCTTTCTACAAGGAGTTGCAGATGTAGCTTGATAACAAGATAAGCTCCAGAAGGTTCTTACGAATTTACCATAATGTATGGAAATGCAGAGAAGGAAAGAGAGGGAATATATCATTATCTTGCCCATACTCAAGTCTGCAACACTAAAGAAATGCTTAGGAGCACAATACATGATATTTATGATGTTCCGTTTTCAGTTTCAATGCTGTATTTTTTCTGCTTCTTGATACAACTCTGCAAAGAATAACCATGAACATAGAAACAAAGAAACTGAGCTATGGTTGATGCTTTTAGCTACTAAGCTTCACACACACTCTACCAGCCTTATTTTCAGGAATTGTTGCACTTGCACTGGATCTTTGAAGATTACACTTTTTAGAGTATCTTAAATTTGAATTACCTGTAATCACCAAACACGCTTGAAAATCCTAGCTGAAGTGAATGGATAATCTAGTTTTAAAGACCCAAATGACTTCTCATCTGCTCAGTCTTTCAGTCTTATATACATACAAAAATGTCTCTTCTTGTCTGTACTACAAACACCCACATACATTTCATATGTCTAGCTCACAAAAACTTGATCAGTTCCTCCATATCCTTTAGCTCTGTTTTTTCCCCATAGTGTCCACTACCATGAATATATATATTTTTAATTAATACAGTGGCAACAGGGATTGTTTAAAACCTTATATACATAATTCATACCTTCCATCCAAAAGTCAAAGTTACCATTTTATGAAATCTCCCTAAATTCTCTTACTTCGTAGTTTTAACAACACTACAGTGGTTCTCAAATACTAACAGTCTACAGAATATTTAGCAAAAAACAGAACTTCAGCAACAATGACTAACCGTAATTCCTTTACTGATTTGCATTAGGCTTTCCATTAAGATCTGTTCTCACTGCTATATTCTGACTGGAATCAGTATCAGCACGTGATATATTGAAAAAAGCTTTCCAAAGACAGAGGTGCATCTTTTTTTTTTTTCATCTCAGACAACAGAAACTATATAAAATTGTAGTAAATTTTGCTTAGGTAGTCCTGAATGTGATCCTACGGCTAGGCAAATCTTCTATTTCTGGTCCTCCTCTTGTCATCACTAGGAAAAATGAAAGCAAGAGTGGATATAAATATATAAATGCATCAGGACAATAATATCCAATTGAAGGGTATGCTGAGTGCTTCAGTGACTAAAGACTATCAGCACATCAGTGTTTAGCAGGACTAGCTTCAAGAAAGTGGTCTGGGCTGTTACAGCACTGCATTGTCTTCAAGAGCCATGATTTGCACTATAACAAGATTTTTGACCTTATGAAACAGTCTAAGAAAATAGCACTGCCATACAAATGCAAACTACACCATAAATAACAAACATTTGCATATCGAGCCAAACAAACTCAAGTACTTCTAAAATCAAATTATGTGAATAAAACTTCCTCCTTTCTGTTTGGCTTTCATCACTGTTACCTTCAAACAACAAAAAGGATAGTGGAAATATCCATAAACCAGGAGAAAACTGCATTGTAGATTTGAGACACTGTGTATTCACAGTTGAGATTCTTACTCTTACTGGAAGACAGTGCAAGACAATTCACAAACTACTGGTGAAGATGCAGCAATCCACAATGCTTTTGTCTGCAGATAATCAACTTAAGATGCCAAGAGAAGCTTAAATGCATATAACAACCAAGCAGGCTCCTTGTAGTGATATCCTGCTATATATAATAATATTTAGTACAGTAAAACACAGTAATATCATTCCCCCTATGTATCAATCAGAGTGAAATACTCTTCTGGAATAATACTACAATACCATCAACTTTAAGAACTTGTTAGTTACACTAGCTACCAAAAGCAAAATTTCTCAGAGAAGTTATTTCCTACCACATGAAATAAAGAATGGCAAAATATTAGTAAGCACCCAAAGCATGTGGTTTCAAATAAATTCTGCCTATTAACAATATTGACTGAAGTGATTAATAACTAAAAAAAAAAAGTACTAAGGAAACTTCACCTTTGGGAGAAAAGACACAGAGCTACAGCTGATTGTGATAATAGGATTGGTAAAAAATAACTGCTTGTAATAAATACCTGCTTGTCTCACAAGGGTAATATTAAATGAATGAACAGGAAGACAATTTTCTCAAAAATAATGCTTCTCTCTACACAGAACCCATGGCATGCAGTTGTTCTCACAAAGAGACACTAGAAAATTTTCTTTAAAAATCCAGGAAATGAAACCAAGCTCTGGAGCTTGGTAAGAAAGACTCCTTCCTTAATGAAATGGTCACCTACCAGGGAGTTCTAAGGTAGGGTTTGGAGTTTTTCAGTATAAATATTTGCTGTCTTTATGGCATTATTATCCAGATAATCATAGATTTTGTCTGTCATCTACAAATTCTGAATACCCTATCTACATTCACTGTTTTTTATTCACTAGCTGTATTGCGATTTTAGTATTTTAAACAATTATTAGTTTTTCTTACCTACTGCTCTGATAACCTGGTTTTTCAAGAGAAATCTGTTTGGTTTTCCTTGGATCCCAGCTTAGGCCTGGGAATTCAACAGCACTGCACTGAGGGGGGCAGTGGTATTCCCTCATCTGTTTAAGCTGACAGAGGAGATATGCCTTTATCAAACAGTTGGCAAGAGCACAGTCTGCCCTCATGGCACAATGTGATTTGTGTGCACAGCAGGGCACCGCTCTGCTTCACACAGAGATATTTTCTCATGTATGGGACACAGAGCTATCTGGCTGCCTGAGTGGGAGCTACATCTCCTTGGTTTCTGTTGAAAAGAGACAGAACAGATGGGAGAAGGAGATGAAATGAAGAGCAGTACATCTAATGGGGCTAACCTATGCCAAAAAAAGGAAGGGAACATACACTGATCATCTTAAAATCAGCTAGAAATACAGAAATATTTATCCTGCTGGAACTGTTGCAAACTCATGGCTCCTGCAGCTCGTCTTATCCAGCACAGATTTGAGGAGGAAGGGAGGGCACCAAGAAAGCCAAGTCTATATTGAAATTGCCATCATTCTGTAGCTCATTCCCTCTCTCCAATCATGAAATGAGTGGGGAAACAAAAGCAGCTTATCCAGCTATGAACTGGGGGAGACACCAACACCTTTTTCTCTGAGTCATGGACATAAAAAAATCCTTGACTATGGCATGACAGAAAGGATGATTCACCTTTGATACACAGCTCTGGCTGAGCTGTCTGTGGCTAAAGAGCTATAGGAGGCCTCAGAACAGACTCCAAGAGCAGCTGCACAGCATAAGCTGTCTGCACGGCTCTGGAGTGACGACCTGGCACGCAGCAGCTGGGGCAACCCCGGCACGCCAGCGACACCTGTCCCGAATTAGGCTCTTACCGGATTAATTCCGGGTACCATCAGAGCATTGTTCCCACATGCCCTATCCATACTGTGACAGGCCAGCTGCCAATGAAGTTAAGTTTCAAATCTCCTAAGCCTGACAACCATCTCAGCAACCACGTGGATCCGTGGTTTTATAACCTGTCTTGACATGTGATTTCTTCACCTTATTAGCAGTTGATTTACTCACAACAACATGCCAACCCCGAACACCTGCTAAGCATTCAAGCCTGCTACAACTCGTAAAATTTTTCCTCACAGGGAGAAGGGATCTGTAGATGTTTGAAGGAAGGTGTGCAGTCAGCTCCTGCCTTTGCAGGAAAGGGGTTAGTCACACGATGTATTCCCGCTGCCCCTTCTGATGCCTGCATCTTGCTCCTCTGCCCACGTTCCTCTGTCCCTTCAGGACATGTTACACTTATAGATTGCAATGCCTACCCTTTTGCCCTGGCATTCGGGGATTGCTGATCACCAGACTCGCCCAGGGCAGAGGCAAAAGGGGAAGAAGGATAGGCAGAAGACAGAATTATGTACTTCCACTTTTACCCCCTTAATAATCATATTCACAACCCAGCTTGAATATTTCAAATTTGTACCATTTGTTTATGCACTGCAAGCAGCTTTAGGCACCTCTGCACTTAGTGTATTTCTGCTTATGTGCAATTTCCTTTTCACATTCCAGATCCTCATCTTTCCATGACCTGGTGTTGTGTTCATACACATATAATTGTGCCTCAGTGACAGTGAACAGACTCACTATTGTGTGCAGAAGTGAGCTTCTTCACACCTGTCAACCCACTGCATGCATTCTTACCTGGTGGCAGCAGCAAAATGTCAACAGGTTGTGTGACAGGAATTGAACTTGCAACAGACTTCACTGTACTGCAGTTTGCACTAATTTATAATTCTGTACTAATATAATCTGTTAGAAGATTTAATTGAATGCCAAAAAATCATCACATCTTGCAATATCTCCCTGAATGCAGGGGTTCTGTATCAGTTGCAATGAATAGGACAAGTATGTCTTAGAATCACTCTTGCTTTCGAAACATTTGTGACTTTAGCCCACACTGCTCTTCAAAATCAGTGCACTGGGAAGATTCTTACACAAAGATGGTTAGCCACTTTGAAAGCATCCTGAAGGCAATGGGAGAAATTCCTCCCTTATTCTCTTTACCACCGACGTCAAAAGGGTCCTCTCATATTTCGTGTATTTGCTCAGGTGCTGAAGTGTTTATAGTCTTAGAAATGACTGCAGTGACCTCGGTACATGCAGATAGTCTCAGGAAATGACATAACACACTCAGCTGATCCTCTTGCACAACCCGTGCACTGTCAATATTGTGCTAGTAACTGTGTACTTTAGAAAAGAGTAGTACCTTGCTTTTGCTCACAGGAAAGCATTGATTTTTGTTTTAGCTACATATTCCAGTGGTAACATTAGAAACAAAGTCAACCCAAAGATCTTACCACCCGAGTGAAACTAGTTTATGCAACTATAAAATGTATCATATGAAAGTTCTCCTTTTTAATATTTCCCAAATTGGATACAATGAATTTGAACAGTCATTAGAAAATTGTAAGTGTGTCATAGTACACTAAAGGTATACTTTTAAAGAATTACAGGAAGCCTAAATGAATGGAAAATAAAACTCCATAAATCTCAAACTCTAAAATAACCCTTTCTAAAAATCACAAGTTAACACGCCCTTAACTCTAAGTTGCAAGTGAAGAAAAATGGTATACTCGGCAAGTGCTTTTATACATGAAAGCTGGTAACTTAGAAACATTACAAGCACCAAAGAAGAAATAAGGAACAATTCGCTGATAATGTTGGATGACCTCTGGAAAAAAATAAGAATTACCAAGCTTTAAGATTCCATTTCCATTAGACAGCTATTTCCAGTTTTCTGTAGCAGGATGACATGTGGATTTTCCCTCAAATACTCAGTTCAGTTTCTGGTATATACTAAGCTAGGCACCAGTATTACAGCCAATCGGGAATGGGCTATTCAAAGGAAAACACACTTTTACTTAAAAAATTCTGCAAGGACATTTCTATAGAGATAGCTTTTTGGTAAACTAATTTATGGATTATACTACCTGGACAGCAACAAAGCATCTGAATGAAGAGCACTGAAATGAGATGAAACACCACCCAACTTCTTTGACAGACATTTGTGCATCCACATAATGCAGTGTGATGCCAAAGATCAAGCTTTCTCTTTGCAGGCCACACACCACATGGCAGGAGGCAGACTAAGCATCCTCCTCCATAGCCCTCACCTCACAAACAGTACAATTATGAGCAAACTTTATCTCTGTGCTATATTAATTCAATTTGCATTGCTCAACCAAAAAGAGGACTGCCAAATGCAATTATATGTGCAATGGGAAGTGGCAGCTTATGAAGCAAATAACCAATTCAATTCTCAACTATTAAATCTATTTGATATATGATTGTAAAGGATAGTGTATTAATTAAATACTTGAAAAACTCTCCTTCCATCAGTAAGAAGTTATGAAAATATCTATACAAGCCTGGATTAGCTACAATAAAAAGTAAAATTAATACCTTATTAAATCCTGGACTTCCCTTGAGTTTCTTTTCTCTTTTATAAAAAAGTATTTGCACTCATTAAGATAATGTCAAACAATGAAATACGAACACATGAAGAATTATCTATCAATGAAAATTGAAAGGCACGATGAAATCTCAGCTCCTGATTTAGTGACGACATGGATGCACAAGTACTGCAACATGGGCATGCATCGGCATATCAGCTGGCAGCCTTTCATGTGTACTGCCCTTTGTGTTAATGGTTTTAATGTCCTCAAAATAACTCTAAAACGTTCCAGGTCTGGGATTGTGTTTGTTTGGTTTTTTTCCTCTTTGGCCTTCAGACCAGTCACAGAATTTCTGAACTCTCCTAACTCTTCACATTTCTGTCATTATGGCCCTGACTTTCCACAAAGCTTGTGTGTATTCTTCAAAATCCCATCCATGGACACGAACTTTTTTATTTTACACCTCAGATTCCTAAACCAGGATACTGAAATAATTTTCACTTTCTCTCCTTTTGTACTTACTGTCTCATACTGCCTCAGCATGGTTCATGCTACTCTGAGCCAAGGCTGGCAAACCAGTTCAAACACTGGCAAGGTCCAGCACTGGGGCACCTTATTCGAACATGTCATTTCCCAGCTCAGGGGGAATAATTCTGGTTCTCAGGACTGAACAAACACTGTAGAATAAGAACAGGTTTAAATTGTGCTACCTCATAACTGCTCTATAACTTAAACACAGACGTCTATGACTTAAACACAGACATCAGTAAAAAATGGTGTCTTCTACATGAAATTTGCCTCTGGCTTCCCACTTTGAGCTTCATACTTTTGCATTCCCTCTCCCCTTCACCTTTCTCTCATTATTTGCTTCTTGAAAGTTGATGGTTTCTACGCTTTACAGCATCTTACTTCATTTGAGGGGCAGAGCCCTCTGGCTGTGCAGTGTTTTGGACTCAGCTTGCCTGTGTCCTTTTTAAATACAGATAGAAAGTGGTGTCCCCGGTAAGATCACTGTCTGATAGGGAAAAAGCTTTTAGAAAAGGGATAATGACTGGATTAACTATCAATACTGTGACTCACATACGAAAGGTCAGCTATTAAAAGGTCAGGCAATTTTTCATCTCCATAGAAAAGAATCATTCCTTATGTTTTTCACAGGCAAGCCTTCCAGCTGCAAACAAACTGGAGAATCAAACATCACATTATGAGTTTTTTGGTATTATCAGCTCAAACTCAACAAGATCTTGTTTTTTTTACTTTCAGTCATACTCCAAAATCTCTTCCAGAACTAAATGATGGAAAGTATTTATGCTCATTGTTCATCCTATCCATTAATAGTTTGTTCACCTCACAATAAGGCCAAGGAGAGACTGCCTCGTCTGCCATGTCAGTAGCATCTGCAAGGGGATTTCACTACAGGTCTACACACAAACTGTATTGCCAGGGAAAATGACAATCTGGTTTCTGTGACAGTGGGATTTGAAAATCAAATGGACAATTTGTAGCACTTCACTGGAAAGATTACAAAAAGTGTAGCATAGTTTTAAGACACTGTGGACTAGTAACCCTCTTTGAAATGATGCACAAAAGGACACTTGTACAGATAGTGGGTTTTTAACTCCCCAATTTTGTTACTGAGTATGCACTGGAGCTGCTCTTATATATACATTGTTGTTGTATTATGCCTAATGAATAGCTTGAAAACCAGAGGAAACCACTCTCTCTTCCTTGGTTCCCAAAATGACTCTCTCAGCAGGTAGGTGTACAAGGAACAACCACCACAGGAATGGACCTTGACAGATTTCCCTACACTCCAGAACTTCATAGCAGGAAGAAAATCTTCCCTAAGCTGCTTGAATATGCAATCAAGAGGGATCAGTTAAGTGAATCTGGTCCAAGGAAGAAAAGAAGTCTTCTTCCTCTCTGAACATCTGAAGACCTCATTTGGCAGAGGTCACCCATTTCAAAACTGGGATGCATCATTATTCCACTGATATCCCATAGCAGTGGGATCAAAACTGCTCTTTAAAAAGAAAATCTGTCTACCAGTAAGAGAGCTAATATAAAGACAATCACATTTATGAATGGATAAAGATGGAATGGCAGGAAATAACATCTTTCCTTATAAAATATCACTGATATTTTTCCATGAACATCTCTGCTGGCAAACTGACTATACAAGTACTTTTCTGTACAGCTGAGTTCCTTCTTCCTACCCTTCTTCAGTGAATAAAATAAGTTGGTTACTACCTCCTTATACCTGCTGGAGACAGACCTCAAGTAACACAGAATATGAGGCAATTTCCTGCCTGGTACATCCCCAGTAGAAGTGACAATCACATTCAAATGGCAAAATGACTGGCAAAATTTGACTTGATCCAAGCCAGACCACAGACTAAGTCTGAACTGCTGGTAGCCAGAAAAGCTACCAGATTACTTGATCACATGTAGAAAACACTGAGAAGGAACAAATAAGCAACTGCAAGAGCTGCCAGAAGAACTATCATTCCACACAGAAGTGCACTTTAAACGAAACTGTGCTATTGTGCCTTCAGCACAGTTAATGCATACTAATAGGCTTTTGAATCCCTTCTACTTCAGTAAAAGCTGCAGTATGGCTCATTTAAAAGCAGCTGTATTGGCACACACCACTCTTTTTCTCCAAATGTATGGAAAACCAAAGAAAATCCAGTGTTTATAAGATACCAAATCCAAGCAGGGATTTTAACCATCCAGGAAAATTGTGATATTCTCCAAGTTGAAACAGCACAAGAACTATACATGGCTAAGACTCTATCAGGCTAAGATTAAGTCAAATAAACCATTTTTCTAGAAATAAATGGGCATGAGGTAACAGAACAATAGCAGACTTTAAGTTAGGCCTACAAATACCCGAAAAAGACAAAAAATAAAGTCAGGCACGGGTGTTGTTTGAACTTTCCTTCCTTAGAAGCTTTTCTTTCTGGCCATAGAAGAAAAATTATGGAAGACAGCTGTAAAAAGACCTACATAAACATTTATTCCACCCCCTACCAATTTAGGATTGCTTCCAATGGTGAGTTTTCTTGTGCTTCGTCCAAAAAGTTCCTTTAACCAAGAGGGAACAGGTAAAATTCAAAGGTGCTTTACTAAGGCAGAGGAAGCCCCTCAAGGCAGTTCATTAGGTGACCCTTCTGGAGGCAGAGTTCCCAAGAGAGTTCAGTACAGGCAAGGCAAGATTTTCAAGGAACACAGACACCATGCCCAGACCTTATAAAAATCAAGCTGTTGATGCCACAGGCTGCAAGCAGCTGACTCATTTGCTGAATTTTGCTTTTATTTTGGAACAAAGTTGAATTTTGAAAAATTGTTTCAAGTTGCACATATTAAGCTCTCAAAAAAAAAAAAACCAATAGTGTTAAAAAGACTGGATCTATAATGAAGTCAGGTTTTGAAGTCGAGTACTTAGGATAATTTTTTTTGTTCCACGTACCCCTTGTTGTTCTGAAAGACTCATTTTCATATGGAAAGCACAACATTTTCTCCCTGTGAGCCATGCTCATGTGGTATTGCCAATTCTCATTACTTCTTTGTAAACCATGTAATAGCTGGTTTTTCACTTTTTCTGAAACCATGGTCCTGGAATCACACAATTATATGGGAACATCAGCTTTCACTTAAAACAAAAAAATCTGCTTCTCGCCTTTGTGTTTGTAGAAGAGGGCCAAAGCCCGAAAGTCTAAAAGACATACAAAATGCAGAAGACAAACAAGAAAGAGACCCTGGCTTGGTGTTCATCTTTTCAACAAACATCACAATTTTGCAGGGCCAGGTTTACACTTTCTGAGCACACAGGATTATTAGCAATACTCCTCAGTTCATATGCTTTAGCTCAAAGTCACAAATACATGAACATTTCAGCATGCAGTTTCTGCTCAATAATATTAAATGATGTCACCATGTTTCCTATACCATTGGCTAACGTCTACTTCACCTTTTCCACACAAGTAATCCCATCTAAGGCAACCAAGATTTAACACTCCAGCTCCTATGTCGTGACTTCTTTACTACATAAATAATTTTTCAAATGGCAGATTTGCACAGTTCTCTGCTATTTTCCCCCAGAAAATATCCCTTGGGGCATTTTCTCATTACTCTAGAAACTCAGCAATAAGCTGTAAACACTACTGGAGTACTTCAGGAACGATCTCTTTTCAGTCCTAGCCTCTACTACATACTTCAGTAGCCTTGCATTTGATATGAAATCTGATAAGTAAAAGTCAGCTTCTTACAAGATTTGGAGACTTCCACACATGTAGCAGCCTGTTAAGCAGCACTGGACGTTTGAGGGAGGGTAACTAAATACAGAGTAATTATTCTAGGAAAAAAGTGATCTCAATGCAAAATAGAAGCAAACAGCAGGAGAGTCCACTGCTGGAAAGTAATAAGATAAACATTACAATAATTTCACAATCCAAAATTATAGTCCTTCTCACTCTGTCTTTGACCATGTGAAATGCTATTCCATGACTATTTAGTATCTGTAAATGAATGCTGCAATGAAGCTCATACCAATTCACATAAAGAAGGAGAGGCATATCATACTGCACTTGGAACAGTGCATACACAAAGCTGAGGACAAGGCCAAAAGCCACTGAAGTGAAATGAGCAAAAGGAAGGAAAGAGGGGGAAAAAGGTACATTGATTTAGTAATGTCACAGCCCAAACATGAAAGATCCATAGAGGATTTTTTTAGACTTCAGAAGTTAAGCATAGAAGAATGTACAGTTTAATATAACACATCTCTCTTTAATCCAGCCAGGTCAGTTACCATTAACAGGGGAACTACTGTCACACAAGCCTGAGCACATATGGCACAAGCCCAGCTGGAAGGCTGGATATATAGGTCAGAGCTGGAGCTGCTGCTTCATTGCTGCTGATACCACAAATAGTTCACTTAAACTCAGGTACTCCTCCGTTACTGCAAGAATTCTCAAGCTGTAACTTTGGAGCATTGCTTTCTAAAACCAGCCATCCCACTGCCACAATCCTGGGTGCATGCACTGTCTGAAAGCAAGCCAGAGAGCAGTGCTTCCCATGCCAAAGAAGCCACCAGAAGTGCAAACAATTTAAAGGGCGATAGCAGATTTTAATTTCTTTCCTAACTTCACTGCCTGATGAGCAAATTGATGAGTTCTCTCCAGCTTACTCTGTGCTGGTTTACTACACAGCATGCATACAGACTATGGCAGAGAATCCTAAATCAGCATGTTAAAAATATATTTGTACCTGATGGACACTTGCATAAGGCTTAACAGGCACCAAACTGTATTGTCTGGCCTTGAGAAGCAAGAAAAGTACATTTATCTGGACCATCAGAAAGGCACCCATGGGAAACAATCACTGTCTATAAATATCACAGAGGCAACTATAAAAATAAAAGGAATTATGGAGAGCCTCAGACCATGGCAGGAAAAGGATCAATGTCTGAAAGCTAAAGAAGTGAAAAAATCAGTTAAGTATGTTCACTAAATCCTCAACAAGAAGAGAAAGAGGAAAATTATACACTCCTCATACCAAACAGTATCAGGAATTTAGACCAGATACATTATAAAGCACTTTCCAAGACCACATACATCAAATTAAAAGATTATTTCTCAAAGCACCACTCAAAGTATACTTAAGAAATGTCACACCAAGATGGTGCCCACAAAATACAGGCAGAAACAGCTAAAAATAACTCATTCCAGGGATCTTTTTTAGTCTGGTCTGAATGAGGTGAGAGTCCAGTGTTATCCACATCCTACTTTGTGCAGTTCCACTCAATGCACCTAAACACAGAGCTGCAAAACATACAGAGTGCTCTGCCCATATAGGAACAAGACTGCATTACTCTTCTGTCTTAAAATAAGCTGGTGTCATTTTTGTCTCATTCTATCAGGTGGTTCAGAAACTGGTTTTGCACTCCTAGTACCAGTTTAGATTAATTGAAAAGGAAAACCCACCTTTCTAATATATACTAGAAATACACAGAACATGTGTATACATTCTGTTTATATTCTCTCTACATATACCCATTTATGTTTGTCTCAAACAGGTGGAAAAAAACCCCATCATGCACAAATAAGGTGGTTCCCTGTATTCCTGCTGTGCACCAGAAAACAGAGGCAATCTTAGCAAGAAATCTGATATAATACAGCTGCAGGAGCAGAAGTGCTAAAAAGAGTCAGAAAAAGAAGACAGGACTAGGACAGTGAGTACTCAAAGACAGTAGAGCCTCACCATAAACTTCATCTGCTGTCAGCTGATGTAAGGAGAGCAGAGCTTTAAACTGCTGATCTGATTGATCATATCTCATCTGCCCAGAGTGCCAGACCTAACATTTCAAGAGTTATTTATATGCCCATTTTGGATTACTAAATCTATCAACTTAACTTATAGTATCTCTGTGTCACGTAATACCAATCATTCACAAGCAGAGGGAGGACAAAATGTATGAAAATGCCTCATATTCTTTGTAAGTCCCTTCAACAGGCTGGCAGAATGCAGATGATTAATACACTGAGCTGACTGACCTGTTTGTGTATTTTGATTTACTTCGAATCAAGAATTTGCAAACCAGTTACAAACACCAAGGGACATTACAAGATGAGTACCATTTTTCTAGTCTTTTTGTTCTGTGAAAATGCTTCTTCTGGTACCTTTGCAATCATCAAATACTGACCATAAAATGTTGTACCTGGTTTGTGAACCAGTAAGGTCTGGTAAATCTTTCTTGCTCAATAATGGATTATGCCTTTTAAAATCCTTAACTTGAGCATGGCAGTGCTTTGATTCCAGTTAGCTAGCCTGTTAGAAAGCACTAGTTGCAGCTTACTTCAGCACATCTCACCAGCCACTAACAAATCACTCTGCAGTCATTCAATCACTGTGTGAAGCTCTTATTTTCCAGTGCAATTGCTCTCATTGATGTTAAACTAATCTGAGACAGATCTTTCAAATTAATTTTGCAGTGAAGACACAAGCTGAATGATAGAACGTGATTCCCCCAAATGCATGGTGTGGTTAATGCCGCAGTTGGGAATGATATGTACCAGTTTTATTTCCAGAAGTTGTTCCATCCACTATACAAACCTCTTCCCATTCTTAAAGTGACAGCATATATTACAGTTTAATACAAGACTGGGTAGCCTGGGCAGCTGACCAAGTAACAGCTTGTTTTTATCAGTTTGGTTTTTTCTTCCTAAATTTAACAGTTGGGAGATTTTGAAATGTGTCTGCAGATGAATCAACAGCTTAAATGGTTCAGTGAGCAAAATAATTGTATGGATTTTTTTTTTTTTTGGTCAGCGTGGGGATTTTAACATATTTGTACTTTGCAGACATAACAAATTAGAGTAAAAGTCATTTCAGTTCTATTTTGGTTCCCTTTAACTCTCATTTCTTAACCACATTTCTGCTGAAAGACCAATACTAAAATTAAGAAGCATAGCTCTACAAAAGTTAATGGAGCTCTGCTGATTTACATCAGCTTGAGATTCCAGCCCACATATTTTTCTTTAATTAGAAAGGTTCAGAGGCATAAACAGTGCAAACACTGTAAGCGCATGATGTTGCTCTCAAGTTTGAGCTTAGAACTAGACAAAAGAATTCTAAAGTAGAAAAAAATATGTGTGGATGATGAACTTCAACAAAGACAGAAGGTGGTCTCGTAGTGTTTGATAACAACTACAAGACATAAATCAAGGACCTAGATTCCATGATGGACTGTGAGTACTCTGTCCATGTAAGCTCATCAGCACAAGTCCAGTTCACCCGTTACAGAACTTACTATTAATATTGGTCTCATTTCAAATTGGCCTCTTATTTTTCAAATATGGGACCTATTCAAGTAGTCTGATAAAGCTCCTGTGATGACCTTACACACAATAAAGTCATCAAGCAAAGACATATTTATCTTTGCAGTTTATTTCACTGAGACAGTTTGAGCTGTATCTAAACAGCAAAACTACATTCTACCAGATTACAGCACTATTTACACTGGGAAATAATTATATTTATATACTATACCAGTGATATGTTATATATATATCACTGGTAGGCAAAACAAAATTCTACATATTGAGAAACATATGTTGACATTTTCACCATTAATTATACTCAATAGGACTGGTGCCCTTTTCCAATGGATTCACACCATTAAGATTAACAGTTTATGCACCTACTATAAAACCAGCACTGACAAAATAAAGCTGAGCTAGTACACAGGCTCTCCTAATATTCAAAGCCACCATATAACACTTTCTACACAACTGATGGGGAAAAGTACTGAGATATCCATGTCCAACTGGGCTTCTCATTTCAGTTTGTAATCTAGGCATTGTGGACACTGTGCTCTGCTAATTGTGTGGTGAACCAGTGACAGCCCTGGATAAACATATTCTGAAGCACTCAGTCACTCTCTTAATATGTGATGCCCCACCCAACATGAATTTCTCATAGAGAGCAACTGGAATATGAGCCCTTAAGGAAGCAAGGGTAATGCCTATGTATTAGAGAATTCCAGCCATATCCAGTAACATACAGTGACAGCAGCCCAAGCTACGCTTCATCCCTTTTACCAGAGGGATGCTGTGGCAGTTAGGAATGTGATTGACAGACTGAAATAAGCTCCATTTTTTGTGGAAATATTTGGAGCACAGGAGATCGTCAGAGGACTCAGAGACAAGGGGTATTTCACCCTGGAAGAGGCCTGCCCTGGTGTTTGGATGTGACACACCACACTGAGACTGGGCTGTGAATGGTGCAAATGTAAGGAAGTGACAGATTCTGACACATACGGTAACAACTGTAGGCCTTAACAAATACCAGCAATATATAGTAATGACAGAAAAGGCTGCAGCCAAGGGGAGTGGTGGGGAGCTGTCCCCAGGGCTCCTCTGCCACCTCTATCAAGCAGAAAGAAATTTGGTTGAAAACCTAAAGCAGGCACAGCTTCCAAGAAAAGGAGGATGGCACAGCTGTACCAACAGGCTGAGGAGGTGTCAGTGGCAGCTGGAAGAGGCTGAGAAGGGGGTGGTAATTGTCTAAAATTAATGTGTAAAGAGGGAACAGTGTATCCATGAGTAACAGACTTGAACAATCACAGGACAAGTAGAACCTTTTTCTAATAATAAGTGCAGCCACATAAAGGCAGACTAACCTTCCAAATAAAGCAATGGTAAAGGTATTGACAGCAAGAGTGCTGTAGGAAAACTAGATACAGGATACAGAATAATGTTAATGACTACAGCAACAAAACAACACAGTCTTTACAAAGTCATAGTTCTCCACACATTTGATATGCAATCAAATATTTGATTTTCCCACACCAAAAACAACACACCCCATCTGGCATAGCTATGGGTGAAGGGATATAGGCTACAGGAGGGAAGAGTTCAGAGAAGATGCCACAAAGCCAGTTTGTGTGCATTTGGTTTAAATGTCAGCTGGACTTTAAATAAGCCTTTAAATGCTACCATACTGACATGCTAGAGATACGAAAGTGAGATCACAGGCCTGTATAAATTACAAATAATCAAAACAATAGCCTAATTTTTCAAGCAACTTCCTACATTCAAATCCAACAAAGCAGAGTTGCTAAGCAGTTCACACAAAAGTCATGCCATCAATATGGTACGTTCTCCTTGTTACGAAAAGCTGAAGTAGTGGATTATCTTCACAGCATTCTTAAAACTCATTATTACATATACACTATTTGTAAAACATATGCACATAATACAACTAAGCATAATAGTTAATATCATAAAAACAAAAAGAAATCATAGACAACACTAGAGAGGATTAAGAGATTACTGATAAAGTAATTGCTATGAGAGTAAAAGGTTTTAAGGAAAAAAGTAGCATGTAACAGAAGAATCACAGCATATTCTGAGTTGGAAGGGACTAACAAGAATCAGAGTCCAGCTCTTGGCCCGGCATTGGACCATCCCCAAGAGTCACACCATGTGCCTGAGACTAATGTCCAAACGCTTCTTGAGCTCCGCCAGCCTTAGTGCTGTGACCACTTCCCTGAGGAGCCTGTTCCAGTGCCCAACCACCCTCTGGGTGAAAAGCCTTTTTCTAATATCCAACCTAAATCTCCCCTGACTCCTCTTCAGGCTGTTCCCTTGAGTCCTGTCACCAAAGAGATCATTGCTTGCCCCTCCTCTTCCCCTCACAAGGAAGTTGTAACTGCAGTGAGGTCTCCCCTCAGTCTCCTCTTCTCCAGGCTGAA
>JAWWEW010000165.1:47731952-47748455 GCA_035583185.1 Anabacerthia variegaticeps | reverse complement strand
ATGCTGTGCCTGATGCCCCCCAGGACAGGGTTGGCCCTCCTGGCTGCCAGGGCACTGCTGACTCAGACTCAACTTGTCAAAGACCATGACCCCCAGGGCCCTTTCCACAGCATTTCTTTCCAGCATCTCATTCCCCAGTCTGTATGAACATCCGGGGTTGATGCAGAAGAAGAAATCAAAGACTTTTTATGAAGACACAAAGAGCCAAGAAAGAGAAGAGTGAAACAAGTGCAGAGCACACAGAGAGAAGTATAGAAAATTAAATGAGCGGGAAATGACACAAAACATGCACAGTAAGGAATAACTACTAAGAGGCAAAATGATGTGCCATTTTTGACTGAACATTCAGAGATGTGCTAATGAGACATGAAGACAACCAGGAAGAAAAGCCTGAAGATCTGAGAACAGAAAAACATGTGAGAAGCAGGCACAGATACAAGTACTTGGAAATTAATCATCAGAGAAGTTAGGATTGAAACCAGCAGAGCTGAAGATGTTATAAGGAAGACAAGGCAACGGAAGGAAGAAACATGAATTGTGCCAAAAGAAAAGTTAAAAGGAGGTCAAGGAAACTATGAGTAAAGCTTAAGGTATCCAGTACCACATGACAACAAAGAAGATGAGGGGAAGAAACAAGAGGTAGTGACAGTAGTATCAGCAGAAACATACAGACAGATGAGAACTGTCCCAGTGATCTCCCTAAGGACATGGACGCACAAACAGATCACAATTACCCACATATTTCATTATGAAATATGTGAACCTGTGGAGTTCACATATTTCACATATAGGAGTGAACCTACGGGAACTGCAGATCTTAAAAACATTTTAACCAAAACAGTCAAACTGTAATTCCCATCAAAGAACCTGCAAAACTAAAGAGCTTCATCAAACACTATCAGTCAGGTAAAACTTGCCTGTCAGAGCAGGTCATCTGCAAGACTTCAGTAATTTACAATACTCATTTCTAAAACACAGTAAATTAAACTCAGCAGTATTTACTTAAACCCAGTCATTTTCACAGTGGCTTTTGCCTGAAAAATGACTGTACATTTTGGTCCAACTCAACGTCATTTTTCTTTAGATTTTAGAATCTTCTCTCTGCCAAAATCTAAATTACTTGTTGGCTGACATTTGAACAGTATTAATTAATAAACTGTTACAGGCTACTATTCTGTCCTCAACTCAGGCAATACCCTGAACACAATCTTGATTAAACCACTTGGATTCAGGTCATTCAGATCACCCATTTCCCATCTCACCATTTGTCACTCCTGACGACTGGGATGCAAAGAGGTTTTACAACCAAAGATTTGGTAAATAATAGTATCTACATTTAGAATAAACAACTTTAAGACATCTACTAAGATGTAGGAGATCTGGAACACTTAGATATTTGTTAGTTGGACTTGCTTTTACTTTGATCTTTGTAAAAGCTCAGTGAAAATATCAAACAGATGTGTGCTAGCTGTGTTTTTCTACTTCTGATAAATGTGTCTATAATATGTATTTGCATTATTTTGGTGATGTCCAAAAATATTTCCAACTTTAGAGATCCCAAACATAACAGTCTCAAGATCTTGCCTCTATCTTACACAGAAATTCAGGAAAGGAAAAAAATACACTCTAATGTGAGTACATGCTGTGCAGAGTCACAACCACAGAGACAACGATATTAGACAATGCTACATTTCACGTTTTAAAGTGTTAAACTCTACAAAGTCTGAGACTATGTAATCCTGTTATCACCCACCTTTCCACCAACAGAAAGAATCACTGAATTTAGTGGCAAAACCAATACTGCTTTTTATCAAGTGACTTGAAGCAGAATGACTACATTGAACAAAAAACGGAGTTGAATGAACTGGAAACATCCCTTCTACTTGAACTTCCCTGAATTGCATAGCCAGATAAAAGCAGCATGTTAGCTCAGGCTTGAATCACCTGTCCTACCACATACAAGTAAAGCTCCACTTAACTCAATATACTAACACATCTTCCCTCTCCCATTCAACCACATAAACTATATAATCCTTCCAAAGACTGCCAAATAATTTGCACTCTTTTATTAAAGCATAAAACAATCAATATAATGGGTTATCAGACACATATCAGAAGACTCTGCTGTGCTGAAGGACCATATTTAAAAGCAACTCCATATCAAAATAAGAAAGGAAAAACTCAGCATCAAGGGTAGGGTGAACATTTTTACAGAGTATCAAATACCAGTTTCAAAGCTCTAATTATTAGAAATCTTGCAATCTTCTTTATGATGAAATAGCCACTAAACTCCACTCTAGCTCCATTACAAAACTTCAAGGCTGGGTGTGTGTTTGTGTGTTGTGTTGTACAGAAGGTATTTTTTTCCAATTCTGCCCCACAGACAGTCTAGATGATCTGAAACCTGACTTCCAGCCCTAAGTTTCTGTGACTGGAGGTGTAGAAGGTCCATGTGGCTAATTTATTCAAATGCAGGTGCCCCAAAAGAAATCTGAGCATCATGACCATAGACGCCTATTTCTGTGTAATTACCCGGCCTGACCATTTGCTGTCATTTCTCTACCTCTCAGCTTCACATTTCCATCTTGTCACCCATGCTTACCTCAACCTCCCACTCTCTTTGCACCAAACTTGCTCAGACCTTTTTTTCATCACACTTCTAATCCATAGCCTGTCTCTCCAGCACTCATGGGACCGTCTTCCATCTCAGTCACTTTCCTACATTTTATTTCAGATCCTAATCTTGGGAGTCACTTTAAAGCATGAATAAACTTGCTTTCCCTAATAAGGAAGACATTGACACATGCTATACTAAGGCCAAGTCTCAGGCTGTGCTTTCTATTGAAAGCTGGAAGGGGGCATTCAGTAGGCGTAAGTATCTTTCTAGGTATCAGGTTTGGCGTCTTGTAAACTTACAGACCCCTAGAACTAAAAAAAAAAAAAAAAAAAATACAAGAGAGAAAAATTTTTCAGGTTGCTTTTCATTTACTGGACTAGAACATATTTGAAAGTGGTTATGAAGCACAGCTCTAAGAAAGCAATAAAGACTGCATTTGGGTTTTGACTTAGGGCTTTTTATTTCAAGAGATTGCTGGCTAGAGCAAGGACACATAACATTTTCCTACATATTTCTCTAGTCTTTTCAATATACAGCTCTCTTTCCTATTACAATACAGCCTTAAATAACTAATAACTCCCTGTTCTATTCCCATCTTTTAAAAGTTCTCAAAACTTTCTGTAACTCTGGTCACAACAGGATACAGAAGGACTGAGATAAAAAGCCTTTGTCTCCCTACAATGAAATGAAGCAATTAAGAAGTCAAAAGCATCATTCTTGGCCTTACAAAACTGCAGGACAGAAATCTTAGTCGCAAAGGAATGAAGGTGCAAGTTCTCAAAGATGATTAGAGGATTTATTCCAATTTTGATTTTATTCAAACTGTATATCCAAATTGCTTAACTGTTCAAATTCCAGCTAGAAAGTTCAGATTCCATGGTACTAGAGGAAAAATGTCTAAAATTCTGATTTCCATGTGCACTGTAATGCAACATAACACAAGATACTACACTCCAGGGGTCTAACAAGACATTCCACTAAGACTCTGAATGTTTTCAAGTAAAATAACCAAGTTAAATATTTCTAACATGCCAATTACCTCAGAATACAATTGCAAATGCCATGTAAAACAGAATAAATATCTCCAGCTGAAAAGCTGCAATACTGACATTATAAGAGTTCAGCTCCTAGTACCACATGCAAAAAATCAGAATCTCTAACATAAGATCAAGGATCAAGATAAGTCCTGTACTGCTCCTACTATTCCCTTTTGAGAGAATCTGGAATAAAAAATAAAGTGCCAATATACAGTTTATCTTCAGAAGAAAGCATTAACTCACTAGGAGTAAAGAATTGCAAAGCTTATGTATTACAGCACCACCTGGTGTGGATTGCCATGGATACAGATTGCAAGTGGACAAAACCTACCAGGTCATCTAATTTCGTGTCAACCAGTGCAGAATGCATCACTATAACATACCTTTGGTGCTTTCTATTTTTTTTTTTCATTTTAAATTATTTGTTTTGGAAGACATAATTCATATCTAGTCAGATTTCTGAGCAATATTTCATGCAGAAGTAGTTCTTAAAATTCCAGTCACAAGACTGATAGTTCAGTTTTAATTAACAAATATGCTGTTTATAAACCCTCTGATTTCCCACTTCATGATGACCATCAAGTATGCCAGATAATACACCATCTTCTTATAAATATAAGTTTACTAAGTGTTGAATGCAGAAAAATGTGGAATCTCAATGTGAAAACGTAAGGTGGATTAGCAAAGATCAAGATACAAAGCAGCATGACCCGTCAAATCCTATGAGAGAAGATCTTTCTATCAGGTGATGAAGGGGCATTCTGCGGAGATTACACAGAGGATTACACAGCACACTTAATTGCATTGTGCTTACCTGTTTACATGCTTAGCTGCTTGGCAAGTCACAAAAGATAAATTATTCCTCTCATTATTCTACCAATATTAGGATAGACTGTATTTAGCAAAGCATGTCTGGAACACTCAAAAATGTCTTATGTATCTGCTACACAGGCACCCTGTGCGTTGCTTTATAAAGTGTTCCATTTCCCTCCATCTTTCTCTGCTGAAAAAATGTGACCGTATGACACATGTAATCCAAAAAGCAAAAGGCCTTATTTACCTATTCTGTTGTCATAAATGAAGAATTGCATGAACTTCAACACAATGTGAACTGGTATTGTTTAGCAGAATGTCTGCCCAAAAGCCTCTACTTCCTCAACCAGAACATTCTCTTGCCAAAGACAAGAAATGAGTTGGTGTGCTCAGCTACATCAGTTCTCTTTGTTATGCACATATTTGAGTGCTTATGTTTATTTTTTGTCCCAGGCCACTGGTAGGTACAGAGCATGCCAGCCTCTGCCCAGTCAAACAAAAGGGCTGAAATTTAGTATAGAATATAGAAATCTTATTTAATCTGCAAAATCCTGGTATCTAAATATTCCCCAAAATGGATTTTCCTGTACACATTAATCCACTGTCCTCCATTCTGCCAAGGGAAGAGCATTCTTGACAACAAATAACAGAATTTTCATGAATAAACTGGTATATCTCACTATAAATACACACAGAAGAAAAGGTATAACTAAGACAGAAAGTTGAACAGAGCGCTTTCTAAAGCACTCAGTAGTAATATTATCAACACTCTTGCTCTGTCATTGTCATGAGTTTGGATGAAAGCCAAGCAACTTGCAGACAGGCCTTTCTTTACAATCAGAAGCTTGCTGAGTTTCTAATTACCTCTCAAACTCTGCCAGACACTTTTGGCAATTTTTAAATGGATTTTTTGTAATTGCAATGCCATTACAAAAAGGAATCTGATAAGCTAAATCACTTCCATAAGTTCTGAGTCTGTATGCACAAAGCTTGGGCACACACATCACCCATTGTCCTGTAAGATAACCGCCGGAAAACAGACTGAGCATTAACACTGTCACTCAAGCTGAAACAGCCTAAAGGAACCAGTAAATTTCTTTCATTACAGTTTTAATTTTGAAGATCTGTTACCCAAAAGAAACCACCTGCCAAGTTCTTCTGAAATACAGAGGGGTATGTTTCAAAGAAAGAAAAATCATGAATGTTAGTCGCAAATACACACTATGCTCAAGCAGCAATTGAAAATTCATTTTACTGTGTGCTTATCCCCTTAATTTCTCATTTTATGTGTATATAACTCATTTAAGTTTCACTTAGGATCAGTCTTTGCTTATTTCTCAGCTTCTTTTCTTTAAGGTTGAAAGTATGTATTGTCAGAACATCATCAACTGCCAGCAACTAAATTAGGTAAAACAATATCAGGCAATTTTGAAAATAAATTTCAAAGAAACTACTCCCTCTGCAAGAAAATTAAATGAGCAAAATATCTGTAAATCCTTGTCAGTATACTGAAAAAGCAATTAGGTCTATGCTTTTGATAAAGTAAGCTGACAAGAACCTTTCACCTCTTCTGTAAGATCCAATTTGCCTTGGAAATTTCTAATTTCTCTTTTGATATACAAAACAAAAAAGAAAAAAGACAAAATGAAAGATCAAGTACTTTTGGACTTGCACTAATGAATAGTGTATGTCGTTATTCCAAACATTGTATAAATTTTCTAAATCTAAACTTACAGTTTATCAAACACCCCTTCAAACTTACCATAAAAATGACTCAAGGATGCTTTTTTACCAAAAATAATACAAACTGCCTGAAAAGTCGTTAAAATTATGATCTCCATTCTACTTATCTATTACCAGAATCTAAACATTTACCAATAACACCGAAGATGTGCAAAAATGGGTTTAGAGAAGTCTCACAGTTCTCGGGAGCTGCTGAACATAGAAGGTATCCAGCTTGCTCTGGTATAATGTTTTGCCTACTAATTTATAGTCATCTGTATGAAACACCTTGGCCACTCCCAGTGCACAGGGATCTTGGAAAAAATGTCTCCCAGCTTATCCAGCACTACTTTTGGTGTTAGAAGGGAGACAGCAAGCCATTTGGTTTCTTACTAGAATGACACGCTTCATTTGTGGGCAGCCCTGCTTCAGGAAGGCTGAAATCTTTAAAAAATAAAAGAGACTCAACTGAGATTGGACATATGTCCAAGAATCTCATCATCTGCAGTCCTCCAAAAGGAAGAGGCAGAGGGCCCATTCTCTCAGTTACTCTTAAATTTAATTCCCATTTCCTGAGAACCAAGTCAAAAACTAAAAAGATGACAAAATACCAAACAGTGATCTACTTTCACACGTTGGACAAGATTTATTTGTTTTTACAATCAAGTTTCTGAATGCTAACTACTATTCTTCCAAAGAGAAGAAACTGGTTTCTTTGGTTTCTTTGATAGGGGTTCATTTTTTCAGTGCTCAAATCAGAAATGCAATATTGTTTGTCCTCTGAATATTTTAGATCAAATTAGCAAGCATGCAAAAACCAGTGAGGTGATACCCTAGCATAAGATTCTATCACAGCAAATGCTTTTTCCTCTTTTCCAATTAGTTTTCATAGATTTGCACATTTTGGAGCCAGAAAGGACCTTTCTGATCAGATATCTTAATTTTTCATTTAACCTACTGCAGGATAGGTTACGCCAAGAAACTCCACAATCATTTCTTTATTAATCCATTGGAGATTTAAAGACAATACATTATGTCGCTAAGTAATCTATTTTGAAGCTGGATTATGCTCATTGTTAAAACATTCATTTGCTTTTTACGGTGAAATTATCATAGTCTCAATGGTGATTTCCCATTCCTGCTGGATGAAAGTGCCAGTTTTTCAAAGACTCCAGGACAGTTATACTCTTTTGTATCAGGTAAGGATCTCATATCTCAGGGCATGGCTCAGCATCATTACTGCTTAAGACATGACAAGATATAAAACTACAGGATTTTAAACAACTTATCAAATAAATTATTTCAAATTTCTAGTAAGCATATGGGCACTCAGGTAGACAGTTCTGTAACAAGAAAAAATACGCTGGGCTGTTTTGGTCAAGTATGGGTATTCCTGTGTCCCTGCGTCACAAGGACAGACACAAGCTTATCTCCATAAATGATTCTAAAAAGCAGGTTCTGTTCCTGACAGGGGCTCCTGCTGGCTAATGTAATATATTTACATAGTAAAGAGACAAAGTGATTACATTTTAGTGCTAAAAAAATGACACTAGAATAACTTAGTTGCAGACTCAGACATCACTGTACAAACGTAATTTTCAAATGAGCAAACTAATTCACTTATTATTTAGGCAAAATAGCAGTTACCCAGGTCTTATATACATGAAGCAGCTCTTTTATCTGCATTCTTCTTCATTGTTTCAGAAGGGAACCTGTGGGGCTTATAGGCCCACACCAGTATTTTAAAGAACAAAGAGATCATAAGGTATCCCTCGGTATTCTACAGAGGTAAATCCCTGCTGCAACCTGTTCCGTGAAAGCAGCATCCCACACAGCTTTTCAGAATACTCCAAGAACCTCAGCTGTACACCTGCTTCTGATCTGCAGTTCAGACACAGAGAGTAACCGCAGTGAACTGGTTGCAGTCACTATGGCTGGAAAGAGTCCATGGCTCGCAGTTCCCCTTGACGAGGAATGGCTGCTGCCTTCCCTATGATCCCAGTCAGGCTGATGGGGAGATGCTGAATCCCTGCTACACCACTCCAGGGTCACAACTGTAAAACTATAGATATTGCAGTGAATCCATATTGTGAGAAATGAAGAAAACAGCTGAATCCAAGAAACTATGTATACTCAGAGTCATCTCAGGCTGGTGGGATAATGGCACATTTTGAAAGATCTTATTTTTAATAAAATGTCAAATTCTGCCATCAAGCACATACACATGAAGAATTTTAATAAGGAAAATGTAGGCTACATTTTACATCATAAACTTTCAATATTGAGAACAAGAACATTTGAAAAGTGAGGATTTCAACATCAAGAGAAAAATATATCTGATTTAGCTAACAGTAATTAATTACTAACCAATTATTAATATGCATATGAATCAAAAACATGCATATACAACAGCTGACTGCTGTGTTTACATGTTTTAGCTGTTTTCCATATCTGAAAATAACAGTGCTGAGGTTGCAAGCACAAATGGTTACAGACCCAGAAGGAGTACAGGAGGAACAAATATTGGGAATGAAAGAAAGGATAAAACTTAGAGAAAACGGGGAAATGGTCAGATTCAGCAACTCAGCAGTAGTATCTAGATTAGTAGGGGGATAAAAATAGAGTGAAAGACTGGGAGAGAGGAGTGGGGAAACCCACAGGTTTGCTGAAAAATAGGCTTTCCCAAATACATGTTAGCATGCTTACTCCTCCCCATTTCTTGTTATGTGAAAAAAGGTGTGGTGCTTGGCTACAAGACAGATGAGAAAAAGCCATAAGCTGTCTCTTTCTTGAGGTCTCACCAAAGGTGACAGCTTGACTGAACAGAAACAAAGTTTCCAATACTTCTGGAGAAGAGACAACTTAGGTTTTGATGACAGTCAGGAAACAACTCAAAAAGGAAGATATAAGAGTCACTGCCACAAAGATGGCGGTGAAATAGTGAAGAGAAAAAAGAATGTCAATGACAGACATCTGAGGGATCCCAAAGGATGACAGCAGTGACAACTGGCTTTAGAAAAAAAAAAAAAAATTGAATTAATAGTACTTCAAAACAAGCAAAAATTTAATTTACATGTTGTGAGGAAGTTCTTTAAACAAGCACATTTAAAAGACGAATAGGTACAGAGATCCTGCTGTTCTCATGCACCAACACTCTGTCCAGTCTCTTCAGCTAGATGGCCAGAGGTACAAGAATTCTCTTTAAATAATTCCAGAGTGTTAAGTGAGAACTAGGCACTACTATGAAGAGACCACACTGAGAAGCTCTTACAGGCTAGAGATAGAAATGCATAAGCTTGAGCAACCACTAGAACACCTAAACTAGCTCTTCATTGATTTAAACAAGAGTTAAGCTTTTTAGTAAGAGTTCAGCACACCTACAGAACAAAAGTCCACGTTATTCTGGAGATTAAAAATACTTCGAATTGCAAAGAGAACGTGTATCAAATAGACCAGCATTACTTCTTATCATTGCAGTATCAGTATTCTACTAACAATAAAAATCAAGCTGTTTCCTTAAACAAAATTCTTATGAACCTCAATTATTACATACAACCAAATAATGGGAGCCACAGTGTGGCCAAGAGTGGTAAAGCTAGTAATAAGACAACAAAATAAATCTGTAATGTTCCTTAGTTACAAATTGAGTTTCATCATAAAGCCCCAACAGCACTTCCACCATTGTCCCAAGCTTTAAGTCATAAAATAAAAATCTCCACTAAACCCTGGCTGAATGTAGCAAAATGAAGCTCTGATGGAACATAAAATAGACTCAATTTCATAGACAATGAACTCCAACTTCTTTCTAACAGGCAGGAGAGAAACAGCTGCAGACAGATCCCATCTAATGCTGAAGGCACTGTACATAATTGCAACCCCTAGACATGCAGAGAGCAGCAAGAATTCTGTCTTAGCTTTAACACTTTGCTTCCAGTGGCTTTGGTATACTGGATGCCAATGAATGTTTGATTCATGAAACTGAGTAGATTTCAAAAATTCTGCTTAGATGGAGAAATCCTTGTCTACCACAATATAAGAACCAACACTTTACACATAATCTGGTCAATAAAAGGAAGGAAACTAAGAGGTCCTCAGATACAGAGTCTCTGAAATGTATTGTCATTCCCCAGAAGACAAACATTATATCCAGTGAACCAACCTACAGCAAAATGAAGAGTTGTATTTGACTTTGTTACACTCTATATAGTATGTTGAGCTGAATCAAGAGAAGAAACTAATAACCTAAGGGTAGTTTTCAGTGATAAAAAAGTTGAGTATAAACACCTGTGTATAACTTTCATGCTTGCATTTCTTTATTGCATTGTTTCAACAAAGCACTAAAATAGCACATAACAGTAGCTTAAATAGTGTCTATAAACATTGTTGAAATGGGTCCTAAGGCAGATTCTATGTGTAGAGAAGGCCCATATCTCAAATGAAAAGACAATTACATAGTAGACTACTTCCCAGACCAATATGATTCTAAGCTCATCTTCAAAATGGCAACAATGGCCTCAATTAAATCACACATGTGCCTGTAACACATTTACAAACTTTTCACTATTTAATATTCAGAGCTTCCTCATATTCTCATGGATCTATTTCAAATGGAAAATTTTCCTGCCCATCAGAAAGAAATTCTCTGCAAGACTACTGATTTTTTTTTTAATGTGGCACAGAAAGTAATTTGTTGGTATTATTTATGCCTTTAAAAATTGCTAATTTCTGCAAGAACAAAACAACATTGGGAGCTCTAGATATTAGAGAAGATACTGTTTGCAAACTCTATTCACTAGACAGGAGGAAAAAAGAAAATAAAACATCATAGTAATGAGGGATGTAGAAACAGCTCTGTTCTGCTGTCTGTAAGTACATGGTCACTTGATAAATCCTGCATGATTGTGTTTATCAGAGCTCCTGAAAGAATGTTTAACCTTAAAAAATACATCCCGAGTACAGAACAGTTCATGTTTGAAATACCCTTGATTAAGGTAGGGATCAGAGGCTCATGATTTTCAGATTTCAAAATACAGATTTTATTTAATCTATGCTCGGTATCTACTCTCCTTCTAGAAAGCTGAAGTCATCATATTATTTTTAATATCTCTGGATTTACACCTCAGAGCAGAAAGTGTCCCTCAGTTCTTGGTTCATCTGGGTCAGGGAGGGAAAAAGGAAAAAAATCACATAGGCTCAGATTTTTTTGAAGTCCCAAAACCAGCAAAACACTTTTGAAGACACATTATGGGCATTTCAGTATTGCACAATACAGGGCTGTGCAGGCCTGGGGACGAGATTAGCCTTTCTAGGTGGTGTTGCACCAATGCTGTTACTCCACATATAATTTTTAAAAAAAACCCCAAGTCTCAGGTGGTGGCAACAGTGGAGGAGAAAGTTCCCATCTTGTATGTGCCCTGTCACACAACTTTTTTGTGCTCTTTTTCTGCCCACCATCCAAGCTGTGCATGTACATACATGGTGAGATCCCTGCAAACAAGGACAGTTCTTTATGTGGAACTTTACCTGAGCTGCTTTACAGCACAACAAAGGTAACCATAAATGTGAGTAAGGAGTCATAAACAAGAGGTCAAAGATTAGGTCTTCTCAAGTCAGTTTTATCACTATAGCCAGCATCTCACAGGAGCTTTAAGATTTCCCATACTTCAAGACAATTCCTACCCAGTTGCACTGCACCAGAAGTAGCAGCCTAGCACCACACTCCTGCCTAAGGTCAGATTCTGACAGATTGCCTGTACTGGCATATGGGAAGTTGTATAAATCCCTTTTACTCACCCATACAGACACAAATACTATAAAAAACAAAAGCAGGGTCTGCTATAGATCTCTGTATCTTTTAGCAGGTTAGATGCATTTTCTTCTCTCATTGAGTTGTGTCCTGTGTAATGACTGTGGGACATAACTGTGTAATGGATGTGTGACATCCGTGCATGTGTATGCAATTAGTGCGCATTGCAGCAATTGTGTGTACAAGAACCCTGCACTACATTTTCTTATGCTATCAGCATTTGTCCTGAATATATATGACCAGAAAGCACAGTATGAACAGAATCATAACATCACCTTTATAAGCTGAAAAATATTATGTTGAGAACAAATTCAGCTAGATGCTTTAGCACCGTAAGATAGCACATCTACTAATCTGTAGTAGTAACAAACAGCAGGCATTATCTTGCTTACTGTACAGGAGGTACACTGTTTCAAGAGACATTTGGAAAATGGTTCACAATTACAATGCTTTTTAGATCAAAATGTACTCCGCAATTTCTTCTCTTTTAGCATGTGTTCACAGATGACTCAATTTTCTGACAAATACTTATTTAATACTTTTGCTTAAATAGAAAAATCACTGAGAGAAACAGAAAAATACTAAGGTGCATACTCTTCCAACATTTTTCTTTGCTTTCTGCAAGCTCCAAATGTCTGATTTATCATCTGCTGGCCAGTTCTGCAGATACTACATGACCTGTAGAGTGACTTGGCGAGGGCCTGAGGGAAAGAGTTGGAATGAGATCAATAGTTCATGCAAGTAGAAACCTCCAGCTTTGGCTACGAACTCAGAAGAAATGAAGTGGTGACATGGCGTTCACTCCTTAAGATTAAAAGCACTGGTCTATGCTAATCTTGAGCATAATCCTATGTATGCATGGAACACATAATTGTTGTAAGATAGATTTTGTTTGTTCTTATACAAGCAGTCTGTCTTTTCAATGCTATCGTTTCACGGTTTGAGAACACGCATCCCTCTCCCACAATAAAATCAGTTTTAAGATAAGAAATTAAATTTTCTCCAAGCTCTCTCTTTAAGAACACTCAAATTTCTTACCTTTAGCAGAGCCTGTTAACAACACGCTTAAATGCTCTCCTCAATTAAGGCAATAAATTAATTATCTATTGCGTGAGATCAAGCTGGCAGCTTATTTTAAGATATTTCCTTAAAACATCCATAGATGTAGATTTATATAATTAAGCTCTTTTAGATCATTTAATGAGGTTGTAAAAATGTACTAATAGTAATTCGTCACTTGGAAGCTTGTGCTATTGGTCTTATGGTTACTAAGGCTGCCTGCTTAGTAGAACAAGGGGACAGGAAAATATATATTTGTGGAAAAAAAATCACCTTCTAAACATTTTACTTAAGAGCTAGTTTGCTTTAATAACTACAGTAAACAAAATCACAGCAGGATTTTATCTGTATTCACTTGATGACCTCTGTTACCCACTAGCAGATAGAAACATTGGAAGCACTAACAAAATGTTCACACAAGTGGTATTCTGCTCCTGCTTACGTCCCTCACCACACACGGACACACCAGTGACAGCAGGTATGTGACAGATACCACAGGATCTCGCAGCTGGGCAAATTAGCCCTGTGGGATTTTAGCTAAGTATGCTGCAGGAACACAGAATACCAGGTTGGAAGTAGACCTGAAGGATCATCTGGTCCAGCCTTTCTTGGCAAAAGCACAGTCTAGATATGTTCCAGCACCCTGTCCAGATGAATCTTAAAAGCGTTCAGTATTTGAGAATACATCACACAGTTTTCTTAGCCTTTCCTCATGACAGGCTTCCCCGTCATCGTATCACCTTGCTGGCCCTTCTCTGGACCCTCTCCAGCCTGTGCACAGCTTTTTTGCATAGTGGGGACCAAAACTGAAGAACTGTATTTCAGGTGTTACAAGTGCTGAGAAGAGTGGGATAATGACTTCTTTATCTCTGCTGGTAATACCCTTGTTGATGAAAACCTTTCTGCAGCAGTGCACTGTTCATTCATACTGGCCTTGTTCAGGATCCCCAGGCCCCTTTCCACAGAGCTGCTCCCCAGCTGGGTAGATCTCAACCTATGCTGCACTCATGGAATATGTTCTCCCAGGTGCAAGACTTTACATTTGTCCTTGTAGAGCTTCCTAAGGTTCTTTTTAGCCCGCTCTTCCAGACTATCCAGATCATCCTGCAGGGTGGCTCTCACTTCTGAAATATCCACTTCCCTACTCAGTTTGGTGTCATCAGTGAATTCCACCAGGGTGAAATGATCCCATCCTCTAGATCACTTATGAAGGTATTAAAGTGTTGTGGCCAATATCAATCACCAGTGGACCCCACTTGTGACAGGCTGCTGGTTTGAAAAGGAGCCGCTTACCCCCTCATTGTGAGTGCTACCTCTCAGCCAGTTCCCCACTGCACAGACCACTTCTCCAGACACAAACACATCAGCTGCTCTAGGAGAAGGCTGGGAGAAACCATATCAAAAGCCTTGAAGAAATCCAGGTAGACAAAGCCCACCACTTGCCCCACATCAGCCAAGTGGGTTATTTTGTCATAGAAGGCAATTGAGTTTGTCGTGTACAATTTGCACTTGGTGAATCCATGCTGTCTTTTCCCAGTCACATGCTTCATCTGACCTGTGACAGCCTCCAAGAGGATTCATTCCATAACTTTCCCAGGGACTGAAGAAAGACAGATGTGTCTGATTTCCTGGATCCTCCTTTAAGACCTTCTTGTAGATGGGGGGGACATTAGCCTTCTTCCAATTTTCTGGGATGTCCCCTGATCTCCACAGCTTCCCAAAGATTATGGAGAGTGGCCTCACAGTGACATCAGCCTGCTCTCTTAACTACCTTGGGCAGATATTGTCAAGGCCCATCAATTTGTATGGGTCAAGCAACATGGCTTGCTCTTACAGTCTTGCCTCTCAGAGTTAAAAATTCAGAGTTCTTTCCCAAAGAAATCTATATTTAACAAGTACTTCGGGGCATACAATTTACATACAAGTGTCCAGAATCATAAAATTAATGCTGACCACTGAATGCCTGAAAAGGACAGGCTTGGTTGCTGTTCCAAAGGTAACAGGACATAATGGAAATGCTCTGCTATAGCAGAGAAATATGCTATAAGCACCATTCTTGAGTGTGTCTACTCAGATACTACATGTTTCCTACTACATGTTTCCTTTGATTATTTTATTAGTTTCGCTGATCAGACAAATTTCTACTTCCTGTGCTACAGTGCACCCATCTGACTGATGAGGTGGACTTGCTTTTCACAGAGGAGAGAACACAGAACATGGTAGGTCTATGAAGATTATAAAGAAAGAAACCAAGGTATTTCAGCTTTGATGTTCAACAAACATGCACACCTCCTTACAGAAAAAAACCCCATGTATAATATTTGTTTTCTAGTCAACTACACTCAATCAGAACATACATACTACTGAACAGGCAAAACCACATCAGTATTCATACAGGAGTCAGCGAGGTGATGGACACTCCCCAGAAAGGGATAAGATAAATAAGTGAACATGAGGGGAAACTGTAGGTGTAGAGGGAGAGAAGCATAAAGGGCACCATATCAGTTTCTTGTGATGGCCCGATTTCCTTAGATTTCCATTAAATATACTCCCCCAGTTCAACTCCTCTAGCTAAAAAAAAAACATTTCACACTACAATAAGTGCTCAGAGTTTATTACAGTTGCTTCCATTCCTTGGATGGAAGAAACATTGCTATGTGTGGCCAAAAATTCCGAGGTCTAATTACTACCTCAGCTACTCAGCTGTAAGACACTTGGCAAGTGAAACCAACAAGCAGTGAGACATGCAGAAAGCTGCAGTCCATAACACATTAGTAACACTCCACACAGGAACTCGTGATAATGTACAACGAGGATGCAATGTTTGGCAACTGTTTAAATATACAATTTAAAAAATAGATAGTATGAAGATACACAATGCTGCTACTGACAGAACAAGTGTGCATGCTGAGAAGAAGAACAAGAAATCAATCAAAAAAGCACTCAAAGGGGTACTGTAGAAGGTAACAACCAGTAAGATGACGTATGATACAGTGCCTAAGGAACAGCCTTGGCTTCTGTACACTTGGACTTCTGAAGAACTGAATCCTTCAGTGCAGGTTTCAGTCATGACAGAAGAGCACTGAGCTTCTGCCTGGGGCAGTGAGCAACAGCAACACTGGTGTCTGGGCTGCCTGGCTAAAGGAACCTGCGTGACAAATTTGGTGATGAACAGTATTTGAGGAGTGAGTCAGCGATGCCTGCTTGGTGAGAAAAGTAGATTTGGAGCAACCTATTAACAATGCTTAGAAGATGAATTGCCATCCTTGAAGAGCAAGGAGAGAGTAAGAATCCTAAAATATTTCTAGTGTCCAATGTAAGAGCCAAATCCTGGCAGAAAGAACCAGCTGCCATTTTGAAATCTCACTCTCTGTAAGCACAGTATCCTAGCTTTCACTTTCTAAACTTCTTTCCTTTACTACATGCAATCAATAAGAAATTAATAACAG
>JAWWEW010000165.1:47706002-47731852 GCA_035583185.1 Anabacerthia variegaticeps | reverse complement strand
GTAAGCACAGTATCCTAGCTTTCACTTTCTAAACTTCTTTCCTTTACTACATGCAATCAATAAGAAATTAATAACAGAAATATCCAGTTACAATACATCTCTTGTCACTTCTCTATGAGAGACTAGTGATGGCTGAAGCAACACAAATGAGGCAACAAAACGACATTCAAAGTCCTATGTACACCAGTTCTCCTAAAAACATTTTTGTCATAGAAGAGTCTCTTAGAAGCAAACAATTCACAGAAGCCTAAGACAAATCAAAGCAAAATGAAAAGTCATGGGCAAAATGTAAAGAAATACCACACCACAATACCAAATTAAGAAAGAAGTTTATCACATTTCTTTCTACCGTCTTAGCTGGGCCTTTATAAATATGTACTTAGAATTGTGTCTCTGCAGATTGAATTTCACTCACATAACACTGACTATGAAGGATGCTTGTTTTAGAACAGAAAAGTAAGACACATCAAATTCATCTGACTATTAGTGTGCAAGGTATTTGGAATGCTTGTCTCCACTGAGGATAAACACGGTCTGCATGACTAACAGTCTCAATTTTAAATGGTTAATGTCACATGGAAGTTACTCTCATCATAAGCAACCAATATAACACACATTACAGGGAACCAAACTTTTAATGATAAGCACTCACTACTGTCTAAAGAGCCAAATATTCAACAGTTAAAAAACCCACAAAAAACATTGTCATCACTGTTTTTGAAGGGGTGAATATTATTTAAAATCTGTAGCTAAAATAGTTATAGCATAAGATGTGGTATGTCACTTGAAACATCTGTAATTTTGTCATTAAATATTTTCAAGAAGGAGTTATTTCAAGTGCAATGTTCAATTTGAGAAAAAAATGTAGGTATCTTCTTGGGTATAACATAACTTCCTAGTGTCAAGTATTCTGTGGTTATGACGGTCTTTCTGTTTGTAGTATTCTGGAGCTTCCATTACTGTAGCAAAGCGTCTCTGTCTAATACACAAAACTTCATTGTACTCATGAGACAAAAAGCATTTTTAGTCAAACTCCATAAATGAGGCCTGCAACATGGATGATTATATCAGCGCCACCAAATTAATACAGAACTTGAGTAAACAAATGACCCAGAAAGTTTGTATTAGCAGTCCCCTATCCCTGGAGGAAGCAGGAATGCAGCACCTCCCTATTTATCTTGCAGGTTGCTGAGGCAATCTGCCCTGTACAGAGCTACTACCTTCATGTGAAGAAAGAGACAGCTGGCTTTTACCTGAGCAACACTACTCTCACTAACAGGGCAAAACAGCACCGAAATCTGCCAAAGCCTCTAGAGACACTGGACTGATTAGATGTGCTCCAAGTACTCCTTACACACCTCAGTAAGACTGAATTCAGCACAAGCCACTGTTACTAGAGTCATTTTCATTAAAAAAGTTAAACCTAAATCCTTCCACTTCCAGAGCAGTGTTCTCACATCTCACTAGTCAGTAATTCTTTCCTTAAAAAACAGACAAAAGATACAGATTGTAACTGTCTCAACTAGAGACCCAAGGTTGATTTATGCAGCATAACAGTTTTGCATCTTTGCACATTCCCTAATAAGTCAGTCCTAAGGCAGTGAGTGTTGCTAGGAAGGTAAAACAGCTGCACAGTCTCCAACCTTCTCCACAAGAACTGCGACCTTTTGAACGCGAGTCTTTTCCTACAGTGAGAGACTTTTGGTCTCTGCTGCTTCACTGTCCCTCAGCAGTTGCTTGTGCTTACTGTGTAAGGTTGTGTAGTGAGGGGAACTCATCCAGCCCTACCTGAGGATATTGTCAGAAGCTCATTTTGTGCTCAGAAGTCCTCACCGACCTGACTGGACAAGCTGCAGGTATGATTTGGGGTTAGAGACTTACATCACTTCAGAGAGAAAATACAGGTCTTCTAAAACATGGCAGAAAGTTTTATTTAACTTTTCCCTACTGCTGAAGTGCCAAGATGTCCAGGTACCTAAGGATGTACTTACCGAGATTGTCAAAAGACATCCAAATTCAACTGAGATCCAGAGACCTGACAACATTTACTCCAGAGATGTCACAGAGAATTTGTTTATATCTAAGTATGAAGGCCTTTAAAATCCCACTCTATACCCTATTTCCTGCTCCTGTTCAAGGGAATTTTCCTTACTGACTTTCATGAGAACGGAATCAATTAGTTCTCAGTAATATACCCAGCTATTTCACTGTCAGAGAAACCATTTCTACAGATGGGTACAACTCACACTACAAGAACATTTTGCTTTATTACACTGCTAGTATCAATTCCATAACTTTAGATGCACAGAAATAGGTAAAGAAATTAATCTTTAAGGGGGACACAGTACTTTCAGACCTTTCAGAACACTTGCTAATGTCATCTGCACATCTCCTCCCCAGGCCAAGGACAACAAACAGCCTCAAGGACAGAGATTTACAGTTTCTGTTTCAGCACCCAAAGTCATCTACCAAGATTCAAGGTACTTCTGTGCACTAGATAGCACAGTAAGATTGCCTGGAAGTAGCTTTCATCACCTGAGAGGGAAACACTTCAAGCAACGGCTACTTTGCTTTCCTCCAGATAAATTAGTTTCACTGTGATCTTTGTCAGATGTATAACCCATGAATTTTAAGTTGGCTGTAGAAGTCCACAGAAATGCAGTTCAATATCTCCCATCTGTGTGAATTTAAACACTCTTCTTGAACAGCAATTATAATAGTTTTGAAGTGTTCTTTTGCTTGGTTCCCTTCCTTCCTCCTCTTTACCTATACACTCTCGAATAGTTTTGATGACACAGGGATACTTCAGTACCTTAACAATGAAATTAAACATGTCAATTTTTTCAGTATGTCTGTAGTGGAGAAAATACAAACACCTGACAGCAAAACCGTGATTTTGTATTATGTAGTAGCAGAGGAGAGTTTCTCTGTTTAAAATTATGAATAAGGTTCACAGACTTCTACTAGTCCAATTGTGAAAGAAAAATCGTTTCACAAAAAATTAAGAGAAAACTTTAAATTTTTTTCTCTTTTATAAAGGTGCATTAGTGACATGAATTAAGAGTAACAGCTGAGATGCCAAAATAAAGGATATGTCTCTCAGTGGAATTAAGATTCTAATACTTTGCCTTTGATCTAAATTACACAGTATTCTTTAAATCCAAGAGCACAAAATTCCAGACTTCCGTAAATAACCTGGAGCTTGCTAGCACAAATCTGTCAACTAACAAATCCCTCTTCATCTCTCCAAAGGCTGCATTTTCAAAGGTCATTAGATGGTCAGCTCACACACGAGATTTACAGACCATGTAAATATAATAGACAAAAGACATATAAAACCTCCACTCCCCATTTCAAGTAGCAGTGCTCCTTAAGAGTGTAAATCAGAGAACCTGCAGGCAGGTAATATTTGCAGATAACAATAACAAGGTCCTAGCTTCCCCTAGATGAAGTAGCCACTGCTGCATTTACTGTGTTTGGAGAAGTCCTACTGATGTAAACAGTGTTTACATCAGCAAGGGCCACTGGGGCCATAACACTAAAATACTCCTTCAAAATAAAAAAAAAAATAAAAAAAGCCAAACTAATTCAAACACATTGATTCCTGCATGAGTCAAAGTCCTTATTTCGTCTAAACACAGGCTGAAACATGGCTGATCCTTCCTGAGGGGTACTCAAGGCATTGGAAATGTCTCAGTTCAGAACAAGATCAGTAACTTCAGGTGAATTACATGTTCAATGTTAAAGTTCTGCACAAATGTTGTACTAAATCAGAGTATCTGCTCAAGTGAGCCAAGTGAAATTGTGAATTAGATCCAACGTGAGTTAAAAGTCTGCCCTTCAAACAGAAACAAACACACTGTAGTATAGAGTGTTGTAATAAACTTCCATTTCTAGACAGCTTTGTCCCAAGGCAGAAATATTCCCCTCCAGGTACTACCATTTGTGTGCTGGGACCTCAACTGCCAAACTCCATTCTGTAGTTTCCCTTTCCAAAAAAGGGATCAAGAAAATGCCCATTAAATGAAAAATTAATCCAAACACCAAAAGTAAATAAAAACAAAACCCTAAATCTAGCCATACATTTAGACTAATTTTGAGAGATTGGACTATTTCTGTAATACTGAAGTGCAACCATGTTTGTGTGGGCCATTTTACTTCAGCTATCCTCAACACTAGGTGGGAGGCTTACACTAATCAGCTTTTTCTGAAGTTTAAAATCGTAGCATCACATCAATAACTGTTACACAACATCAGGAAATAGGAGTTGTGCTGACTTATGAAAGCCAACCTGATCTTATTTTCAAGTATCTGGATCAGCAGGCATTTTTCCCCAAAAAATGATTTAACATCATAAAGTTAAATATTTTAGTTAAGAATAAATAGAGTGATGCGTGATGTTCTAAAAAGCCAGAGCTATTTTACAGTTTGCATAAACTTACCAGCAATTAATATCTTACAACAGCACGATTTTTCTCGCAACTTTAATTATGTGTTTCTAACTTCATATAGTGCACAGTGAACATTTTCCCCGAAGGGAGAAAAAACACACTGCTTTCCCAAGTTTGTTTCAAAGAAAATCAAATGATCTGAATTACTTTCTCTGAAACACAGACCATACAACTCAACAGCCAGTAAAGACAAACTTCTATTCTCAGTTTTTATTATTTTGCAGCAGTAAAGCTGCCTGGCACTCATAGCAGCACCTGAAGGAACACCCATGACAATTAAGCCTTTTACATTCTTTGAAAATCTTTCAGCAAACAGATTTTTTTTCTAAAAAAAAAGGGGGTGAAACCCCAAAAGAGATAGAGAAAATAACGTCAAAAACATATCCAGTCAAAGCACATATGCATACACATCTTGAACTTCAGGAAGGATCCAAACATAGTGTAACTCTTGTTAATCCTATAATTGCAAGAGGCTTTTATCCATGGCTGTTAAATAATATGATCCAAACTGCCTCTCCAAGATTAAGTGTATAAAGTCACTGTGCACCTAAAATAGCAAGTCACAGAAGAGTATACTACACTATTGACATAGAGGAAAGAAAGATTACTATTGTTTCCCAAACACTCAAGTGCATTTACTAGCAGAATATAAACACACTCATTGGGAACATAATGACTGCAGTACTTTGAGTTTTTACTACTCTAAATGCCTAATCTGATTACACTACTTTAAAACAAGCAATCCATTTCTTTTTCCCACATTAAAGATAAATTTTACAGGCAGAAAAGGAGCAAATGTATTTTTGCAGAGGAGAAAAAGAAATAATCAGAGCAATGAACTGAATAATCTGATAGTAAGAATCAGGTGCCTCACTGACAAGCTACACCATATTTACACTCACTCTAAATCAGATTCGTACTGTGGCATCTAAGTAGCTGCAAATCTACCCCTGGGAAAGCCCAGATCATCTTCATTCTCTACAAAGAACAAGGCTTGTTATTATAAAGATGCTTTTCACATTCAGAGCCCAATCTAACTTGGTAATATTTGTAAAAGGGATAAAGCGATCAAGGTTCCCCACTAGTGTTCAATCTTATTTTTGCTCCCTAAGGTAAAAAAAATATTTTTTTCTGGAGTGAAGGAATATAGGGTGGAATCCCACAGGGTAGTCACTGCTGCAGGCACAGCTAGAACAGAGGATTTCCTGGTTCCCATGCCATACTGAAACACTGGGTCTCAATCTGCTGCAGTGAAGATCAGTGCATGATGTTATTATGCAGCCCTGTACATTTCACGTCAAGGCACAGAACCACTGAACACAAACTCCAGCTACCAGACTAAAACTGCCATTAAAACAACAGACCAACAACTCTGGAACTTACAAAAAGAGATGCAAGACTTTGTTATAAAGAACTCCAAACAAGATGAACAGAAAACTCTCTTCACTTTGTACAGTGACTGAACTTAGTTTCCTATACAAAACTGATGATAAGCTGTCTTTTTGTAATAATTCTCAAGATGTCAGTTTGGGGTCATGTCCGTAGGCACTCCAGAATCAGGAGATATCATCTTCTACTACAGAAGTAGAAGTGAGATGTCACAGGTCTTAGCACAGACAGGCATGCAGACAGTGTTGTCCAACATAGCCATTTTCCACACTACACTTCAGATACAGAAGGTTCTCATCTCTTCAACAAGTTATCTGCTGTGCTCCCTCTCACAGCTGAAAACCCCTTGGAGGGCTGAACTGACTCACACACCAAGGCTGATCCCCTGTCAGAAAGTATAATGTCTCTCCCCCAGAGCTGCACTGCAGTGCTTACTTCAGAGTCCTGTCTGAAGTCATCAGTGGGGTAGGACCAAACTATTTGAAATTGGTCACTGGATGGAAGGAAAGAACTTTAGTAGTGAAGATTACAATTTTATTCATAAGAAGCATATAGTACATGCATTGCTATTCCCATCCCATCTTCAATCTCATCCCAGAATAGTAATGCTAGTGGCATTTGTGTGGCATTCAACCAGGCAGGGGCTGGAATAGGGGAGAAAACACTAAATTTTGAAAGTGTTCAACAAAACCGAAAGACTCTACAAATAATTTCACGCATATCACCAAATCTAAACAGTTTCAAAATCCACTAAGTTTATAGAAACATAGTACTTTTTAAGACCCTGAAATGCTCATATGCTACGAGAACTGTCCTTTTTTCCATGCAACATCTCTTTTATATGTGCACATTGGTCTTGTACCTACATCTATAGGTACAAACTGGTGAAACACGGAGTAAAATGAAGCTCACAAGTAGTTACTTAGCAGTGACTTAATCATTCTTTAGCCAGTCTGCATTTTTTTCTTGAAAGAAAAAGAGTCCAGAGTGCAAAATAGATATCTTGACTGTTTCAAAACCAGCCATAAATACTCCTTTCAACATAAGCAATTTGAACTAGTTTTGTTACCTCCAAGACTACATGAAAAGTAATATTATTTTGACTTTCAAAACTCTGTAAGACATTAGAAAAATAAAACTCTGAGTTGGGTGGACCAGACTCTGCTATACAGAAGATAACATTGAACCAAGTTGACTAATTGCCCACTACCAACCTGCTGTCTTGCAGAGAAAGCAACCCAGCTCCAACCTTTAATTACCTAAGTAGTACTTACTAAACTTAGTTGCCCTAAATATCCACAGATTAAAGCAGTTCTGGAGATGATCCCAGATAGCTTTTCCAAGTAAGAACCCTCTCATCACGTGCTATTACTAAACAATCCCGTACAACCAAATAACTATAGTAAACAAACATGCTATTGAAAAACACAAATGATTAATTGATTAACCTCAGATGTGAAGTACTTGTTCTGCATTTGAAAGTCATTTGGCCTACACAAAGCCTCTCCTCACACCCTCACAAAATAAAAAAACCCCAAATTTTCAAAGATCTTTGAGTCAGGCACAAGCACACGTTTCCTCACACATGAGAAAATACTGAATTCTTTCTTTCTTTCCTTTTTCAGCCTGCAAACAATGAGAGGCCCTCATTTTATCCCTGGTATGGCAGCAGAGTGTTGGTGTTTTACACAATCCCTCTCACACAGCACTCCCAAAAATCATTCCCCAGGGTAGAACCATCACCATGGCTGAGACCTGCAACTTCCCTAGTCACGATTTTTCAATCCCATCCTCTGTGAATAGCAGTTGGCCCAAAGAAGGGTCAGCCAAGCATGTACTCACCCCCTGTAGGAGCAAATTAAATGATTCATACTTTCCAAGGTTTCTTCTCCCTCTAGAGGACATGGAGAAATCATAAGTGCTCTGTAGTGCAGCATTAGGCTGTTATAACTAGCTGGGAAGTGGTAACCACTTTATTTATCTTGAAAAGCTACACTATTCATTTTAAAAAGCGCAATAAAGGAGTCAAATCCTGAGCTGATCAGGAGAACTGAAGGTGAGCTGAAAGGCCATGGCAGCAGCAGCAACAGCTCCAGGCTCCATAAACTTAATATGGCTACAGTTTATTACTATGGAGGGAAAAAACCCACAGCTTAGCCCCTGACATCCTCTGCAGGTTTTCAATAAGTCACTTTGCCTTTTTCAGTCTTCTTTTCCTTGTCCATTTCCATTAGGTGCTCTTAGGGACTGCCACTGTATCTCAAACAAGGACAGACAACACTGTAGCTCTACAGGGACCTTGCACCCTCAACTAGAAAAACAAGACTCAAGCAGTACTAATTAATATGCTGGCTTTGACTTCTTCCCTGTCTAGCCAGTCCTGGCTGGACCATCTCCTGAGAGCACCCTGATACTCAAGGCTCATGAAGTGAGATTTGAGAAAGGAGAGAATGGTAATATTCCAGATAGTTTCTTTCACATACTAATCTCGAAGGGTCCACACAAAAATAACAAGAAAAGGCAAATGGACATTGGAAACACCTCAAAGTTTCAGTGCAGGTAAAGAGAGCAGACAAAGGACAGCAGCAACAGGGCAGAGAAAGGCTTTAGAAAGTAAGAAAAAGGCAACAGCAGTCAGAGATCCCACGGAGGGATTTAAAAACGTGTCACATAATCAGGCAAAGAATGCAATCTTTACGAAGGCATGAAAGGTAAAGGGAGAAAAACCTCACCAAAGAACTAAACAAGAAACAGCATCTCACCATCCAGCACTAAAGCAATCTGTAGGGCAGACCCCCAGCTGCTGTAAAGTGCCGAGGTGTAATGACAGTGGAGTTAAGGCAGTGTACACCAGCACAGATATGCCCCAGAAGCTCTGAAGAACAATTGCCTCTCTCCAAGAGTCTATGTTTGCGCTGGGAGATCACAAAACTCAAAGCACAAGCTGATTCACAGTAAACAGGGGGAGGGGGTAATAAATCTGTTTTCCACATTTCAGTTGACTTAAGCTTCTAAACATAAATTTTATCTAGAAATTCCATTCCAGAAATTTAAATGTTTCCCACCATCTGTGAACATTTTACGTCTTGCTATTCAAAGGTTTAAATACCTCTGCGATAGATCCAGTCATACTACCCTCAATCCTCTAAACAACTGAGTGCATCATATGAAGGGGAGAAATAATTCATCAGGTTTAGACAATCTCAGAGCATTGTCCAACAAGCAAGTATGTACAAAAACTGAACAGGTAGAGATTAAATTATCATCTTCTTGCTTGCAGGAAGGCACATTTACTACCATTCCTCACTATGGGTACAGAATGTCACTCTAAATATCATCATTGCAACACCTGTCCTTAAAATTAAACCACTGATTTAATGTCACAAAAAGGAAAACAATTGAATGACCACATACACACAGGTAACCTGCATTCTACCTGAAGTGTCTGCTCTGCTGTACTGCAACTTACCAGTAGAGTCCCAGCAGAAATGAATTTCACTCCATTTCTAAGGCTATTGCAATTTCTACTATAATGTCTTCAATGTCTGTCAACTTCAAAGAATAAAGAAAACCACCACTCTTTATTGCCTGAAGGTCTTGCCTCCCTGCAGAACAGGAGTGATGACAATTTAATTGTCAGCAGGTTCATAGAGCATTTTCAGACTGATAGGTGGGTAACCACATCTGTTAAATGTCACTGGCATTAATAAATGCAGAACTAAACATGTATAATAAAATTTAGTAACTTCTGACCAAAAAAAAATCAATTATGAGGGTTCTTATTGGAAATACTGGCAGAACAAAGTTTAAAATTAACTTATTGTAATGAAATTGCACACTGTGTCTAAGCGTATCTTTAAATCAGTAATTTTGACCCTCAAAAAAACACACTGAGATCCAAAGTGACAGAGTTCAGGCTCAGTAGGGTCTGGTTTAGGTGAAGCTTTCCAAATTGCTTTGTGTCTACGTCCAGTTTTATATGCCAAACAACAGGCTAAAAAGTAGCCCTTTGGTAACTCAAGCCCTTTTGACAGACTCCCCTTGCTTTTCATTCTAGATTTCTTGCCCAACCAAAACCAAACCTCCTACCACATTTTGATTTTTCCCTTTCTTTTATCACTTTCTCTGCTTACTACTTCCAAGGGCCTGCCTCTTTGCCATGGTACTACTAAGATTCTCCCACGGCTCACTGTTCAAAGCCAGTGTCCCTTTACTCACGTGTCCCTTTCATCTATGCTCCAACTCCAGGCTCCCCAACTGGATAATCTTAGCCTTTATACAACACAACTCCAATCCTCAAATTTCTCTATCTCTTTTGCAGCTTCCAGTGACAATTTTCTATCTCTGCATGCTTTTCACAATCTACTTTGCTGCAGCCCAGTTCTGTGCTCATCCAGTTTTGAATCCTCCACACTGGTGGTCCAAGTTAGGGACTGGTAAGGTACTCAGAGCACAGAGATGAACAAATGAATGCAGAGTTTTAACATCCACCAAACAATCCAGTGCCTCACAGACTCCCAGGCCAACCCCAAGAGTATGGATTAATGCTTACAGGCTGATTTACAATGCCTTCTCAACCCTCTTTCTACAACACCTGATTTTACATCAGGTGTGGTGAGGACCGCACATGATACAAAGCAAGACAGCAGCTCTTGCTGTCTCAGCAGCAATACATGGCAATAATGTAAAAAACAAGGACTGGAATCGAAATTGCCATGGATAAGGATGGGTAAATTCACATGCAGCTTTTATAGCAACAACACCATTTTCTGAGTTGAAAATGGAGCAGAAATCCACACAAAAAGGTCTATCTGCATGGTCACACCAAAGAAAACCCCATCTAAATACATAACACATTATCCCACACTAAAGGTGAGTCAGTCAGCAATACCACAGAGATCTGCATGCCCAGGTCTCATTAACTTTGACTCTAAAATCCCCAGTTCAGGACTTCAAATATATCATGAGTGGAACACAGTTCATTTGATTTCCATACCAAATCACAGGGCAACTCAGGTTGGATGGAACCTCAGGATATTAGTCCAAACTTTTGTTCAAATATAATTTTTGCAGGAGCCTAGATCAAGACTGAGGTATCTGAATTTGCTTCTTTATTCTATCATATATTTCCTCTTTGACCTCAGGCCAGCAATTGACACAACTGCTGTCTGCCTGAGTTGTCTGCATTTAGAGAAAGAGAGATGTTGCACTGTTACTACCTTAACATTTGAGAAATGCTTAGGTAATGTGGTTTGAAATATAGGCAGTCAGACATCTAAATACTAGACCTGGGCTAGTATTAGTCTTAGCACTCCAGACTACTCAACCTGGATGTTTTGTTCCAGTCAAAGAAAGTAAGGGCCTCGGTCCAGAGATGTGAAACTTGGGTCTCAAGCGGCTACATTTTAGAAATTCTCGTTTTTGTTTCAGGCCTGTTTTTTTGGTTTCAGAGCAAAGACTTAGCTTGTAAAAGTCCTTATCCTCAGTGCGCTTTAACTAGATGCAAACCCACTGTAAATAAATCTGAGTCATATGAAATAAAGACTATATCAAGTAACATTTTTATTAGGTTTAAGAATATACAGTAATACAAAGAAATACTATTTAATATGTTTCATTTGCCTTTGTTTACTACATCTCTAAATGGCATTTTAGTCAGACACTAATTTACTGTGTGTTAAACTACTTTCTGCAAAGCTTACACCTAGACCTGGGGATATAGATAGATCACCCTGGAGTTCGTTTTCTGTTCTCAGCTCTCCAGGGGATGCTGCTGGCAGGCTGAGCCAAAGCAGAGATGTTTGTCTCATTTCTTTCTACTATTTTGGATGCCAGTATGAGTACACTGGTAGAAAATGAACCATTCAGAGAGAAGGATGGTTATTTTTCAAATTCTAACTTCAATCAAATCACATTTCCTACACTGGTTCACACAAAAAAATAAACAAAACACTTAACTAACTTCAACTACATCTCCCTGAATATCCATTTAATACCCACATTCATAAGCCAAAGTGTGTCAGCAGTTCAACCTAAATCTAGATGTGAGTTCTGATTAGGAGACTTTGGGATTCACATGAGAAAAACTTATCATTAAATGTTTGTCATTCACCCTCAGCTCATCCACTAAAAGCAGTTTTAAATTGTCATATATCTGTCTTCCCCAGGAGAAGAAACCATTGAGATCACAATCAATAAAGTTTACCACTCCACAGGAACAAGAATGAGTCTGGAGACACTGGGTGAGGGGGAACAACCCAAAGTGAACCCCAAACAAATAAAAACCCAGCAGCATATGACAAGTGGCTACAGAAATAAAGTACCTGCTAGCTGGTTAGCAAGTCTGTCAACTACATAAATATATACATCTAGGCATGCATGAATGCACATTCACAGGAAACTGCATCTGTATGTTATGTGAATACTATATGCATAAAGCAACTAAGAAATTTTTTCTTAAACCTTTCCTTATTTTCATTTCCTTTTAGATCAAGTTTAAGGCTGGTAACTTCCCTGGTCTTTGAAGGCATAAGACATGGAATAACAAAACATTTTAATTCCACACGTATGCACTGTCAGCAAATCTATCACACTACAACAGTTGCACATTTTCCATGCATGAAGGCAAAGAGTAAGTCTAATAGGCAAGTGGGGAATATTTGCAAATAACATAACACAACACAGTAACTGACTGTATTACCTCAGTGAGAACAGTCTTTCTGTGCTAGGTATTGTATGAATGCATAGTAACAGAACCTGCAGGTCATGACGAGCTTACTAATTTAGACTGTTCAGGAAACAAAGGTTTACAGTGAAATTATTAATACCATCTCCTTAAAAGGGGAGGTCTAAGGCATTTATGCCTGCTACAAAATGGGAGCTTCATCTAGGGAAGATCATGAGTGCATTGTTTAAAAGAAAAACATATTACCACATTGTTTAAAGAGAATTTCCATCAGCACAAAACTACATATTCCACCAGCATTTATAATTTATTACACTAAGTTTATGATCCATATATTACGGTGTCTATAAGAATTAAGAAAAAAGAAGGATACATCAATCCAGCATGTTGAGAATTATGCATTTAAATAAGCACTGCATTTTTTAAATAAAACTGATGGAAATCGATGGTTCCTATGTGTCTTTACTACAAGTGTACCAGAAATAACTTTTTCTACCCCTTTGGAAAATTACTTTGAAGAGTCAGTCCTGTCTTTACTAGTCATTGATTTTTGTAGAAAAAAATAACAGGCTCTTGTCCTCTCTATGGTACATTAACAAAAGCATCTAAGACTTCTGTAGTTTCTCCACAGTGCATCACATCTTACATGAGCCCCCAAGGTTATTACAAACAGTGTAAAATACACACAAACTTAATGATTTTTGATCCTGACTCAGAACTCTGTTATACACATTCTACTGAGAAACACATTTTATTTCACTGTAGAGGACTAATTTTTTTTCTCTCACTGCCTGAACAGAAAACACTACTACAATGTGCCCTTTAATTCCACACTAAAAAGGCAGCATGGCTCAGGAAGAAATGCTAACTCTGTCTTTCCCCAATCCATAATTCATCTCTACCCACTGATAACAATGGGAGGAACACACCTGAACAAAATCAGCAGCTATTTAAAATCAGCATTGCTGATGAACTGTCCATGGTCAACAAACTGCTGGAAAAAAAACACCACTGCCTCTTTCAATTTCAAGGCCACCTACTGACTAGTGTCAGAAGAAAAAAGAAACATATTTCCAGATATTTCTAATTCACAGCAAGAAATTTAAGTATTTTCTGTACTGCATACAGGGATTACTTAAGAATATTTGCAGCAGTGAAGAGTCTAGATCAATTGTTGAACAGTCTAATGTGACCCAGTGGAGTCACAGGGTGAGAAACATCCTGTCACCCAGTCACTGCACCCTGTAAGCACTCTGAAGGCGTTACCTGGAGTTCTGGAGGACAGGGAGTCATGGGAACATTCTGAAACAAGAGGCAAGCCATTGGAGCAGAGAAGCTACAAATCAGACTTGCTGGGCAGATGGCACTGCAAGCTAGTGAGCTGATGGCAGATGGAAGTGAGAGCTTCCATAAGGCCAAAAACTTGGTTGCAAAGTAACGAGCTATGTTAAGATGCTCAAGACAACTACTCCTCCTTTTTGATTGCTCTGCTTTAAGTGAGGGTCAGATCAACTTCTCCTCCCACAGAAATCTACCCAGAGTCACAAAGTAAAGGTAGTTCGGTTTCCCTCAAAAAGGAATACCCGCAGCAACCATCCAGAGAGTAACTCAATACCAAGTAAGTGTAAGATTTGTAATTCAGAAATTCCAGGCTCTCATGAAATTTCTAACATCCAGACCCTTCTACATGTAGTCTATAAATCCTCCAGTCTCCAGGACAATATAAAGACCTCTATCTTATCATAGCAGAGGAGCTTTCAACAAAGGGGAAGTTTAAAGCCAGGAAGGACCTCTAATGGAAAAATGCTACACAACACATTAACCATGGTGAGGATTTGGTCTCAGTCCAGACTAGAACCAAGGTTGGCTTGGTGCTCACAATTGATCCTACTCCTTCCTGAAGCTGACCTACAGTTCTCTTGCTGCTGTTATGGGATAGAGAATACCTATAACTCTTATAATTGCAGAATAGTTACTCTCAGAAAACACATGTAGTACCTCTTAAGATATTCACAAATACCAGTCCTCTGATATTAAAAGCAATCCTTCTCCTCTAGTTACATATATACACATATACATATGTATTTTTTTTCCTTTGTCAGAGCCCCTGGGTTCTTTTTTAAAGTGGCATTGCCAAGACTTCAGAGTCTTTTCTGTTCTGATACAATGGTCCCCAAAACAATGTTTTCAGGAGAACACAATACAAAATTATCTACTTCAATGAGTAAAGGAGACTATCTCAGACAGTGTAGGCTAAGTGAGCTTCTAGCAGATAGCAGCTTTTGCAAGCTTCTAACACTACTTCTAGAAGCTTATGGAGTTTTTATCCAAAGATATATTTCAAAGGGTGAGCCTTTTTTATGACTGTCATGAACTGCAGGGATCTCATGGTCCTATAAACTTCTGTAGCTGCAATTTCTAACAATTGGGGATTTTTATTTTTTTTACTTACATGTAAGTAAGAAAATGGGGTGAAGAGGTAAATAAATTAACTTGGTTGAAAGCCTTTGAGAAAAAGGAAGTAAAACTGCAAGCTTGTGTGGGAAGCTAATAAAAAAGGGAGCACAGCAATAGCACTGCAATGACACAAAGGATTAACAGGCTCTCAGAAAGAATTCGCCTTTTCCAGGGTACTATGAACTTCTTATATCCTAAACACACATAGAAAAACATCCACATAACATAAGAAAACTACTATATGCTATACAGCCCCCCCCCCTCCCCATGCATTTGCAGGGCCCCTCGTGCTTGAAGCAGACACAGAGATGGCATAGGCAAGGATAAGTACATCTCATAAAGGTGCCTACAGAGAACAGTGTATTCATATTCCAGCTGAAAATCCACACACTCTCATCAATTTTCTATGCAATCTTCATCAAGTCTCTTGACCTTTTCTGGGATTTCTCTCTCTGTAGTCATGTGATTACAAGCTACATTCCCATAGAGATGAGCTATGCTACTTGCTCCTTTTTGATAGGTTTTACATCATTGTATCTTATTCTCATTACATGCCAGAACTCAATCCCCAGCTACCAGACAAGAACGAAGAAAATATAAGTAGGATAAAAGCAAACCAACACCCCACACACTAAAAACAAAACACCAAAATACTAACCAACCACAAAAAACCCAACCAAACAAAAAAAATTGTCCAGATCTACAGAACTGGTTACTGAGCAGTAGCAATAATGGGTTCTTATAGACCCATTCCTGTCCCACAAACATCAATTTCAGCTATTTTCAGATGCTTCCTTTATTTGTATCTATCTTACATCTAGCCACTCTTGCAGCATCTCAATTCCCCCTTCAGCTGCAGAAGATACACAGTGATAAGCTGTACATAACTGCAGAATAACAGGAAGTTATTAAAAATGCTACAGTTGCAATTCTGTGACAGATTTGATCTGTAAATCTGTGTTCTAACAAAAGAAACACTTTTTAAAAGAAAGACTAATAGCATCACTGTGACTAGAAATTAGTCTAATGCAAGTCTTGTGATATTGCTCTTAAAACATCAGCATCCTGAGGCAGATTTGGGCCTCCCTTTGGGCCAGCTCTTGTGGTCACAGAGAAAAGTGCATCTTAGTGACCTGAATTTCAGAAAGCACATCAAAATGACCCAACTGTACTTAGCTATCCCAGTTGTTCTTAAACTAATCTTACAATTTTAGAGGAATGGAAGGAGCAGAACTGTTTGTTCTAAACATGTGAAGAAGTTCATCACTGCTTCTGAAATTCCAATTTACATACAATCATACATTTTCTCTTGTCGGTTTTATCGTATCATTGTAAAAAATTCTCATTCATGCTAAATGGAAATTCCCATCAGAACTTTGATAGGCATCTTTCTAATCTAACTTCTTACAGTGTTGGGGCCTTCGTCATCCTGGCTCCAAGTGTGCTGCCAAGTACATGCTCAGACATGATCACATTGATGTATCCAGATACATGGAGGAAAACAGAAGAGGAGTAGGAAAGAATACTAAGTGAGGGGCAGGAGTACTGCTCTGAACTCTCCTAGTGCCTGAGGCTGACTGTATCATAGAACTCATGCTGTTGCTGTTTGCAAGAAGGCACAGACTCAATTGCCATCAAAGAGTCATATTAAAAAAAAATCTCAACTTCAAATTAACTTGGCTAGTGCCATTGGCAAAATGTCTCATCTCCCACACACCGTAAACCACAGAGAGGCAAGGAGAAAGAGAAAGGAAATACACACAGAAAAGACAGATGGGAAGATGAAAGCATTGTGGACTAACACTGATACTAAAATGCGTCATCTATTTCTGCCCTCAATCAATTCTTATTGCCTGGCCAAGATAGAGATCCTGAAGTAAAATGGATTCCAGGGTTTCCATATCACTTACCTCATCATCCCCCTTCACACAATATAAATTCCTACTCTGAATACATAGTTTATCATTAAACTAGCTAAGCACAGTTAACTGTATAATGGTAATGAACACAAATTAGTGTGCTCAGATGTCATCGCAAACACAGCACATTTAGCTACCCATAGTTTCAAGAAGAGCACACCTCTCATTACTTGTGCAATACATACATCATGAGGTAGACAGAAATTAATAAGCACCAAAAGAAACAAAATTAAACAAATCAAATTGCCAGCAGTAGTCTCATAATGACCCCCAAAACATTATTTTATCTGAACATTAACTTCTGCCTTTGATAAAGTCAAGTCACTACCTAGCACAATAAACCTTATTTCTTCACAGAATAGTCCTGGGGCTTTTTTAAGTTTAACACGTTCATGTTTACATACCACTGGAGACTTCTCATGACAACACCACCCAATACATGTCAAGAGCCTTTAAGACATCGCAAAGTTTCCTCATCTTACCTGGCTCTGTACAGTTCTTCTCTTCATGTGTCCCATTAGGTGATGCCATCAACCTTCTGTTCCTCCATAGTTCTGATACAATGCCTCTGTCTGCAACATTTGATTCTCGTCCTGTATTAAATAGAAAGAGGTTATGCCCACTAATGCCGATTTTTACCTCCATCATCCTAACTGGACTGTATGCACCCACTAGTGAGGAGCAAGGACAGACCATCAGAATGTAAGCACGGCACAAAGCGAGGCGTGACTGGAGCACGTGCCAACAGACGTATGCTGGGTGCTCCTACCTCCAAAGGGTCTAACCAGCTATGAAGGTGCAGTATCCGAGCTGTTACCATGCCCTGGCCATCAGAACACCTGGCTGTGACCCACAACAGAGAAATATTCTGCAGCAAGCAAACGCTGAAGCCTGTACCTGTGAAAGACAACACTTAGTTCCTGTAGATGAAACCAGCCCAGCAATCTGACACAAGCAACAATCACGCTTCGATGGAGTCGTCTGCGCTTGAACATACCACATTACTCCTTGCACAAAAAACCAAAAACGCATATGGATGTGGTCCAGTTACATTTCAGTTTATCCTGAGTCTAGAGGCTGAACTTTCCACTGTTGGGCATACTTGATAATATTGAATCCTTCCTAACTCATCAGAGAAAATGGAAAGTAACTGCGCAGTGAATCCTTAGAAGTCTTAAGAAAAACAAACTTCTTTAGATGTCAACAGAGATTTTGCCTCAAGTCATATTCCAGAAGAGTTTTCAATGAAACCTGCTAAATTGAGTACAGGAGCACTTGTGATAATGTAAGGCATGCAATTATAATAATCAAAGAAAGAATAGAACCTCTTAATTAAATCACTTCCACCTCAATCTTATCCATTTCAAATGAACATACTACAATAACAACAAAAGTTCTTCCAGAGCTGATCTTAAAGTTTATATTCAGTCATCATGTAATGGTTGTGTTTTGCTACAGTGACTCTTGGGAAAAAAAGCTAGCTTGGAAGTTAGTTTTTTTAGAGCATTTGCTAAAATATTCTGAGCCACAATTATAAGAAACATAGAGAACAGATGGTCAATGTTTATGGGTAATATGTACTGTAAATTAGCCAGCCGAAAAAAAAAAACTACCTGATGCAGCATACCACCAAAAATTAGGTTATGAGGGATTTAGCTGATAACCCAGGAGATTAAAAACTTTCATTAGTCATGGCATTTTTCATGTAAACCTAAAAAAGTTCTGGAAAAGCAGCTTCAACACAAAACACATTCAAACTATACAAACATATTCATACCTCCATTATTTGTTTTCACAAACCAGTAAGTCTATGAAAATAAATAGGTGGAGCAAGAAAAAAAGAAACACAGGCATGACAAAGAGTTCAAAATAAAGACAGCAACAGTATACTCTAAATCTACAATTTGAAAATCAAGTTGAAAGTTTCAAGATGAGCAATATGCTAATATGGTTTAAGATGCTGAATTCTTATACGGATGGCTTGTTGCCATCCTAGATATAGCTCAAACAACCCAGACAATGATTTAAGCACAAGAGCATTACCAAGTGTGACAAGTTCCAGCAGACTTTTCTTCCCTAAAGCACACACTTGAACTTCAGCTCTAATTTAAGCAAATGACCCATCCTAATTGTGCTGAAATCTGATTTTCTCATATTAAATGTAGACATAAGATCTGCACGTAGTTGACTTTGTTCTTAAATCCTCAAGGACTGTTGGCAGCCCTACCTAGAGACCCAAGTGCTGTCCCAGCAACCTTAGAATTTGCATTTGAGGGATGCGAAGCGTATTGCATGAAGAAGGCCTGAAGCTGCACACTTACAGCACAAACTGTGCCAGCAGGCAGAAAAAAACCCCAAAAAACAGCCAACATATGGGAATGATGTGGTTAATTTTAAATGCATCAGTTTACCAACAAAGCACTTGCACAAAGGATGCAAAAGACTCTATACAACACCCTCTCTACAAAACATGAGATTAGCTCTGTTCCTTGCCGAAAAAGCAGAATTTTCTGTCAAATTCCTGCTGTAATGGGGCGTGGGAAGAGATGTTGGATGTGCGTGTGAGACTGAAAAGCAGTTGCAGCTGATGGAGGTTTGCAACCTAAGGACAAAATGAAAGGTGGCCCGAAGTTCCAGCGGGAACCACAAGCGGCTGGAGAGAACTCAACTCCGATGCCGCGGCAGGGGGGAGCTCCTTCAGGGTCGTCCCCAGCCAGGCACGGAGCTGCCCCGTGATGCCCCCTGGGCTCCCGACCCGAGCGGCACGGCGGGCTGGGGAGCCCGGACCTCCTGCCCCTCCTGCCTCTCCTGCCCCTCCTGCTCCCCTGCCTCTCCCGCCCGCCCAGGCGCTCCCACCGGGAGCCTCACAGCGGGGACAGCCCCCGGCGGGTCCCGGGGCGGCGGCAGCAGCAGCAGCAGCAGCAGCAGCAGCATCAGCAGCAGCCCCCGGGCCCCCCGAGCCCCCCGGCCGCCCGCCCGGCCCTGCGGGGTCCGCCGGCTCCGCCGCCGCGGCCACTCACCCGCCCTGGAGAGCAGGCTGGACATGCACCAGGCGAAGAAGAGGATGGCGCAGATGAAGCCCAGCTGCTGCAGCAGCATCTCCCGCCTCTTGCGAACTTTCCTCAGCAGGAGCAGCATGGTCTTCGGCGGGGCGAGCGGCGTCTGCTGCGGCTCCGTGCGGGCGGGCGCGGGGGCCGGCGGGCCGTGCGGGCAGGCGGGCATCACTGCGGGCAGCTCCCCGCCGACGGCTCCATGCCGGGCGCGCTGGCGGCGCGGAGAGGAGCCGATGGCCGGGGCCTGGGCAGGGCAGCGGCGCGGAGGAGAGGCAGGTGGTGGCGGTGGTGGCAGCAGCGGGAGGGCGGGCGGGGGAGGCGCCGCTCAGGGGCCGGGCTGAGCCCCGCGCCCTACACGCACCATGCCCGGCGGCGGCGGAGGAGGAGGAGGAGGCGGCGGGCTGCGGGTCAGCGCCCAGCCACGGGCACATCCACGGCTCCCCGCCCGCCCGGCAGAGTCCGAAGTTTATCGGTAGGCGGCGGTGGGGGCGGCAGAGCCGCCCGCGGGCTCCCGGCGCGGCGCCCCGCGGACACCCGGCCCCTTCTCCCCGCCCATCGCCCGCAACTTTCTGGGTGCTGCTCCGGCGCCCATGGCAACGTGCGTGGGTCCTCCCCGCTGGCGGGGGGAGAAGAGCGGGGCGCATTAATTAGTGCTCTCCCCAGCCCGGTGCCCCAGCCCGGTGCCCTCCGCCCGGGCGGCCGCCCGTGCGGAGGGCACCGGGCTGGGGCACCGGGCAGGGATACAGTGTTGGGACACCGGGAAGGGATACCGTGTTGGGACACCGGGAAGGGCACCGGGATGGGGCACCGGGCTGGGACACCGGGAAGGGCACAGGGCAGGGACACGGGGCAGGGACACCGGGCTGGGGTGGCCTGAGGCGCTGGAGCGGGTCGGAGGAAGGCAGAACCCGCGGGACTGCAGGGGAAGCGCCCGCGGTGAGGGGCGCGGCGGGCACGGATGGCCCGGGGTTCTTCCACCTGTCCCCAGGAGATGCGCTTCGAAACGGAATTCCATGGGGAGGATGGCACTTCTGCACTCCGTTTGCACTGCAATGAAGGTGTGATGTCTTGGACGACAAATTAAATGACCCATTTTGTGAAACAGTGGTTAGTTCCAGACTGTGCCACAGTGGATTTTACTTCTTTATTTAACTAAAATTTGATGTTTACATTAATTAAGTGGTTGCTGTTAGCCAACGAAAGCAGTTCTGGGAACTTCCTCCTATAGCCCAGGCATCGGTTCTGTATTCCTCCCAGAAATGCTGTGCATGTGAGGAAGGGCATGTAGGCAAAATGGGATTAACTCATCTGATCTTCTTTTCAATACAGCATTTGGTTTACAACAGGAGGCCTTTCAGGTGATTCCCTCTGGATCTTTGTCCATGTGCTTTAGAACATACAACGCTTCACAGCTGGCATTGTTTCTAATGGTGTTCATAATGACAATACAAATATCCTGCCTACAAAACCAAATCATCAGAAATAAAGTATCCCCAATCCTCTGCCTTCCCATCATTGTTCAAATGTGTTTTTTAATTTTGCTTGTGAATTCTGTCTGCTATAGTGAGATGCAGCAACACAATGCTCAGGATGCTGTGGCACACGCTGCATGTGAAATTGCTCCAGATTCATGCTGAAGACTGCCAGTTGTCTCAAGTGAGAAAGACATTACTTAAGCTGGGGAACAAAAGAGAAGGAGTTGTGTTAACCTTGTTGCTTGCTTGCATGCATGTAGCTACAGACACTTGTGTGTCTTGACTGTTCAGGCTCCAGGGTCACCTTGGCTCTGATGGGCCTTTTAACTTTCTGATTTACATTAGAGCAGGAAAACTGCATGTTCGAAGAATGGCACTAAGACATGCTCCAGTCTCCTTTCTTTCATTCCCTTTATAGCTGCTGAGAGAGGAAGAGTAACACTGAAAGCTCTTGCCTACTACAAAAAAGGTAATAGAGAAGATTGCAAGTCAAATTATATCCCTTTATTTGTCTCCATGGCCACATAGGAAAACTCACAGTTGAAATGAGAATTCTCACCATTCTGAACCCAGAATACTGAAAGCCACCCCTGAGCAAAAGAACTTTCAGGCTAGTTAGATGCAGAGACATTGGAATGTGGATAAAGGCAACTGAAGGTCTTCAGCACTGTTATTTCAAGTGGACTGGGTTTTATTCATTGAAGACTTTTAAGCTCCAGTGAAGGTGTTGGTTTGCCATATCAGTAGAAATGCCACTTCATACCCTGTTTGTTGTCATAATACTTGAGAGCTAATTCTTCACATGGCTTTCCATCACCTGTTTTCTGGGACTAAAGCCTCTGCTTCCATCCCAAGTGCTAATGGGAACACCAGTCTGCCATCCTCTTCTTCTGTGTTTAATAAGAGGTCAGTGCTGACAATACTGTAGTTTTCTGTATGAAGATTTTATCTAGCAATAGAAAGATGCTGACACTGGAGGGTATTGCAGAGATTTGTGGTTTTTTTTAGCTATCCACTTCCTGTAAGTTTGTAATCTTCTTAGAATCATAGAATTGTTAAGGTTGGAAAAGACCTGTAAAATCATCAAGTCCAACCATTAACCCAGCATTGACACATTCACCACTAAACCATATCCACAAATGCTACATCTACACATTTTTGAACACTTCCATGGATGGTGATTCTACCACTTCCCAGGGCAACTTGTTCCAAAGCCTGACCATTCTTTACTGATAGGGACCATGGCTTCAGAGAGGCTATCCTGATGGTTGGGTCTCTTCCTGCAGCTGGTGGAGATTGCTTGTTATTTATATATTTACTATTTATTCTCTTGCTCTTTACACTGAAGACATTTTCAAAGCCATGCACTCCTGATCTGAAAAGTTACTGATATTAAGCCATGCAAAGTTTGTTAGAATTGAGGTAAATTTGGGTCTGCAAGTAAAGTTGTGATTCACAGGTATGCCATATTTGTGTGTATGGGTTGTTTACACAAAGACCATGGAAGTGAACTATTGTTAGAGATCCTGAGTTTCACATGGGAGGGATTTTCATTAATTCTGTCGGGTCCTATGAACATCACATGGATCAAACCAAAGCACATGGTTAGTAACAGGAATGCAATTATAATATTGTCTTTTCTGACAGAGATTTTTTCCTTTTTCTCTCTGTTAAAAAGTTATCTGTATTAAAGGTTACAGAGGTAACAGTGACTATAGAAACCCTGAGGCCTTCCCTTTGAGAAACTGAAAGCAAGAAACAAAACCCAAAAAAGTGAAGAGATCTTTTGTGAATGACTTACACAGAAAAAGTCTTCTACCCATGATGGTGTGTGTCTCTCCCTCTCCTGTGTACACAAATGAGGCAGATCAAAGTTCAGACAGTACTAATCTCCTAATCATACAAGCTTCTGATTAGCATTTTTAATCAGTCTGGTGATCACAGGGCAGCCTCAAAATCGTTCTTGAATACTAAACTTTCAGAACAGAATTCCAAATCACTTTTATTTTGGTGTGGGCTTTTGTCAAATGTGTCAGGGAACTCTTTGTGCAGGATGTCTCCAAAGGAAGTGGTGTGCTGCAGAACTCGGCTCCAGTTACCTCTCCCTCTCCTGACAGCAGTCAGTCCCAGTGCCTGGAGGGTTGGAGTACATTCAAGCCATTCACACGGAGGTTCTTACTGCAACCATGTCCCAACACTTTCATCTGGTTTAATACATCCGTGCTGTGTATGAAGGTATTGTGATACAGTGTCAGGGGCAAAAGAGAGGCTTTCTGCCTAAGGTGGCATTACATAAATTTGCATTCATTTTTTAAATCTTAAATTATTGCTGTCTCTTATTGCAAACAGAACAACTGTATATAAATTCAACAGAGTGTTCCATTAATAGTCTCATTAAAAAAAGAAAAAAAAACAAACACCAAACCCAAAGTGTAGAAAAGAAAATATTAAATAGCATTTGTATTTAAGCCAAATGCAAGAAACAATCCTTCTTATTACTGTGCTTATGATTGTGATCATTTAACTTTTGTGTATGTCCTACGCCAGAATGTCTCACTAGAAGCACATACTAATGCTAGTTTCATCTAGTACTGCCAAATTTGCTTGTTTTTCATCTCAAGCACAATTAGTATCTTGAACTGAGTAACAGCCAAAGGCTTTGAATTAGGAAGCGTCTCACCAGAGATCCATGAAAGCAGCTCATCTGAGAAGAAAATATTGATGCTGCTGAGAGTTGAAGGAGAAGTATGTTTGGATTAATTCTCTATGGCACCCCCTAAAAGGAGCAGAAGAAGCAGCAGCACAGCAGGCCAACAGGAAACGGAGGCCCTGTTAGTTTTCCATGAAGACTGTTCCAGCACAGAAGAGCTGTGGGTGCATCAGCTGAGAAGCCTGGATGATTAGGAGGTGACTGTTTGTGACAGGCACTCAGCCAGCCACAGGAGCCTTTTAAAGTCCAGCTTCTCCAACTGATATAAACAGTATCCCTGTATCAATCCCCCTGTCCTGTTGATGCCTTAGGACAAAAGATAGTATCAAAGAAAACCAACAGTGTTCTCTTAAAAAAAAGACAAGAAAATCTCCCAAAAGCCATAAAACTTCAACTGAGAGGAAAGGTCGTGGTGAGAGAAGAGCCTAGGATTCTGCCTTTGCTATTTGGTCCAGGTAGTTCTTATAAGGAGCCATAGAGAGAACCTTAGCTGGATGCTGTCCATAATCACCTGACTGTCAAGGAGGAAGCAATCCTGTGCTTATTTATGACCCAGTCCCTGGAAAAGGAGGACACACAAATGTGACTTCACAATACAAGCTTGCAGAAAGCAAATAGTAGCACATCAATATTTAAATGTAATTCAGGCCACAATACCTCCTTAGGTGTGTGTATATATATATATGGTTCTTTAAGCACTGGTGAAAGGTGCTTTGCTGAACCATACTAGGAATTTAGAAAGCAGATCCATTGTTGTCATGAACACTGAGGGTTTGACCAGAGTCTCTGTGGTGGGTAAATCCTGAACTGAGACCACTGTATTTACAGAGAAGCTGCAACTGTAGTATGCAGGACTCATCCTTGTGTTAAGATCCTCAATGTCTTTCCACGTATTCTCAGATTTTTATGTCCCGTCCTTTTTCCAGTTCTTGTAGACAGTTGTCAGTTGTATTATGTATTACACTTTTGCATGCTTCAAAGGCAAAAGTTTCCTTTAATGGAGAGTTATTTCTGTATTTTAACTCAATCCTTTGTTTTGCTTCCAAGGCTGCAACTAACTCAACCAAATTTTAAATGAACCAAAATTTAAACACTGTGAAGAAGTCAGTCTCACATTGTAATATGAAACCACATTTTCCTTTATCTTACCCAACTCCTTCCTTGTGTTTTGTGTCTTGCAGTCTTCCTGCTGCTGATTTCTCTTTAATAATCTTGACTAATTCTACTTGGATTTCTGATGAGCATCTGTGACTACACCCTAGATTCAATGCTTAGCTAGGAGCCACACACTCACCAAGACCCTACTTGGGAGTTTAACAGTAGTCAATCAAAAATAATGTGACTCTCCCACAGTATGTAGAGATGTTACAAGCAAGAATTCCTCATGTTCTACATGCCACAAACAACCACACATAAGCCCAGGAAGGAGGTCAAACTGATGTATATAATCTTCCTGCCATACAGTAAGAATAAAAGATATCAAGCAGGTGTAAGCACTTGATGTGATCTCCTTTAAGCTACAAGAGAACAGGATCAGTTGACTCCTGATGTCCCACATGTGCTCTTAACACATTTCAGTTTAGGTACATTGTTTATTTCTCTAAGTCTGCCAAAATGTCTTCTTGTAGGACAGAATGAGAGACATTATGCATATCAGTAGTATTCAGTGTGTTCTTCTACCCACAAGGTTTCAATTAACATCTACCTAAAA
>JAWWEW010000165.1:47650077-47705902 GCA_035583185.1 Anabacerthia variegaticeps | reverse complement strand
ATGAGAGACATTATGCATATCAGTAGTATTCAGTGTGTTCTTCTACCCACAAGGTTTCAATTAACATCTACCTAAAAATCAATATTTTCTACCTTAAATCAGTATTGTCTAAGCCTCCAAATTCATCACAGATCTATGTTTAATGCCCACTAGGTTTCTCAGGGGTATAGGCAGTTGTTTCAATGCTTGCCAGATTTGAAGAACTCATACACAGACATAAAGACATACGGAAATGGGGGTTAAATTGCAGGGGCTGTTACACAGTATATCCTCCCCTACACACATACCATTCTGTCTTTTCCAGCTTCTCAAGTTTGCTGTCTCCACTGAATCCTAATGTCAGTAGATTGCGCTGTTTTCATTTTGCCAGTGATTTTCTAGTCCTCTCTGCTCTCACAGTCACTTTCTCTGCTGCCTACTTCTCTGCTTCCCTTGTGCTTCCCCTCTGTTTTCTACACGACTTTGTTCCTCACCTCTTGATCTTCTAGGCCCAGTGCAAATTTTTCATTTGTTCCTCTCTCTGTAAAGAGAATTCTTTCCTCCTCTTCAAATCTACACATTGGTTTGAGCTTACTATTGATTCTAAGCCCCATTCCCAGAGCAGCTGGGAAATTTGATTGTGCTTACCTGTAATTGTAAGGAATGAGGTTGGCTGACATCATGCTAAACACAAGGGATTGGGTCTGGTCAAAGCTCTGCAGGCTAATCACAGCACTTTTTTCCATCACTATACAACACATTTGTTTGCTCTCCATAATCTCATTCCTTTCTCAGATGAAGAAACTAAATTCAGTTCCCTAAAATGCTCTCCATTTCTTTTCTTTCAGGTAGTTCTTGTATGTCTGTGAAATAAGTGAAATTCAAAAGAGCTACTGAGGAGACATCTTCACACACCTCAATCAACCACACTTTTGTTCAGCTTTCATACCTACTGGGATCTGTTTCCAAAACCCTTTCCTAGTCCCTCAGAATGAGAAGGATCATTAACTAAGCAAAGTTGATTCATTACAGTGAGAAAAATTTTCAAAAGCTACGTGTTGTTAGCCCAAACCACAGGCTGCTGTGATCTTATGAATACACAGGAGGAAGCTGTGGAGAATTCTCACACAAAAAAAGCCTCAGATGATGTCAGTGCTTGAAAGCATGAAGGCTGAAGAGGTTCGGTGAAAGCCCTGTTGGGGTAGCTGGGAGAGATTCAATAGGGCAGCTCCTTTCCCTCATTAGATTAGGAAGGGAAGAAGAGCAAGCATTCATCCTTAGTGACAGTGGAAGAAAACAACTGCAGACTTCAAATGCTACATAAGCAAGTGCAGAAATGTATGCCCTGGCAACTGATGTCCTCGAAACAACAATATTGAAAAGGTGAGAACTGTCTTTATTCAGAGACTTGTAGAACGTATGCGTGAAGGAACCTGGAAAGGCCATCCTGTTCATTCCCTTTTCCTAAGGCAACATCAATTCTTCCTAACGTTGAGTGGGCTTGCTCTGAAACTTAATATCCATTTTTATACTGAAATTGCTGTTTGACTGCCTATCAAAGCTTTTAAAATAAAATGATGATGAATAACGTTAAGAAAATTTACACCTCCTACTTTGGCTGGCATCTTTTTTTAACACTGTTAGTGAGCAGAGCTTGAGGAGTTCTGGGAATTTTCCCCCTCATCTGACCACAGACTTTCAAAAACAAAAGTTTATTCTATTGAAAAACTATAGTATTAAAGCTACGAGGAATCATAACTGTTAGTAAGAGATGGGGAAGACTATTCTTACCATTTATTTCTGTAAAGTTAGTAGAAATCAGGTTCTTTCATAGACAGTAAGAAAACAACCTTGCCCTGGGAAGATAAATTCAGTGTATAAAATAATGTAAAATGATAGTCTAGAGGGAATGGCAATCAGAGAAATCAAGTGAGTGGGAACAATGCTCAATGGAGTGTTTTGTATGAGGAGCTCAGGGCATTTATTTCATTGCTGTTTCACATTGTCTTGTGTGAAAAAGATAAGAAAGGAGGCTTAATTTACTCCCCAGCATGTTCATAGTAGAGAGGGAGAACAGAGAAAGCTGGTTCAGAGTCCAGGTTCAGAAGAGTGAGGGGAAAGGTATTTGTCTAAGCAGGCGTTTCAGGGAAGGATGGGAGAGCTTTGGTACGCGAGAACCAGAGATGGTTCTAAGCAAGTAGGCAAGGCACAGTGGTCTGTGGGAGCAGGCAAAGGGAACCTTAATCAAAGTGGATCAGGAGGGTGAGTGAAACAAAGTAGACTGGGGAAATAATCACCACTACATTCACTTTGAAGATCAAGTCTTGTACTGTGAATTTGAAAAGGGTTGGTGTAGCAGGAGAGAAACCGCCAAAGCTGCAGGACTTTAAGAAGATTGTCCTTCATAAAAGCTCCCTTCAAGCCTACAAAAATGGCCGTGTCTGCAGCATGGCTCCTCCAACCCACATAACTCCTGTTCATTACCAATAATGAAAAGACATCGTCAAATCAAATGTTGGTGTCTTTTCAAGCATTGGCAGGACCACTTTTTACAGTATTTCCATGTTAACTTCTTAACAGACTTCACAGTAAAATACCAACAAAATTTGTAGGTATTGCCAATTTTAACAAGAAATGTTTATCACTGGCAAATAATGAATACAGCACTCCTGCAAATTAACTTCTTTGCTCTTCCTAACTCTTTCAGGGGTTAGAAGCTAGCCTTGAACATGAGTGTGCTCAGCACCAGGATAGCCCGGGTTCAGCACAGCTCCTCTCAGCTGGCTGCTCTTTGCAGTTTGCAGGAGGAGAACGGCAAAGGTAGCTCTACCCCATGGTCCAATTTAATAGCAGCTGTTGTGGGTGTCACCTACCTGTCATGTCTGACTCACTCCACCGTTTTTCTGTTGTTTTCATTTAAATATTTAAACTCTCAAATATTCCAGCCACTTTACATTTCATCTCCTCAGAAAGAAGCAATGTTTCAGAGGCGTTACCATGGAAACAATGGAGTGAGGAGGCAGCTAAACATAAAAGTAAGTCATCTATCAGTAAATCTAGAGACATGCTTTGGGGTAACTTGAAATTAAAAAATGGATAATTAATTGGGCTGTTGCTGAGCATCTGCTTGTACTTATTACTTATAAGTGACAAGAGAACACCTTTGTGACAAGAAAATAAAACTTCCCCGTGCAAACTTTTCAGTAACTAAAGTCCTTTCTGACACAAGAGATAACACCACTTTGGAGATGACCACCAGAGGTACTTATCAGGAAGGTCAGGCAACTGAAATGGTATTGTTAAAGGTCAGAAACACCAGGTTCCTACTGCTAGCAGTGAGCTGTGAACCTTGGAGAGTTGTGACCCAAGACACTTGCAAAACTTAATCAGACTATGGGAAAAATATTAGCATTGCTGGAAGTAAAAATGCAGCTAGATATGGCAAGCCCCTTCCAATTATGCAAATGAATACACAGAGCCATTCTGCTCAGAAATGGGTATTAAATTATATTTGTGGATAAATATAAAAGCATACCTTTGTTGATCTGTCACTATATATCCTGAAATACCATAATTACCTCTTTCAAGCATGGGAAGGAGCAACCCATGGCTTTTGGCTGTGCTCACAACATAAAACGTTTTCCTGTGACTTTTTCAGACTTAGCTTTGCTGAACTCTCTGTTGTCTGTAGTGGAGATAACAAGGGAAAATCCAATGTTTCAGCTATGTCCTGGCCAAGAAAAGCTCAAATAAACCTCTGTAATGAATATCATGTTCACTTCAGGCATCAGCAAATTGACCACAGAAACACTTAAAACATTTAAATATGCCACACAAAATGTTCTGCTCAAACAGGTCCAGAAACAGACCATTAGAGATTTGGGCTTTATTTGCTCTTTATAACTCTTTAGATCTTGTTTAAAACCATCGTACTTTTGCTTGTGGGCAAAGGATGTGTCCTGGGAGATGTCTAAAACCTCTTCCTGGTGCTGAAAATTATCTTGATGATTAAAAGAAGAGTCGTTCCTCAGTGGCCACTAGAAAAAAAAATCATAATTGTAGACTGAGGGGTGGAATACACCTCTAGCAAACCAACAGCTCTAGTTTGACTTGTATGCTGAGCTCCTGTCCACTGGTGCCCAGGGTGGCCTGCAACATCCACTCCACAGCTGCCCTCCCTTGGAAGGGTGCCCAGAGCCTGCTCAAAAGGTCACCCTTGGGACCAACTGAGCTTTTACTGAGCTTCAGTTCCTCCCAAGTCTTTCTCCTTGAAACAATGGGTGTTTTTTTCACAGGGATCCACAAGGAGATGGAAGCATTTCTGGTGGAGCTTCTTGCTCAGAGATTTGAAAGTCCACTCTGTGTGGGCAAACAGCTGCCACTGCACATTAGGAACACCTTGAGGTGAAGAAGGGCAGGCCAGATCCTAGGAGCCTGAAACACTGATTTAACCATGCACTGTTGAGAGCACCTTCCTCCCGAAGTGCTGCACAGAGGGTCAGATGGCAAATGAGATACCCACATAGCCCACAGCCTAAGGCGACTGTGAGGGGAGCATGCGGGAACTGGTCTACTGAGGCTTGGAACACTGGCAAGACCTTGCTACCAGCAAATCCCAAGGAACAGATCCTCCCCAAAACCAGCTGGCTTGGGAGCACACGGAAGGAAGGCCAATTCACAACTGGCTGGGAGAGCATCAGGGCATCAGATGGGCTGTAATGGTCATCATAACATATATTCACTCCACAGTTTTGAGAAAAGAGAATTTATGCAATTCTTTCTACGCACACACACACACAAAAGAATAGCATAACAGCAATGCTAAATAAATGTCTGTGTGGAGAAAACTGATCTGCTGTCTGTTTCACAATCATTTAAAAAAGTTGCATTTAGCCTTGTGACTGATGGAGTCTCATAGAATTGGTTATGCTGTTGGCATTGACTGTGCAAAGGAAGAGAGGTGGGCTGTGTTTTATGCAATTTGTTTTTCTCCCTGTTGGAAATGTATTGTAATTTTCCTGCCCAAACTATCAAGATGGTTGATAGGCTGGAAATAAATCAGATCACTGAAGTGAATGTTTCATAGCAAGCTATTGTGTAACTGAACTGTATTTCCTACCTTATCCTTCCAAACCCTAACAAATTAATTGAAAAGAAATAAAATTAAAAAAAAAACAAACAAGAATTCTGGAAGATTTAACTAGCCTTAAAATTTGTTTTCAGTTTTAAATTAACCATAATTAATGAATTTTTTATTATATGCAAAGTAAACCCACTAAATCTCCAGAGGCTTAGCTGTGACTTTGCCAAGAAAACCAAGTGAAAGGGCACAGCTTTGTTTTAGTTCTTTTTGTCCCCCACAGACCAGATCAGAAGCTTCAGAGTGAGGCTGCCTCCTGGTTTCCTTTTGCTCCGTTCCTGGCACAGCCTACTCTGCCACGTGCCGTGGCTGTGTTGGCTGCCATGGCAGGGATCCTGTAATGCCACTGATTTGAGGTGGGAATGCAGCAATCCCCAGCCTTCAGGATTTGCACTGTTTGTGGTGGTCAGGAAGTTTGCAAGCACTACTCCTTCCTTAATGTTTATATCAAGTACCCTCTCTAAATGAAGACCCATTTAATCTCATGTTTAAAAAAATATCTTTACCTTTCTGCTTTTCTTAGTTGTTGCTCACTGACTCTGATGGTCCTTAGACCAATTGCTAAGAAAAGAAAAATTTTTCAGCTCATCATAAAGTCTCTGAGCAAGCCAGTCATCCAGAAAAAAAAAACACTTAAAAGTCACACAAAAAATAATAGTAATGTCCAAGGCCTGATACTTTTTCCCACGTTTGAAAAGGCAGATGAACTAAATAATGTGAGCAGAGTTACATGAAATCCAGACTATGTTTTGCTGTCCCTGAGACAGTGTCTCTGGCTCAGAGCTTTGTGGAGAGGATTACACTGAGTTACTTGTGACCAAAAGACACTGGGCATTGGCATGCTCACCAGTGATTTTCAAATGCTAACTTGACAACAGGTAAATATCCTAACTGGTACTTTCCTTACTTTTAGGCTGTTAAAAAAGTCACAACCGAAAATCATTTCAACAGAATCCAAAATTTTGAGAACCTCTTCTTTGCCTTGATAAAATATCTGGCAAGTATGAATTCTCATGATTTTTCTGTTGAACTCAAAAGTACTAAGGCATCATCACAGTTTCAAAAATATAATGCTGTTTAGCAAGTCAAGACTAAGGCTTTGCTGAGAAGCAGATTTTGAGGGAGGGAGAGAAAATGTTTTAGCTGTAGCTCAACTTTTAAACTTTTCAGTCACATCTGTTTTGCTACCTGAGGAATTTTAAGGAAGCAAATCAAATGTCTGTCTGATATCGGGTGATGTGCAATATTTATTCTGAAGGCTCATGCAGCTTCTTTCACTCTTGAATTATTTACAACATGCACACACTGTCATGTCTCAGTAGATCACTCTATAACTCCATCAAGTAAAATGAAAGTAATTGCACATTGTAAATATATCCCTCTCTGTATGTGCATGTAGAGGCTTAGTAAGACTCAGTATTAATGACCATCCATACATACAAAGGACTAAATAATTTACTGAAGATAAGGAAAGGCTTTGCTGGTGTAAACAAATACAAAATGAAATTAGTCCAGCATGTAGGTTGAGCACCAGTTAGTACTGCATGTTGCAAAAGAAGGTTGAAGAAATTGAGTCTCAACAAGAAGGCTTGGTTTTAGTGTCAGATAGCTGGCAACTAGTTTAAATGCTGATACTTGGGGGATTTTGATCCTTCAGTAGTTTTTTTGTTTGTTTATGAAAACAAAAGTATGAAGAAACCATGTACTTTCTCTAACATCCTATTCCCTTTTGCTGGGCCAGGCTGGCTGTGCTAAAGAAAAAGAAAAACAAAGAATAGCCTCAAGGCAGATGCATTAGTCTCTGCATCAGTATCAGTTTTTCTGCTTCTCCAAAAGTGATTTCACAGTAGGAATTCCAGCAGGAATTAAAACATTTTCCTACAAAAGACAAATAGAGAATGAGAGCTGCGTGCTGCAGAATACAGATGGGACTCAGAGGCACTAACAAGGCTGATAATTGTCTTTGGTCCATACCATCACATACACACAACCATATAACCATAAAAAGCTCTCATTAGCCAGCAAAACACTGAAACTTTGAATGGCTCCCAACACTACAGTACAAAATTTTTGAAGAACATAAAAACTAAGGATTCATTTGTCAGTTAATCAACTGTTACAGCTCTCAGAATTCAAACTTTTTCGTATTGCTCAATGAACTTATTGTTGTGATCAGGAACCTGACAAGGTTATGGCTAAAATGGGGCACAGAACCTGCATCAGCACCTAGAGAAATCAGTGTGATTTTTTTTTTATTTTTTAAACAGGAATCAAATCTTTTCCTTACACTATAGAGAGCCATAGAAAAGAGATGACCATGCAGAAAACAATAAGAATAATAAATTAGTTCTGCCCAATCATGATTATTCCTTGCAGTCATTCCAGGAATAGCTGCTTTGGATCAATTTGGAAACTGCTGTCTCAGGACAAGCTGAGAGAGATGAAAGGAAAGACTCTGCAAACCTTAGGTGATGTTAACCACGGTGATGGATCCAGGCTTCTGAAATCACCATCTGATTAGATAAACTTCTACACAGGGTAACATAAAAAATCAAAGATATACACCTCACCAAGTCTCTCCAGTGCTCTGTTTGAGCATTTTTGAGGCTTGTATAACAAGACAATTTCAGAGAAGTGGGAATTAAGAAAACCTTTATGTAAAGCCCTGGGAACATATTTCTGGGTAATAACCCAATATTAAAATTCAGTTTTTTATTTGGAGAAACTCCAACAAAACCAACAGAGTGAGTGTGGACAGAAACTGCAGAGTTTTGTTTTCTTTGTAAATCTGAGGAATTCCCAGACAAAGAGTTTCTTCATATCTGCATAAGAAGATACTACTTTTTTATACAATGCATTTCCCTATGCACCTCTACAGTGCTTGTTTCGTATTTTGTCTAAGAAAGCAAAAGTTTAATAAAGGTAATATTTCAGAAACAGAGAAATAGAAATCAAATGGAGATAAGCTTAGCTACAAAGGGACCGAAACAACTGCCACAGAGCTTACACATTTGGGATAGAAATCCTGGCAAAGTTAAGTGGAAAAAGGTGCTTAAACCAAACAGTGATATCACTGCAGCCACTATTGAGAATTACTTACAGAATGAATTGAATTCTTTAATGCAAAAAATAAAAAAGAACAAAGAACAAACTAAGACACTTAAACCATGAGCCTGTGTTAGAAGGAGCCTCAAAGGAAATGTAGCAATTCCCCTGAAAACTGGACCTCGTTTATAGGATATGCCAGTAATTAAGTCAACAATTACAACACATGAGGGGTGTATGACTTTCCAAGTTGTGTATATATAAGCAGTAAGAGAGAAGGAAGTCTCTTTGGTATGCACATCAGTTTCTGTTACATCTCTCCATTCCAGCAAGTTATTAAAAGAGTAAGAGAAAGATATATTTTAAAACGCTAGAAAATAATCACTGTGCACCAATGTGCTCAGCAGTGCAGAAAACACTTGACAATTCTCCAATTACCAGGGCACGCCTAACAAGTTAACCTTTTGTATTCACATGCTGACTACCAGGCAGTAGGTGATCTGTGTTTGTCTACGTAGGTCCATGGAAATATGGGTTGTATGATTACAAAGTGAGAACGGTGTACCATCCGTCTATCTAATACTATCCATGCAGTAAGCACATCACTATTTTGAGCCTCAAACTCCTCAGTACCGAGAAGGCAGAAAACAAGTGTTGCCATTACACTGTAGTTATATTTGTGATGTGTACATTTTGCCTGGGAGTGAATATCTGAGACTAGCAACCAAAAATATTTGGAGACATCACAGTACTGGTGCATTAGACTTTCCACTACACTAGATGATACTTCAATATCCCAGAAATAGGTAAATTGTTACCTAAAGCTGGCATATTTGCAAAATGCAATATGCAGAAGAATTCTTGTCTGTGTCTGTGAAGACTGAGTTAAAGAAGGGACATCAGTAAGAACAACTCAGTGGCTAAATGTCACCTGCATAAGAAGCCAGAAAAATAATCCAGATCAGCTATTACCAAACTATATGCTGGGCTGCTAAGACCCAGGCTTTGCCCAAAGGTAGAGAAGGAACATCTCCCCACACTAATCATGAATGGTGGTTACTAGAACCTAAATAGCAAAACTAAATATGAAGATCGTGTCTATGAAAGGAGTTAATCAATTCATATAGCAATCATTCCATGAATGTGCATCATGAGGCATATTCTGCATTCATAGATATGTGTATCCACTTTGAAAAAAGTGATGAATTAACTAAGCCCTGACTTCCCTTAGCAACGGAGAATATTTTCCTCTCAGTTTAGAACTGTAGCTCTTTCACGCTTTATTACCATATAGTTCTCTAAACAAGTTACTTGTGGCAGAGTGCGTGTCTCCAGGAACTGCAGGAAATCCCTGGCAGCTGCTCCACTGCAGTTCTGGATGGAGTGCTCTCTCCAATAGCTGTTGTTTGGTCTATGCCTCTTCTAAGAGCTGGTGCTTAAATCTCAAGAATATTTCACCATCTTTCATTGTAGAGATTTTGCCTCATTTTTGTGCTGACTATATTTATATTCATCTCTTGATGGAATGTAAGTCTGTCCTTTTTCCCCGAAACAGTTAGATCCTTACATGACCCCACAGTTCTCAGAGTGCTTTAGTTTGCGTATTGGCAAGTGTTCCTCTTCCATCTTTGTGAGCTGGAGTAGTGCTGTTACTGCAATCCCAGCTACAGTATCCGATCCTGAAGCAGGTGACTTCTCCTGAGAACTATGCACGATGTTCTATCTGCGAACACATTATTGCCCGTTTTATTTGCTTTTTGCAGACCTCTTTAAAAATCTTAGTAGTTTTATCTGTCTGTTCAGCTTTGCCCATTCTTAAGTCAACATCATTGCTTAGGAAGTACTTTTGCTGCTTAATCTTTTGAAATTAAAAACGCCTCAAGATTGTACCAGATATCCATAGGTAGTTTGTCAGATCTGTGCTATCTTTGCTTATCTTGCTTCAGAAAAGAAGTGTCCTCTTTTTCTTGGTATCATTGTACCAATGTACCTGTGTCCTGGTTATAGTGGCTGGGACCAGTTTGTCACTGTGTGGGTGTGGCCAGGGCTTTGTATTCTGCACCCTCTATGTCATTTCTCAGGGACTGCTAACAATGGATCATTTGCAGCAGCTGCCCAGGGCACATCTGGCCCCTCAGGCTACAAGCTGGGTGTTCAGGAGCTCTGTGAGATAAGGAAGTTTCCCTGTCTTCACACCAATAACTCAGGTGGGATAACTTCCCTCTGGGGAGGGGGAGTCATTAGCACCTTCACACCCAGCCGGAGGGGTCATGTCTGCTAATGGGCCATTAAGGAGTATCCTATGACTGGTAGAGTAAATCACAAATTGTGAAACTCCTCCCCTGGGGGAGGTATTGGCCATTCCCATCTGAGCCTAAGCCTATATAAACCTGGGGGTTTGGGACTTCCAGGGCCACCTGTGGGATCCAGAGGAGGACTGGGACCTCAATGGGGCTGTGACTGTTACTCTTGACCAGACTGTGGCCGTCATCCTCATCAACAGGTTTTCTCTTTCCTTTTACTTTGTACTAAGGGTGGGGCTACACGGTGCTTGGCACAGGGACTGGTAAGCTCCGTTCTGTTTGTGCTCCATGGTGCTGGGTTGTACATTAGTTTTTGTGGGGCAAATGGGTTTTTCCTCTGCATTGTTGTACTTGTTGTAATCTTTTTATTAAATTGTAATTCCGGCTTGCAATCTCTTTTGGAGTTGGTTTCATTTCTCCTGCTGGTTTACCTTTAAACCAGTACAACCTGAACATTGATAACTCCTTTTCCAAGTATCAATGTGTGAGTGATTTGGAGGTATTTTTGAAAGAATGACTGGGTATGAAGGGTCAGTTGGGTTTGTACAGATACTGTTTATCTCACTGGCTCATTGATGTTTCATGAGAAAATGGTGTCTGTATTGTTTGCATAGATTATTTTCTGTTGCTGTCTTTTTATGCTAGAAGCCTGCTCTAGATAAGACAACAGTTTCCTATCTGTCCCCTGTCATTCTCTTTCTTGTAATGTAGAGCAGAGTTGCTGCTTAAAAAAATACTTTGGGTTCCCTGTGGCAACACTGAAGGGCTTTGAATTGCTCCCTTAGATTTGTGAGTTGAAGTCCTGCCACAGATATACGTTATTGCAGGATACCTTCCATTGTGTTTGTCTCAAGGGTGATTTTATTCTGTTAGCAATACAAAACCTGTTGATTACATCTCAGCTGAGTTCACATGATTCTGAGCATTCTGACTTTGATGAGAAAGCTGCCCATCTTAACTGTGTCCAAAATCTCTCTTACTCTAGTCTCTCCATTCCCTGACTCATTTTTGCTGGGTAACAGTCCAGTTTCTCCTCTTGACAGTAAAGGAACTGTTTACTCTCTCTTGGTGTTGTGCTACTTTTACTTGTGTATCACTGTCTGACCTCTGCAGTTAAGGCCAGTCAGATGTTTGAAAGCTTTTTACCTTCTATCATGTCATATACACATCAAATCTTGTGTTTGAAGTTGCTGCTTTTTGTTTTTGTATGGTGCTTTTTTATGTTTCATTTTATTTATTTGTTAACTGCAACAATTATTGCACGTGACCCACTATACAGAACGTTTTCCACTCTTCATCATATCTTCATGGGTTTTTTTATAAGCAGTTTGTTACCTTTGCCTTTTGCATTTGCATGAGTATTGGTGTATTTTCTTTATTTTTTGTGACCTCACTAATTACATGAGTCTCTTCACCACTTATGCCCTTCATTTGCAAATGAATGTGTTCCTGTGTACATGTCTATGGTTATTAGTAAAGTTAATGTGAGTTCCCTAAACTGTTTTAGTCGAGCACATTTGTCTTGTTCCTAGCATTTCTGATACATTCACTTTTATAGAAATAATAGTGCAGGAGCTGAAGGTTTTGTGATATGCTTGTTTTTCCAGATCTTTTCTCACAAAGAAACCTTTTATTTATGACACCTTTTGAAAGACTAAATGGTTTTTAAAGCACCACTAGGATTTCATGGCTTGCCTTGTTTCAATGCTCCTGCTAACACAGGTAGCAGGTTTTTATCAGTTGTGGCTGATGGCATAGCTGTGTTTATTCCAATTTACATTATATCTACACAAAAGTGCTACTAAACCGATCTGCTCTTCAGTCCAGCCCTGTAAGGGCAGATAATGAATGGTGTTGCTATAAACATGTTTATTTTTCCTTCTTTTCTTTTGTGCTATTTAGTATTAAGACAGACAGATATCCCAGGCAATGCAACAGGTTAGTCCTTTCTCCAGTTACTGTCCACTCATCTAACACTTTCAAAAAGTAGAGTTCCTGGAACTTTGAGGCACCTATATGGAATAGTGTCTATTGAAAACCACTTCTTGCATGACATTTGGTGGATCACTCATCTGTACCATGATGACTAAATATTTAATTATGGTATTTATATCAAAAAACTCCATAGTGATGCAAATGCACAGGGACCATTGCAAGGTAAAAGAAAGTTTGCTGCAGAGGAGTCACCAGTATCTTTCCTCTCAAGTTGAATCAGATCTATTACAGAATAGAAAAAAATCTCATTTTTTTCCTCTTCTTCCTCCTCAAGGCTACACAAAGATCAAGCCAGTTTTACTCTCTGTTATGTTAAAGGTATCTTCAAAATAATCTTTTAATAAAACTCCAACTATGCTTGGATGCAGTCTCCTTGTTGATACGTATAAGAATGCCCCATACATATGGGATTGTGCTAGCATATTGTGTGCCCTTAACTGGCTGAATATGCTGACGGAAGCATTGCAGCTCCTCCTTCCTCTTCAGTAAACACATTTCTTCCTTGAACTGTAACTACTGTTAAGTAATGACATGAAAATAAGGTCTCTGCAAATGAGGTATGGACTCTTGTCTTAGCAAGATCAATGGAAAATGACCAAAAGAAGTGACACTGTAAAGGTTTGGTCCAGAATGCAGATCTATACATGAACTGCCATCCCAAAACAGAAGGAGGAGGATACTCATAGGATCACCTATGGCTTCAAGTATCAGACCAGTTTTTGTGGGATGAGCCATTGCTCTCTATTGTATGCTTAGTTATAAGGGAGCTTGATTGACCACATTCAAGGCATTTTCCCTAGCCCATATGCATTTTCAGGGTTTAACCCTAAGCAATGCACAGACAGCTTGAGCAAAACCATGCACCAATTTGTCCTTGCAAGTCTTTTCAAGTATCAAAAGGGATAAACAATGTACAGGAGCTTTGCAAGCAACCAAATGACCAAGGAACTCTCTTTCCCTGGCAGCTTTACATATAACTAAGCTAACTTAAATGTAATGATAAAATTGAGAGTTTAGGTACTTTCTTGGGTTTTGTAGCAATCTCAGAAGAATCACAGCCTGATGGAATGAGGATCAACTCACACTCAGCCAGCCAGATAATCATGAACCATATGGAAAGTCATTTTATCAGCCAGCCAAGTAGAACTTAGCAGAAATTATTACTTCTTTTCTCTGAAGGAGAAGCAATTCTGTTTTATATATCATTTTCTTAAGCATGCAAGAGATGATGAAAGGCACTTGGTTTTGATGGCATCTAGCTTGAATGTCACATTTCATTCTAAACTGAGTAGCAAACACAATCCCATCTGAAGATGATGTTAACAGTGTTAGCCAGACCTACATTTTCCTATCCTGTTACTCTTAGATCGCCTGAATTCAAGCAGGATTTGTGCTCTGATGAACACTCTCATCCAGTCTGATTTACTAGACAGGAGTTAAATTACCTCCAAGCCTATATCCAAAGATTTGCTGGCCCTTAGCCATCAGAGGGATAAAGCTACCACCCAAATGAAAGCTCAGGTTAGCAGCACTGTACAGAAGCACATTGTACAGGTGAAGGGTACATGACTGTTTGCTCAGTGACACCCAATGACATCAATATTGCTTAAAATGCTGGTGTTACAGCTGGGTATTTGGCTCAGGGATCATATGACAGGGTTAAATTGGACCGACAAAGGACAAGGAGTTTTTAGACAGAAGAACAAATCTCAGGTGGCAGGTAAATGGGACTCTGTCAGAACTGTGTAAGGATGAGACACTGAGCTATACAGATGCCCACCAAGAAGCCAAGTGGGTGCATCAGAGAGCTACTGCATGTGGACTGTAGGGTCACTATTAGAATAAGAGCCACAAAATAAAGAGCATGTCACCTTTTCTGAAAGTTTTATATTCATGGAGTTCTCTGTAAAGGTAATTTGTTGCTCACAGTAGCTTTTTCATATGTTCCAGACAGTTGTTTCACTGAGGCCATCAGCAGTAAAAAAATCTTTGTCCTTCATTAACTTCTCATGCAAGCATTAATTATCCTACAGATTCTGGTAATAATAGGCTTGTGAAACTGACGTCTGAATGCGCCCATAACCTCTTCAGTGAGCTGTCCCATCCATCAGCAAATCCAGGAAAGTAACTGGGGAAGGAATATACTTTTGGAGAATTTCTACAAAGATCTCTTTTCCTCCTTCCAGGACAGTGAGAAAATTGGCTAAGGAAGCCTGTTTTCATTTTCCAGACTCATCATTTCCTTCAGTAGCTTTTAATCACTGTGAAGCTTAGTTATTAATGTCTCTGAAGTCAGACTGGGGCTATTTGGTGTATATTGCTATGCAGTTCTTTTGAAGCAGGACCAAGCACAAAAGGTACACTGTTCTCTCCAGCCTGTTTCTGTTGCTCCTGTTAATCAATGGTAATACTGTGCTGGAGCCTGTGGTGTTGGGCGCTATTAAACATGACAAAGCTGCATGCCTCTAGGAGCTAGAACAAGGCAGCTGGTGAGACACACCCAGGGAGCAGAGTACAGGCACCATGGAAGCAACATGAATTAGTCTGACAAGCACTGATTCTAGCAGATGAGCAGTCCCAGCTGCTAGACTGGTTACTGATGGTCCTGGTCCTTGGAAGATGCTCTGTATCCGCATCTAGAAGGTGGCCACTGAGCCTGCTGGAGTCCCACACAGATGCTGTGGTTTTCCCACAGGGAGTAAGCATCAGCAAGTGTGGGTAGAGCCCTTCCCAAATCTTCATTCACAAAGCCTAGCTATGATGATGATCATGTAGCTGAAGGAGATATTTCCTTAGAGTAGGCTAGGGAGAGTGCTAGGAGAGCTTGCTTTCCATGACTGCACACTTGGGTACGGGCCTTAGCCCACAGTGCCAGTTTTCCAGCAGGCCCTCAAGCCTCAAGCCATCCCTCTGTAGTTGGAAAACCTGTCAACATACATGTTCTAGAAAGGGGAGTCCAGCAGAGTGTTCAGCAAATCCACCCTCCCTGCCTGTGGGTGTTCATTACAGTGGCTGTTAGATGCCAGAAGCTGAGAAAGCACCACCTTATGCTGTGAACTGTGGGTTTATGTGCAGTCCTTTTTGCCACCTCTCCTATTTGTAAAATTCTCATCAGATCACAAGTTAAAAATACTTGAAGTACCATGACCTGTCTAATTTTCTGTACGAGAACAGAGTTCTCTGTCAGCACCAGGCAGCAATGAAACCTGCAGTGTCCTTACTTTAGTGTGCTTCCTGGTCCTCTGTGATACAGACACTAATGAACTGTAACCTGGGAAACCACTGAAAGACTGTTGGCTTAATGTATGTGAGATGTTTGGTTAGATTAAGGTGTCTTTCAGAATGGAAACTGAAGAGATCCTCAGCCCCCACAACCTCATGGTCTTCAGGCTGTTTCTTTAGAGTATCAAAGTTTCTTGAAGCTCATGAAGCTAGTTTTGTGGGGCTTTTTTCTACCTGCACTGAAGCAATAGTAGGTGTCTGGAAGTGGAAGAATCTCCAGGTACCAAAGCAACTTCAGAAAGACAGAATGTATTTGCAAGATTAGTGTGGATAATAGAATCATGCAGAAGTTTCTAAGCCCTGTACATAGAATCATAGAATGTTAAGGGGTTGAAATAGACCTTAAAGATCACCCAGCCTCAACTTCCCCTGCCACACACAGGAACACCTACCACTAGATCAGGCTGCTCAAGGCCTTATCCAACCTGGCTTTGAATGGCCAGGATTTGGGCATCCACTGTTCCAGTGCCTACCCACCCCACCATGTATCAGTTAAACCCCATGCTATTCCCACTAACACTACCCTTACTTTCTACAGGTAGCTGAATGACAGGGAGTGTAGAGGAGGGTAAGACATTCACTCAAATTCACACCATGAACTGGACTTGGACTGAAACCAAGAGTCCCCAGTCTGTCCTTCTGGCCTTCCCTCCATAAAAATGCTGCCCTCCCTCATCTGGGCCTGCCTTTCACCTGCGTGCAAATTTGTCTATCTGATACCTCCTCATACACATGTGACCTCTAGCACAGAGGCAACAGGGCTACAGTCTGTCCCACCATGTGTCCTTTCTTTAACTTGCTTGGGAAACATTGCCATCCTCTCATCCCTGCCATTCTGTGTCTCATCTTCTGTCTCCCTGATCAGGTGGCATCTCAGCCTGACAGGTTGTTTTTAGCAGTATCCCTGCTATCTATTTGTCTCATTCAAAATCCTTCTAGAAAATAATTTTCCTGTGCTGCTATCTAGATCCTTCACTTTCTCCTCCTCTTGCATTGCATTAATGTATTTTCTTTCTCATCTTTTCACTCCTAGCTCTTCCACCCTCTACCCTCTCCTAGCTCTTGTCTTTTAGTCATTCCCAGAGGGAATAAAACATGCTTCTAATCAGACTGTGTAGGGACCCACTTATTTGGAGCCCTAACGTGCATCCTCTCTCCTTATTTTGCTCTCGCACAAAAGAGGTATATGAAGTTTCATAGACATACTTATGTGCACCCTCAAATATTTCTTAAATTCCCTTTGGCTATGATGTCACCAAAATGTGAGCTAGGCTGCTGGTAGCTGAGGCAACCTGTCTCTCATATGAAGCATAATATCTCCATTGGATCCCATGTATTCTGATTTAGCTGTCTGCATCCTGCTGGGTTGTATCTTATTCTTAGATGGCAAGCTTGGGCTTAGAGGCAGAAATTGCCTTTTTGTTCTGTGTTTGCGGAGTACCTACCACACTGAGAACTGAGTCCATCATTCCTGCATCTTTGACATTAAAGTGATAAATAAGACTGGAAATTACAGTCACAGAATTGTCACAGGGAGAGCAAGTGGCAGCACTGATAACAGAGCAGCAGCCTCCTGTCTTCCCTCCTGGCTGTTCATCCCTCACTATTTGTTTCAGTACCTCTGTGATTCTGCACCTGCACACATGCAGCCAGTGGAGCAGTAGGATTTGTCACCACCTAGATGTCTCCTGAGAATTAGATGAGTAAGATCACATGGCTTTCTGCCAGCCAAATAGTTGTAAGCTCTTCATTTACAAGAAGCTTTCACTTGAACTTAGCCGCCACAATCCAATTTGCTCAATTTCAGTAAGGTTTAAATTGTTTTTCCTGCTCTTTCTACACTAACAGCCCCAGAACAGTAAGTTAAGAAGATGTAAATAACATGTCTGAGAGAGATTTTCAATTGGATGTGTTAAACTCTTCTTTTTTGCCCCTAAAAATGTCTTGGCAAGGGAAAATTACTAGTTGCAGACACGTGTTTCTGTCATATCTATCAGCAAGCAAGCTAAGCTGATTTGCAGCCTTGGACACTAACCATCACTCTACTTTCAGGTTGCTGAGGACTTGATTTATAAACATGACAAAAACTAGGATGCTCCCAAAATAGAATATGCTTTAGGATTCGGCATACTTAAAGCAGAACATTAAGGTGAAAAAGCAAAGTGTTGATCATGTTTAGAGTGGAGTGTAACTGCCCACTCCAAAGAAAGTAAGTCACCTAAATGTTGTATAAGAGATCACTTGGATTTAGTGAAGATGAGGGGGCAGAGGGAGAGGCAGAACTGGGAGTACCTGGTTGTGTACAGAACAGGAAAAAGTGCATTTTCCCCAGCTTGAAAGCTGTGCCATAGGTGTTAAGTGGCCTCCCGAGCCTAAGCAGACTTTCTGTATGATGAATATTTTCTTTTGATGTTTCTTCATCTAGGGCGCTGACCATCATAAACCTCTTAAATTTCAAGTGCTATTTTTATGGCCCCTTTATGATTGGAGTAACCTCACTTAAAGGATTACAGGGGTTACTTCATGTCTTTCTAGCCAAATGCATTCTGGTAAAGATCAGTTTGATCTGAAGTCAGCTGTTATCTTTAGCTTTGATTGTTAATCATTACCAAGGCCTTTGTTCTTTGATTGTCACTAGGGGATCCTAAGTGCAGGGTATGTTAATTAGTGCCTGGCTTATTGGCAAGATGTGCATCATGAAATACAAGAAATAGGTCCCTGATACTGTTAGGAAAAGTACCTGAAAGTAAATTTAAAACAATAATATTCACCTGATGATTCCCACAATGTTTTACTGATTTGACTTTAGTGTTTGCAACTGTTTTATAGTAGAGGTATTTAAAAGGGAAGGCAAGAAGGGTGGTCTATTTTAAAAGGGATGCTCTCGAAGTAAAAGAATGCACAGCCTAGATTGAAGCATTTAGACAAACTAGTCAAATTAACAGTTTAATTTGACTGTTGTGAGGCTAGTCAGAGCCAATCTACAGTAGAAAAGATGCAGACACTGTTTTCATATTAAATAGCATGTCCCAGCTGATCATCGGCAAACATCAGAAAACACAGTGGTGATTGATTACACTCATGTACTAAAGCTCTACAGAGCTTCTCAATGAAAAATACAACTATGCAGAATGTAATTTGTAAAGCACAGTCCAAGCACTGTGTCATGAGACCTTTCCCAGTGTAAAGAACTCCTTAGTGTCTGTGTACAGTTCTGCTCTCTGGAAGGCTGCCTCGCAGTACCCTGCTGTACCTGGGTGTGCCCGAGCATCAGCTGCCTGAAAGTCTCACCTTTTGTGCAATTGCTTCACAGCTGTTAATTCTGAAGAACGATGCAAGATGCCCAATGCTGTTTTCACATTGCCCAAGACAAAGGGTGTGTCCAGAGGAAGTTGTGGGTGGCAAAGGAGGAACATGAATATATGGTGTGCAATCCGGCACCCAAAAATGCTCGAGTTCATCTCCCACATTTATTTTTTAGAAATTCTTTCTGTGGGTGCTTCCTTTAGTCCCAAAGGTCTCAGATAAAGGATTCCCTTAATACACTCCACTCTGAGCTATTTGATCTGGGAAAAGAAGTACATCAAGAAATTGTTCTCATATATTAAGTTAGCTAGAGCAAAGAAGCTTAATATTATATTTGAATGATAAGGTCATCCTCTGCCTTCACATAACTGGGAAAAGTCACAGAATTACAGAATGACTGAGGTTGGAAGGGACCTCTGGTTAACCCTCTGCACAAGCTGAGGTTGCTGAGGACCATGTCCAGACAACTCATGAATATGTCCAAAGATGGTAAGTCCACAATTTTTGTGGGCAACCCATGCCAGTGTTCAGTCATCTGCATAGAAAAAAATTGTTTTCTGATATTCATAGGAAACCTTCTGTGTTTCAGTTTGTGCCTACTGCCTCTGGTGGACTGGACACAGTGCTCCAGGTATGGCCTCACCAGTGCTGACTAAAGGAGCAGGATCACCTCCCTCAACCTTCGGGCTGTGCTTTGCCTGATGCAGTCCAGGATATTATTAGACCTTCTTTTCAGCAAGGACATATTGCCAGTTCCTGCTCAGTTTAGTGTTCCCCAGGGCCCCTTTTCCTTCCAAGTTTCTTTCCAGCTGGGCAGTCCACAACATATATTGGTGCCTGGAGTTGTTCCTACCCAGGTGCAGGACTTTGCTCTTCTCCTTGTCGAGCTTGGTGTTCCTGTCAGCCTGTTTCTGCATCCTCTCTGGATTACAGCATGACCCTCTGTTATATCAACCGCTCCTGAGGGTATATTCTGCCCTATCTTCTACTAATGAAGGTGTCAAATGGGATGAGACCCAATACTGACCCCTCCAGTAAGCCACTAGTTAGTGGTCTCCAACTTTGTTCCACTGGTCACCATACTCTGGGCCTGACAGTTCAATTTTTCAACGTAATTCAATTTTCAGTCCACCTCACTGTCTACTTATTCAGCTCATACTTCATCAGCTTTTCTACATGGATCTCCTGGAAGACAGTATCAATAGCTGAAGCTGAGATAGACAGTATCTATTGCTCTTGACAATCATCTATCAAGACAATCATTTCATAATGGAAGGCTATCAGGTTGTTCAAGGAACTTCCCCTTGCTGAAGCCATACTGAGTTCCCACTGTCTTCTTGTCTGAGCAGCCTGACTATGGGATTAAACTAACAGCAGTATAAAAATCCATCAGCAGCTTCTCAAATTTTATCCAAACCCAATTCCATTTTCATTAAAAAGCATCGGTAAAACATCTTCATTCATTAAATATAGTTGGAGTGTAATATAGGCCCTTTATTAAAGACATTTCCTTTTCTTGCATTCAATTCTGTGGTCAAATCTTTCATTCCACTGTATCTTGGGTCAGTGTGTATTTTAGGCTGGTTTATCACCCAAGAGACAGAAGCGTTCCAGCCTCACAGACAGATAATTAGGTGACTCTTCAAGCACAGTTACCTGCAACTCATGTTGTGGGTAAGGGGGTAGTTCTTAAATAAGAAGTGTTTTGAATTCTGTAACATTAAGACCAGGAGACAGGAACAGGATCTTTACAACCTGTGTCTTCAGTGGGATTAATTCTGTGGTTTATTTATATACTTTTTTGAAAGATCATCCCTATGCAATGGACAAAATTCTCATTTTAAAAGGCACTCGCTTATTGTGGGGGTCTTAGACCTGTCTAGTGCAGTGGAAACACACAGAATCATAGAATCACCAAGGCTGGAAGAGACCTTTAGGATCAAGTCCAACCATCAACTCAGCGCTGCCGCTGTAACCCCTAAGCCACTAAACCTATCACTCAGCGCCAGATCCAGACACCTCTAAAACACCTCCAGGGATGGTGTCTCCACCACTTCCCTGGGCAACCTGTTCGAATGTCTGACTGCCCTAGCAGTGAAAATCTTATTCTAATATCTCATCTGAATATCTCCTCTCCCAGCTTTAGGCCATTTCCTCTTGTTCTCTCACTGCAGGCACAGTAGAAGTGACCAGCCCTCACCTCACTACAACCTCTTTTCAGGTCCCCTCTGAGCCTCCTCTTCTCAAGACTAAACAAACCCAGCTCCCTGAGTTTAAGTTTGTACTCCCTTTAAGTTTGATTACAAGCTCCTTAGATCATTAGTCATTCTCAAGCATCCTCCCAGGATCATGTAAGAATACATAATAAGGACATCTTTTACTATGTTTTTGTCAGAGTTTATATTTTAAAAACTATTAAAATAATGCCTTTGTACCAAAGATATCTGATACCTGATAATACTGTTCCAATTTAAAAGAGTCCAAATTAAAAGTTTTCTTCTTTTCTTTTCACTGACTGCTTCAGTCAGTAATTAGACTGCAGAAGGAGTTTTGAGGGTGCTTTTCTGTAGGGGATTCTGAGGCCATGCAATAACAATCCTTGCTGTCATATTAATTTAAATTTCTCTCTGTGTAGCCAGGAGAAACACATTGGTGCAATATTTGTATTGTCTACAGCAAGGAGCACATCTCTCTGCAGCACTGCCACTCTCCTGCCTGCCTGGCTAATCTGAATTGTGTTTATAGCAGATGATGGTGTCCTGATGCTTCAGCCTTTGTCTTCTGGTTTTATTTTGCTCTTTCCTCTTTTTCTACCCTGTTCCTCTTTACAGGCTTGTACATATCAGAAATACCCTTTGGGAGAGAACAGGCAGAACTAGTCAGCAAAGGCTGCTTCCCATCTTGAGGGTAATGCTGATGCCGGTGCCAGTCATTGCCTCTTGTCACATCAGCAGGACAATTTGAAAAGTAAATTAAGTTGAACTGTGATCTACCTGCTCACAGCAGCCTCCTCTGGAGGAGCAATATCTTGTCCTTAATGGTCAGGAAAAGGTAAAGTTTGGTGCCTGGAAAATAGTTAACACCAGAGGCTTGAAGATAACTGGAGCTTTATGTTTTAAAGAACAGGAGGAATTCGAGAAATGTGGCCCTGGTATGTGAAAGCCCCTGGAAGTAAATGGTCTGAGCACATGCACCAACTTACCACTTCATTTTGAACTGGGCAGTGTTAAGTGAAAAAGTTAATAAACTGGAATGTTCCACACTAGATACCAAGAGCTGGATAAGTTCTGCTTAGGTTAGAAGTGAATAAAATTCCACTTCCCTGCTGTTTACCCTCAGCTCCAAGAAAGCCTCCAAGGTGTAATTATTCAGGCCTTTCTCATGTGAGCTGAACAGCCTAGAGCTGCTCACACTCCCAGAGAGGGGAAAGCAGGCAGATACCTGCAGCACGATGAGGCAGGACCTGCACTGCCCAGGGACTGAATGGGGCAGGGACCAAGGGAGGCTGAGACACAAAGCACAGAGCAGTGCCAGCAGGCACCGGCTCATGGCCACAGAGATCTGGCTACAAACTCTTCATTTAGTCAAAACAATTCCTTTGCTGCTTAGTAAACTGATTAGAATTGATTATTTTTTTAACCGAGTTATTGCTTTGATCTTAGTCTCAATACAAAGGAAATAATAGAGGGAAACTTATTATGAGAGAAAATAAAAGATTGGAGCTCAGTGAAAACATAAAGGCTTCTTTCTCCTGGTGTTTGATTAGGGATAGTGTTTCAAATGGAGGTTTCCACACAAACAGTTCATTAAGCATCAATAAGATAGTCACTGTATCTATTTAAATAATGAATTTAAATCATTCTAACTCTGTGCTAGTCAGGTCCTCAAGCTGTGTTTGCAAGACGGCACTGAAAAGCACAGAGTGAGAGCTCCTGGCTTCCTCTTTTAAGCGGAATGAGAACCAACAATCCCCAACCTCAATTCAAAACCCATTAGCTCTGCTTGGGTAGGCAGAACTTCAGTAGAGATGTACACCCATGTGGCCTCTCTCTGCCTCTTACTCACCATGTCCTCTCTATGGCAGCCACACAGGAGTTCTCAGCTGCAGGTTTCCCATCGGTTCTTTTGGGTAAAAGCATTTCCTTCTGTGGTGAGAACTAAATCTCTGACTTCCAAAAATAACATTTAAGAACCAATGCTTAAATCAGAACAAGATTTAATACAATCTTTTTAAGATATAAATAAAATTAGAGGGAAGTTTATGTACTCATAGGTAAGGAGTACACACTTGGAAGGTGGACAGCATTGTCACAGACTTTATGTTTTAGAGGAAATTCCAGTCTCTAGAGGCTTTACTCTGCCTTTTGATTTATAATTACTGTTACAGCCTAAGGAGCAGTAAACACCATCCACAAGCTTCATGTGGATGTGCCAGAAAAATTTTCAGTCTACTGAGACTTGCAGACCAGCAACAGAAGTTTTCAACCAAGCCAGATATGGAGAAGATAGAAGAGAAATATTACTAGTATGTGAATCAAATCTGTGTTTCCACAAGACAGCTATAATGCTAACTCTCTTAGAACCAACTAAAGGTGGAGTGGGTCTAAGTTACCTAAGCAAAGTACAGCCCAACAAAATAGATATAATCAAAGTATTTTGACCATGAAGTTTCAGTTCCAGCCTATTTCTGCCTCTCAAGATAATTCAACTTAAACAAAAGTATCCACCAAGTTCATGTTACGGAGATTTTGTTTTCTCTAAAATTAGAAGAGAACAGAACTCTGAGCTAACAGTCCAGAAGGGGTATGTCTGCTGATCCTATGCAGCAGCACATGTACCAGATCACAGTCAAGCAAAAGGGCATGATGACCTCAGAACAGGCATGTAGGCCATCATGACAATTTAGGATGTAGGAAATATGACTAGATTCATTGGAAAAAAATAGCTGCATTGCTCAACACTGCACATTCCCAGCAAGAGGGACACAAGCTGTACTCAAAATACGAGAACAACGTTTTTAGTAAGATGTAGTACTGCTGAGAAAAGAATGCCAGCAGAAATGGAACAACTGCTTGGGCTCATCTGATCAGTCACCAGTGACTGAAAAGTAGTGTTGTTGTTTGCACTGGTTTTCACTCAATCTCTCTGAGTTTATAGGCACAGAAAGCCATTGCTGCTGAAAGAACAGAGAACTCACAACTTCAAAATAAATTTTATGACATTTGTTAGTAGCTGAATATTTGATAATTTCTAAAAAGATGATTTGAAAAATTGATCTGAAGAGGCTGTAAGTAGAACCTGGGACTCTGATTATTCTTTCCAGTGATAGCTGCCTTCCTATCTCAGCTCTTCATGACTCAGAGGAAACACAGAAAACACATTTAGTATTTCAACTAATGGTCTACAGTCAACAACTAAACCAGACTTTGGAACTTGGAACTGAGGCATGAAGAAGTTACAAAATCACCCAAAAAAACCCAAACAAGGCTTCAGGCAGCACATGCCCACATCCTGGCCAGACTTGGCTTCGCACAGGTTAAAGAAAGATGTAAAAGTAGGATCATATCAGCCCACACTGTTGGGCTCCACAGAAAGTCATGATTTAAATCCTCATAGAGCTACTGCTGGGCTTGTCTGTCTGGAGAGGAAAACAACATCTGGCTACTCTGCAGGAAGAACTGATCCAGTTTAGCCCTTCCACATACAATATAGCCTTTTCTGAAACACAAATGCTTCTCTATATGTGATTGTGAGTAAATGTTATAATCCACTGACCTAATTAAGTAGAGGTATTTCCCATTATTGCCACGGCAAAAGTAGTTTATTACCATACTTTGTTTCCAGGGAAGGTTTAGTCTGGACATTCAGAAGTATTTCTTTACTAAGAGGATGAACAAACACTGAAAAAACTTCCCAGAGAGGTGGTTGATGCCTCCAGTCTGTCAGAGTTTAAGAAGTATTTGGACAGTGCCTTTATTAACATGCCATGTGATGGTCAGACAGTTGGACTAATCATTGTAGTTCCCTTCCACCTGAAATTATTCTACTCCATGCTTTAATTTCCAAGAGTGATGGTAATTTAAGAAAAATCTGCCAGAGAAAACAATTGATTACATAGTGCCCAGAGTATTGAAATGCCGTATGGTTAGCAGAGTCCTGCTGGGGTTGAGAACACAAGCCTCCTGACTTTTTAAAAGACTGTATTTGGATTAGCACAGGAAGAGAGGACTCAGGAGGGAACTCCAAGAATGCTGTTAGGTCTCTGAAAAAGTTTGTCTTAGATTTGTTTAGCTCAGAGGTGCAGCCTCCAACCTGCCCCTGTGCAATGTGCAAAGTTAAAAAATACAACACACTAATGTTTCACCCTTCTAGAGTGGTGTTTTTAAACAAGGATCAATCACAAGGGAGACAAATTCAATATTTTGTCCTGAGGGCTAAATCCAAAGGAGACCTGAACTTGTCAGAACCTGAGACCTCACAGATCTGGGTAGGGTGTCTGGGGATCCCTAGGTAATGTCCCAGGGCAGTGAAAGGGGAGCTGCCTTCATTGGAAATAGGCATACCAAGCAAAGGGCCCTGCCAAAAGGGGTTCTTGCAGGTGAAGCTCAGAAATGGCGGCAGAACTTACTGGGGAAGAGCAGGTGAGTTTTGCTTGGTCTCAGGTGGTGCATGCTGCTACTGGTGGAGGGGAACTCATCTCAACCCACTGGTCCTCCCCAGGGTCTCCGCACCGACAGGCTGCACTGCTGGAGCAGGAGGCTTTGGTACAATGTTTGAGCTATAGAAAGACCATGTCTGAGTTCCATGCATAACCCTAATGTCCTATGGAAATGTTTGCTTGTTACAGTCCTTTCTGGCTTCTTTCTGAGAGCTTAGAAAGCTTTGTGGCTATTAGGAAAACAAGTTCCCTGGAGAGGAAGGTTGTGAATGTGCAAAAGTCTAAATAAAAATGAAATTTAATACTTCTTTGTGGGTGAAATGGAAAGCTTTATTGTAGCACTGAGATTCAGTAGGAAGCTGCTAAAACATTTGAGCAATGCTGATTAAACCTAGTGAGTGAATCTAGTCAGATTCAGATTCTAAATGGAATTCACGTAAACATTACTCTTACTCAGCTTCACTAAACAAGCAAACGAAGGGTACTGGCTTCTGCTTGGACATTATGGACCATATTTATCAGGAATGAACTGCTGCTGTATCTGGACAATCAAGCGAGCAAGGTACATGACAAAGTTCTCTCTTGAGCCTGTCACTAGACTGGCTGGAAACCCTTCCAGAGTCAGCTAAGAGGACACTCAGCACAGGAATACAGATATGATTGAGGCTGTCTCCTGTAGCCCTGCCCTTGATTCCCTTTAGAGGAATGCCACACACAGGTGAAGGGAAAGGGGGAAAGGCAAGCAGCCCATTGCAAAACAAGAACAAAGAAAAGGCTTGCTGAGCATGTGGACAAAGAACCATACCCCCAAGTCGTAACCTGGTTCTTCTCGTGAGCGGATCTCTTCTGCAAATATGATCACCAGCTGTCCTATTTTGGAGACAAGGAAATGGAGCTACAAAAGTTAAATTAGTTAGAAAGGCTTTCATTGTTGCCCAGCATTGCAAGGGCAAATCATGAGTAAAGCATTAGCATTCAGTGAGCTGCTGACAGGGCCTAACTCTGCATTTTTTAGTTGATAACAGCCTCCATAATTCCCAGCTGTTGGAGTCTAAGGCCAGTGGTTTATTACTGAAAATGTCAGCCTAGTGAGCCTTATGAAATCCAGCCCCTGGGTTTTGGTACAGGTTGTGATCCACCAATGGCATGTCTGGCTTATTTTCAAAACCTGTCACCTGAGATTTGCTGTTCACTCCCCACGCTGCAGACACACAAACCCAGCCCCTCACAGTACTGCCAGGTACACCACAGCTTAGTTCTTGAGCCTGACTTCAGCAGCTGTTTTGGAAGCATTGCAAGTGTGAAGCACTACGCTGTTTTTCTAGGTTCTAAAAATAACAACAGAAAACAGTAACCACTTGCTGCTACTACAGTTATAAGAAGCACAAACCACAGAATTTAGGGGACGTGTCTGACCAAAAAGTACTTCTCATTTTCTATTTCTGAGGGGGAAAAGCCTTGCAGATTTACATGAGAGAAAACTATCAGAAATAAGTGCCTTTTTTGTTGTTATTGTTATTCTGCTAGATTCTGATATCACATAAATTCACATCTATTATCAAGTTCACTCACTCTAGTTTTGCTCTAGTTGTCAGTGCCAAAGCTCAGAGAAGTGTCAAATGTGCAGACGTCCCCACTGGGCACAACTTCAGCTGCATTTAACTCTGGTGCCAAATAGCATCGGGGAAAAAGAGGGTGGGGGGAAAGCCAAAACAGGCTCAGTCTGTCAACTTTTCCCAGAATTGCTAGCACAAAGGGGACAGCCATATATCCATGTGGAGTTGTTTACCTGATTTCAGGGTGTTCTTCACTTTACTAAGATCTAAAGATCTTTTAGACACCTAAAATGAGACATACAAGTCCTATGACTCTTGCCCTAGACTATAGGCTGAGAATCTGGACAAGTAGCACAGACCAATCACAACAGGTAGAGACTGTTTCAGCCTTCCTTTCAGGGCAACCCTTTTTGGCTGCACCATCAGCTTGCATAAATCCCAAAATTACACTACTGTTGGCCCAAAAACCAGCTTTTTGCTAGTGCCTCTGTGTTGCAGATGGCTCTTCCCCATTTCTCCTAAACACCAGGAGCTCTCTCAGCTCCAGGTCTTGCAGTCAGCACCCCCATCATCTGTCCTTTTCCCACAGAGGGCTCCAGCTCTCCAGCCCTGCCTATGCCTGTACTGCTAAATACCAACAGGACAGAAGCTGAGGCCAAGGGAACCACAGAGGGTCATAGAATCATAGGTTGGTTTGAGTTGGAAGGGACCTTAAAGATGATCTCATTCCATCTCTCCTGCCACGGGCAGGGACACCTTCCACTAGACCATGCTGCTCAAAGCCCCATCCAGGCTGACCTTGAACACTTTCAGCTTCTCTGGGCAATTTGTTCCAGTGTTTCACTACCCTCACAGTAAAGAATTTCCTTCTAATATCTAATGTAAGCCTGTCCTCCTTCAGTTTAAAGCCACTACCCCTTGTCTTATCCCTACATACCCTTGTAAAAAGTCCCTCTCCAGCTTTCTTGAGCCCCTTTAGGTACTAAAAGGTGCTCTAAGGTCTACCTAGATCCTTCTCTTCTCCAGGCAAAGCAATCCCGACTCTCTCAGCCTGTCTCCATCAGAGACATGCTCCAAGTCCCTGACTATCCTCACACCTACACTGCATAGACTTGGCCATACATGTCCTCGGTAGCCTTTGTAATGCTTTGTGGCTTTAAGAATTGGGACAGGGGATGGTGTTTAATTCAAAATATCTGAAATTGTGGAACTTAAACATATTACATGATCTCAGCTGAGTGATAATTTTATAGCAAGTGCAGGTGAAATATCTGTGCCATGCAATGTGGCATAAGGGCAGGCAGGAATGTTGGAGGGAGCAAGGTTTGCTGGAGTGCATCAGGAGTCTGAGGAGTGGTCAGACACTGCACAGTGTTTGCCATGTTGCCTGTGAAGGGTGATCTCTGGAGCATCATCTCCCATTAGCCACGCTGGCTGCCAACTGGCATAGCCCAGCCACAGCAGGCAGTAACCTGCCAGCTAAGTGACATGGATAATCACTGCCCTGTGCTTAAGCTCACTACCAGATGTTGTTTTATTTGCCTATATGGACAGAGTCTTATACCCAAACACTCTCCCAGAAAAGGACTGTATGTCAGCAAGAGTGGGACTAGCCCTAAAAGTGCAGATAACCCTACAACCCCAAGAGCCCAAATCTTACGGATAGTTTTGCCCTTTCTCCCTCTCTCCCTCAACTTTCTATCAGCAAAAAGTGAGCAACAGCAAATCAGGGATGGAGCAACAAACTCACTGCAGTTCACAGAGCATGGAAAGGGCAATAAGCATCAGGAAAAAGCCTGTCCAGAAAAAAACAGTTCTGCTTTCAGAGGGGACTTGAAGAACACACAGGAAGTCATGCTGCAAACCCTACTGTGAATAACAAGAACAGCCTCCAACACACAAGACTGGGTCCTGTGCTATGTGATGCTGTTTTTAACTCCCCTACAGATGCACAAAGGGCATGAGGCAGTAACCTGGATTCATCCCATCACAGTTCAGTCACATAACTTGAGTCAAACAAGTTAGGAGCTCAGTCACCCTTGGATTCTACTGCTAATAGAGTGAAATGAGGTACAATTTTGTAAGATCCACCTAAAACCTCAATTAGGTTAGTTATCTGCAGTGGAGAAGAATGAATCTACAAGCAAATGGTTGATTTTGCAGCAGAAATTATCTCTTCAGGGTGTTTTTCTGAGGGGGGTCATAGAGGAATTATGCAGAGCCAGCAGCATGCTGCACAGGAATGCACCAGTGTATATGGCCCTAAAAAGAAATCAGGCAGCAGAGAGGCTGTTTAAAAAAATTAAACAAATTGACTCAATTTTTTTCCAGGCAAAATTTAAAAGGCGATCAGGGGAAAGGAAATGAAAGTTTCTTACACAACCCTATTTTTTGTAATCTGGAAAACTATTAACAATTGAAAGCAAGAAAGGCATTTACAAAACCCAACACTATCTCTGCGATTAAAAAATAAAAGAAAAAAAGTTACTGAATAGCTTTTGCAAAAAGTTTTGAGATGTCCTTTACTTCAGAACAGGCCCACCTCAAAGCAGAGCTAAGTAGGTTGCTCTGTTGCAGGTTGGCACAGATTCCTTCCCCTGGTGTCGCTTATAAAAAGACCAGAAGAAGGTACTGATATTAACAGTGAATAATATATATATGGCTGTTCCCTGTCATCTTTTTGACACTGTTCTTACGAAAAGCTTTCTAGAAAACAACAGAAATCTTTTTAGATGCCATTTCCACTGAACTGGGGCAGTGAGGAGCTAATGGCTGTGAGAACAATCAGTGAGGCACAGCAAGGCTTTGGGTGCAAAGGCTTTTTACATTTTTCTTTTTCTCCAAATGCTCTCAACAAATTTGCGATGGATTAAAGAAATGATTTACCACAAGATGATAGGGAAAGAAGAATAAAACAATTACTGTAATTATCATAAACAAATCATTATTTGTTAGGAAAAATACCCAGCTACTGAATCTGTTTCAAAATATATGTAAATGGCTTCAGGGTGTTTGTTAGAGGATCTGTTCATCTATTCAAAGATCAGCTGCAGAAAATGCCCTTGTTGGAGATCAGCAATGCAAGACCTTCATCCCCAATGACATCACAATTCAACAAAAACAGGATTGTTTGTCTGGATACCATAAGCTAAATGTGTGCTTTCACTCTAAATCACGTATTTGATGAAAATACAAACATTAAATAGCTCACTAAAGAGAGAAGCTGACCTCATGGCTCTCTTACTGACTTCCTCTGGACTAGATTCAGGCTGTCAAAACAGTACCATGCACAGCTCCAGGAACACAAAGAAGACACAAACCTGTTCCATGGAGCAGGTACACACTGTCTCTGCATAGAGAAATCTTTGGGTAGTGTCGAGAAGACAAGACAAACTCTGTGTGCTGTCAATGCCCAAGGGTAAAAGCCCTGCGGGAGAAAGTGCTTGCAGAAGGGCCCTGGGGAGATCTAACCAGGGTAAAGTGGGGGCCGCTTTAACACTTGCCAGAAGAACATCAACACCCTGGGACTCACAAAGCTGTGCTGGGCTGTCTTTATGCATGTGAGATTCCTCTATCGAGTGCAACACCCTGGCTTTGGGTTTTCATCCTCCCAGGCAGCCTGCTTTCTTGCCTTTGGAGAGGCAGCACTCGCAGTGCTAGCTATATACAGCACAGGAGAAGTGCTTTGGTAACATGCAGAGCTGCCGCACGCCAGGAACTACTAAGACAAAAATATTCGGTGAAAAAGCAGCAACTTTTAGAAACACTGGAGAAAAGCAATTTGCAGCATGACTACAATCTACATTCCACTTGATCTGAGGCCTCAGACCAGCTGCAGTGCTGAGTGCAGACTGAGGCTGGCCAGAAATTTTATTTCAAAACTTTTTTTCAACAGACAGTATACACTTTATATGAAAGATTTATGTGATCTGAAGAGAAACTAGAGCATGTTTTCACCAAATACTTTTCTGAGTAAAGCTCTTTTTTAAAAAATGTATTTTTCTTTGGAAAGCCAAGATATGGATATATTTGACTAAGGTGAAAAACTGACAGTTTCCTGGTGTCCAGTTGCAGAGAAGAAAAAACCCACTGATTTCTATGATTTTCTATGATTTTCTAATTATTTTTAATTAGCATTTTCCATGTAGAGAAAATAAATCCTCACCGTGTCCTATTTGGCATTCATTTATCCAGCAGCCTTCTGGTCCTGTTCTCCCCAGTATAGCCCCTGTTTCTCTTCACCTTCCCCAGCTCAGATTGTCATGTCAGCTTGTGCAGAGTCGAGACCAGTAAGAAACTTATGTGCGGGCTTTCCTTGGAGAAGCCATGTGTGACCCAAAGTAATACTGAAAATAACAAGAGCAATGAGAAAAGAAAGTAAAGTACTTGCTTTGGACCACATTTCTTACTCACCACTCTTATCAAGAGTCACCACGCTAACCTTTCCCATATCTATTTGCAAATAGAAACATTGCAGCTCCCCAGGTTCCTGGTGCATACATCTAACTTCCATTTCTGTAATTACCATTTTCAGGATCTGTGAAGGCATTCTGGCACAGCTTCAGCTCTCAAAAGTGTAAGTGCAGGGAACACTTCAAGGGTGGGTTTTTTTCAAGGATTCAAACAGCGAAAGCTATATGAAATAGGAAGGATTTAAAAAGCTGCAGCAGTTGAAAATACGCAGAAAGTTAAAAACTGCCAATGGGGCTAAATATTGTTCAGATAACAAAACACATGTAGAGCAACTTACACCGTTTGGAAAAATACGCTCTGATTTTATAAGAACAATGTAACAAAATAGAGCATGGCCCCTTTTCCTATGTTTCACGTGGCTGAAGAAGCAGATAGGTTATGAAACTACACAAATCTCATGATCTTTCAAGTGGTCAGTCTGTCTTTCAGCAGCGTCTGTGGTACCACATCCTGACTGAGGTCAAGTGCCCAGGGGCATGCCCTTCCTTGCTCTGTCTTCAAGAAAGCATCTTCCCTCTGATACCAAACTGCAAAAGAAAGTGAACACTTTCTCAGTGGTACTTAGTGAAAAGGAAAAGTACTTCCCCATGACCTGGGTCTGGGAAAATTAAACCAGATCAATCCTACAAGTCCTTTCCCTCAGGAGCAGAGTAAAACACAGGCAGGGTTAAAGGCTGTTTCTGCTGCAATCATGGGTTAGACCCACGGTATTGGAGATTACCCCTGGACAGCAATATTGAGGAGGGAAAAAGCTCTAAAGCATAGCATCAGAGCAGTAACATTTGGTACTGCCTCTCCTGAAGAATTCATTACACAAGGTCCAAGAAAAGGCTCAGTCTTGAACATATTAATGATAATTTTTTTCAACAATATTTTATCATCCTGATTTTCCAAAGTCTGCATTTTTTTTCAGTTGTGGCTTTCTCTGTCATGGACTGGTCTGAAAAGCCTGACTATTATTTTCCATCACTTAGAAGATAACTATATCTTCACTTAATTCTCACACGTAACACTACTAGAAAAATTACCTAGCTTAGTATTGGGAAGATGCTGAATCAGATTGCAGAGTGCTATTAAATCTACCCAATAGCAAGAGTGGGTTGAAATGCAGCAGTTCCCAATTCACAGCAGCAGAACATCAAATGGAAACCAGCCAGCAAAGATGAAAGCACATTTAGGGTGATGAGGTTCCAGTTAAAGGATGTTGAGGCTCAGCAATGATGTGGTTCAAAAAGATTTATGCAGCCACTCAGAACGTAACCAAAAAAGGTACATAGCACGCTGGGACCAGCAGGAGCTGTGGGGCACTAAAATAAATTTCCTTTACTTGATCATGTGAGAATCCGGAGACCATCCTGTGACTTGTGAGCCATGACACACCATCCATCACTGAAAAACAGCAAAAAATAATTCAAGGCAACAAAAATCTGACTGAATCTGTATGTTTGAAAGTAATTGCTCACATGTCAGAGGGGACACACACACAGGACACACTTTAAATAGCAAAGGTAAAACCCCAGCATTTCAAATTGCTGTTTACCCCCTAGACTAAAGCCTCTCAGTTACAAATATTATTGATAAATATTTTGACAGCTCTTCAGTATGATAGATTCCAAAGGGGAGATAGCAAGTCCCTGTCATAAATATCAGATCAGCCAGAGCTCACAAACAAGGCAGCAGAGTCAGCAAGTGATACTGTAGGAAGCTCATGGGCCAATTTCTGCACTTTGTGACAGCAGTGGCAGTGCTGAGACTCCAGCAATTGATTTCCATGGGCACAGGATGAGAGGTCCCTTGGGAGATCTGTACTGGGTACATTGCTCTAACCTTCCTTCACCTTCTCTCTTTTCCTAGCAGAGGGGAAAAAAAAAATCCACAAAGTCAGGCAGATATAACTTAATCCAGAGTGGAGGCTGGTGATGAGAACCTGCCAACAGTGATGAGTTTTAAGACATCTATTAAACAGAAAAGGAGGAGGCTAACAGAGAAGTTAAAAGAAGTTTGAGGTGTGAAAATCTGCATGTCTTTGTATTTATATAGATGATGTTAGCAAAATCTAAACGGAAAGAACAGAAGCTGGAAATTCCTGCACATTTCAGAGTATCTCACCGTCCCAAACATTACACTATGTGTGAGGTTTTGACACCTTTAGCATCTCCAGCAGGAAAGAAATTTGCTGTAAGTGTTGGAAACTGTTGAAGGTCTAGTCAACTGACTAAGAGCAAATGACAGCTGGTTTTCTTATTAAACATTATGTAAAACATTAACACATAGGCTTGCCATGTTAAATCCCCCCTTGGGGAACTTGGCCTCAGATGTGTAAGCCTAAAGCAGCTTTTGCTGGAAGCAAATGAAGCTAGAAAATCTATCCCACAACTACGTCCGAAAACTAAAACACTAATGAGGCTCCAGCAGATGCTGCAATCAGCTACAGCAATCATCTGGCTGCTTGGCCCCTCTTCCATTCAGGATGTATGTTGGATGTAATGAGTTTATACCATTGGAAAAAGGTGGCAGGAAAAGCTCAGGGAACTCGTCTGAACCAGCTTAAGTTTACAGAAGATGGAGTCCTGCTGCAGTGCTGATACAGCAAGGGGAATGTTCCTGAGACACCTCCCATCACTCACAGGTCTGGACCTGACAGAGGGAGGTGAAGGAAAAGGGTAGCAATCCCAGATACTCAGGAGGTGAAAACAGCAGTAGGACATCCACTGCAGTGAAAGGGGAGAAGATGAGAGGAATATTCCAGCCCATTCTTGGAGTAGAAAGAAAACACAGAGATGTTAAAGCCAGCCATCAAGGGCAAGAGCAGCAATGGAGTTTCCACATATTCATAGGAAAACTGTGACCCCAGTCAGCTCTGGAGGCACTAGGAAGGAGGGCACAGGTCCCTTCTGGGGAACACCCATGAAGGGTCAGGACAACCTGCCCCAGACAACCTACCAGAAGCCTATGGAGTCTCCAGTCATTCCTTTGACAAGGAGGAAAGTTTTACCCCTCTTCCTCCTTTGCTGCAGCAGTGTCTATGCATGGCCACAAACACCAGCAGCAGAGGTAGAACAGAGCCTCACACGCCAATTGAAACCCCCACCTGAAACCATAACAGTCAGAATGTTAACCTGTGTGTTTTTCATCAGCAGGTCTCAAACCATCTATTCTCAGTTCACAGATGCAACCATGAATCAGTAAGAGACTTTCCTGAAGCCAGAGAGGAGGTGAGGAGACTGCAGAAGAGCTCTGTCTGGGGACTGCCAGGCTCCTTCCTCTTTAATAGGCGAGGAGGCCACAACTCAGGAAAAGACCCCCTCTCTTTTCCATTTCTGTTCTCGGGGTGGTTTTGCATATCAGAAGTGACCAAATGTGGCAACAGCAAGTCAAATTAAGTATAAAATGGTTTTGATAGCAACAATACACCTTTTGCAGAGAACTCATACTACTACTTTGCTGAGCAAATATTTGAATGGAGTGGGACCAATTGGCAAGTGTCATGTGTTATTTTCAAGTGAATACACCAGATCTTTCACTGTACTGAGAAAACAAATAATCAGACCCCAAATTCATGTACTTTCCCTTTAGCATGAGCCACACTGTGTTGTTACATCAGCAATTGAAATATGACAGGGTGCTTGTGTTTATACTCAGAGAAGTCATATACAGATTCCATCTGTTCAACATTTGGAGCAAATTTGCAGTGATTACTCAGGCTGAAAATTGCTTTGGAGTTTTCTCTGTTGTTTCTTTATTTGAAACAAATCACTGATGCAGTGCCTTACTTCTGAGCACAGACACACATCTCCAAGCAAGAAGACAGCAGATGAACTTTGGCTGTTCTGATTGCAAGACATTCAGGTGCTGTTGACACTGAGTGTTTTTCTCAAATAGGCTTTGGAGAAATCAAGGAAGAACTAAAGTTGCTGCTGAGATGAGGAATTCATATCTTGGAGCTTTTCTTCTGTAAACGAAGACTCATTCCACTTTGAACAAAGTCCATCCCATGTCATGAGTTCTAGGACAGAGCTGTCAATAGCCAATGTCTCATCATGGAGTTGCAGCTGCACTGCTGAAAGCAGTTGCCCAGTAGTCTGAGAGCACAGATGCTTCCTATCTATTTAAACTCATGAGTTCCAGACTTAGACCCAAGCTTTGAAGCAGCAATCTCTTGCTGAACAGGACATTGCCAAGACTCTGGGTCTCAACAATATCAAGGAGAATTAAGAAACTTTGGAGTTTCCTACAGCTTTGCTGATTGGGCTCTAAATCAGAGGACTAAAGAGACAAATTTCAAACTCAATCCTTGATATGGTCAAAGACGAAACCACAGAAGAGAAAAATTAATTTCAGTCATTCAAATGTAGTTGAATATGCTCAGCTGCAATTTCAGGGAGAAATCAGAGAGGAAGAATTTAGCTGATTGGATTTTGAACCAGAAACAACTCCTATTAAAGTGCCAGATGTTCAACAGTAGTCACAAATAATAAGGGTTAAGCCCTAAATCACCATAATCCAGTCCTTCAAAATCCTTGACTGATGGGAGGCTTTTTACATGAAGGTAGGCTATTCTTCCAACACTGCCTAGTTTGAGAGGTCAAGTGGAGTAAATGAAGAGAACTGACTACCTCAGCTAACAAATTAGTAGGATGAGACAGTGAAAGCATGTGCTGCTCTGAGAATCAGGCTAACTATGTGGGTGGCAGAGAGATGGGAAATGGGTTGGAGGGAGTCAGTATGCTTTACCAGCCCCTGATCCTCTGCAAAACTTGTTGACAATGGTGCTGCAGCCAGGCAGCTTTGGAAGATGAACAGCTTGGCTGGTGGAAAAACCTGTTCTCTGGCCACCCACACCATGGAAACCAGCAAGCAGTTGGATTCAGATGGATAAAAGGTTATTTCTATGGATGAAACACACTCAACAATTAAGGGTAAAGTGGCAAAGTTAGGCATCAGCTGAGCCCTAGCTAACACCCGGTGACTACAGCATGACTTGTGAGACACTGACACCATGACACCATCTGTTTATGATTTATGCTGAACAGACTGCATATAGAAACAGATGGGAGGTGTCAGCTTTGATCAGAATTGTTATGCCGGTGATTCCACAGCACATTATATAGCTGACAGCCTTACTTTCCCACATACTTCTATAAAGAGGAAGGTGTTTATTTTCATGTTACTCAGGGAATTATTCTTGTTGAATCCCCACTGGACAGAGTCCTAAAGTTATACAGCTGGGACAGATCTTTATTGTTGGATTAGATACATTCAAGCAGACAGCCACTTTGTCTAGTTCAAAGTTCCTAAAATAAGGTCCCGAAGTATCTTTTTCAGGCTAGTTCTCAAGGTCAAATCAGAAACTTGCTGAGACTATGTTCAGGTTTGCTATGAAGTGACTCTCAGGCCCCACTGCCCTTTAGCCCTGCCATCCTCGTTATTTCATGTCAGCCTTAGAAGGTTTCCCTTATGCTTTCATGACTTCATGTATTTGTAAAAGTTAAGTTTTCATGACTGTGGAAAAAGGCTGATAAATGTAATTTATATTCAAAATAACAGATATGTCCATTGGAAGGGACTGCTGGACAGCTCTTGTCTAATCTGTCACTTGAAGGAGGATCATTTCCAACACTGGAACAGGTCAACCATGGCTTTGTCTACCTGGGGCTTGAAAGCCTCCAAATTTGAAGACTGCAAAACCTCCTTGGGCAGCATGTTCAGAAGTCAAAATGCAGATATGAAAAAACCCATAAACCCTGTATTCTCTAAGCCTGATTTATGACTTTTAATGCAAACACCTGGCATGGATACCATCAAGAAGATTTTTCTAGTATAGATAATAGATTATGAGACAAATTTTCTGTGTTGCTACTGTCTAGGGACTTTCCTTAGGCCAAACAGTTATTAGAAGATTCAAGTCAAAAAATATTAAATCAAAATAGTTAAAAAAAATTCTACAGGTGAAGGCAACTGTATGTATGTGCCAGATCCTCAAAGTGCAGATAAGTAAAATGACACAGATATGGTTCATATAGCATAGAGAAATCTGGCCACGTTTCCCAGGAAGCAAGGGGGTCCTGCTAGTCCTGCTCCAGGGTATAGGACAATGGGTGGTTAGCTGCAGGTCCCCACTGCTACTGAGAAAGCAGACACCTGAGCTGCTGAGGAGCTGTGTGGTTCAAGAATAAAAGGCAGCAGATGGCACAGCAAGCCATTATAGAACAAAACAAAAAACTTTTTTACTTCCTTAAACTAATCGTGTTTTCCGAAACTGTAACAAAATGGAGCATTGTACCACTCTGTGCTGATACATCCTTCCTGGATATTGTGCCGTGGGGCAGGGAATCACCTGTGCTGCACATACCAGGCGCTGCACTTGTAGGACACCAGCAGACTTGGGGATCACTTGTTTTAGGAATTATTTGTCATTAGGACATAGATAAGAAAGACTGGACTAAGAAGCAGCCAGGTTTGGGCTGAAGAAGTTTTTCCAATTTTCCTCAGGCCCTGCAGAAAAAGCTCACTATAATTGGCAAACTGCTGGCTTCTCACAGTCTGCACTGCCTTACTTACCTGGCACTATCAGAACTGATCCTGAAAATCACCTGCCAGATCAATCACATTAACTTGCCAGGGCAAGATCCAATTTTGCAAAGTAAAGTTGCAGAACCCAGCGGCCCTGAAGGCAGACAGGTACAAGGGATGCACAGGGTCTAGCAAGGAGGGCAGCCAGTGAAACTGCCTAGGACCTGCCTTCTCACTGATGCAATGAATGGTTTGCAACCAGGGACAGAGCCATGGGAAGCAGATACAGGCAGGGAAAGTTCCCCCATGTGTTTAGGGCAGAGAAGGGAGGCTGTGGTCTTTGGACAGACGTCCTCCTTCTGTCTTGCTTCTGTCCTGGGTGCTGCTGGTAGATTGCTTTCCCTCTGCTCAGCCACAGGACAAATTGTGCTGGTGGGCTTAGAAGAGTCACCATTCCATGCTTTGATGGACACAGCTGGGGATGTGTGCTTATGGTAGCACACTCACTTTGTGGTTCAGGGAGCAAAGCAACCTGCCGTTCCTCCAGCATCATCCAGTCCCCTGTACACAGGCACATGGATACAGCACAGTCCCTGAACACCTAACAAAAAGACAGGCAGCATTAGACTGCAAGAACTTTACCCGGTCTCATCTACGCTTCTCAGATATCTTGCAGGCAGGTCAGCAGAGTAGGAACCTGACTAGGAAGGATTTCAGGCTTGGCCAAGTGTTCAAGTAGAGAGGAAATGCTTTCATTTCTTAACTTTCCCTTAAAATAATGCACACGATCTGTTCTGGGAACACCCACCCAGTGAAAATCCCTCCGGAGACTGCCTGCCAAAGCCTGTGAAAATCCCTTCTGGGAGCTGTGTCCGCTATTTCAGACACAGCCTGTTCATAGGAACATAAATCTGCTGTCCTCACTGATGAAGATTATTCGAACTGGATTTAATGTGCCTAGGCACATCTTTCTTAACTTAGCTCAGATAACCACCTGCTCCTTCACGTGCATTTGTTGGTCAGTACAAATCTCTTAATAGTCACCCCTTGTGTTGACAGCTGCACCTTTCCCCACAGTCTATGCACAGAACTGGTGCGAGGGAAGAAGCCATTTCTCTCTGCTCTGACCAAATATTCTACCTTGGGATTCTCTTCAATTACAGCATTTTGCCAACATGTCATATCTGGGGCAGAGAATACCTGATGTTTAGGAAAGAAAGTAATACAGTATGGCACAACTTCCTAAAAACATACCAGACATGACACTGATGGAAATTTAACAACAGCTGTAAAAAGTTCCCTACCTCTATGGTTTACAAGAGAATGGGTTTCTATGCTCAGTCTGTGTCTGAAAGTCCATACTGCTTGCTGCTAGTATTTCACTTGAGGATCCAAACCACTGCAGGAGAATTCTGAATTCTACAGGACATCTCTCTCCATTACTGCAATTTCTATAGCAAAGAAGAGGCAGTGGGGGTAGGAATAAGCCATGTGTTTTAGCACTTCTTCTGCTGGCAACTTGTTGAATTGTTTAAAACCAAAGGAATCCCCACTTTTTTTTTTTTTTTTTACGACAGAACATAGGCACATGGAGACCTTTGTAAGATTTGGCATAAGACAACACTATTTTCACCCACCCCCAAAAGTAGCTTATACTAGCAGTTCGCCAGCCACTCCAAGCACAGTGCCATTTCAACGCGCTGCTGGCACCGACTCCACCTGCTGGAAACAGCCTCATGTCCCAGCTGGATTCAAGTTTTCTAAATGCAGTTTCTATGCTTGAGAACTTGACTCTGCTAACATCCCAGGTGATTTCTCAATATGATTCCCTAGAATCAATGAGTGCCTGGTGCTGTAAGGTTTCTGAATTAACTGATCAGAAGTCAATCCTCGTTCTAATGCAAGTGTTCAATTCTGTCCATGTTCTGTATAATTCACCCCTTTATCCAAGTATTTCAGAAATATAAATGTAAGAAACAGAAAGTCTATCCTACAATCTCAGGTTTTAGATCATTTAAAGGCAATAAATTCAAGCTGATTTAGTTTACCTAGTTTGATACAAAGGAGATGAAATAATCATAATAATTATTTGTATCTCTCAGCCAAGGCTCCTGGAATACATTAGAAGCATTAGGTATCAGACTTCATAATCACAGATCCCTAGCGGGGGGTGATCAGATACCCATATTACCATCATCTTACATACAAATACTCAGTACAGAGGATTTCTCAGGTTGTTCCAGTTCTGAATCCACTATTTATAAGGCTCAGAACATTGAATTGAAACAAGCCTTCACAAGACTTTCACCTTCAATTTGAAATTCTATCCAGTGGGGAAACTACACTGTCAGCTGCTATTGCACTCAATTGTTAATTACCTTCACTGTTAACGTTTCGCTTCTTACCTCCAGTGTAATTTCATTTCCAAGAGATGATGGGCTTTTAACATCCCTTTCAAGCAAAACACACTCTATTAATAGAAGTGTCGAAATGTGGATGTTTATCAGCTGAAAAAAATTATTACTTAAGCTTTCCTCTAAGTTAGCCTTATTTTTATTACTCTTGCATTCCTGTTTTCTAATCGATACAGAGGAAAGAGGGATATAGCTGAAATCTAAACAAGGCAGTAGCAGAGTCAAGCGTACCTTGGAGGATCTTGATACTCAAGCCTCTGTCCCTGATGCTACTTTCCTCTTAAAGCAAATGACATCTCTGCTTCTCTCCTAATACTATTTAACAGCAACACAACAAGCTGCTATGTGCTGGAAATTCCAAGCATACAGATTGGAAGGTGGTAGAATACATCCACTATAAAAGCAGTATTAGATGAACGTATACAAATCTTGTGATTCAAAGGAGAAGAAATAGTCATTATGAGTTTTAGTGACTATTATGGTCAAACCAAAATTAATTATTTGCAAAAACAGTTGTTTGATTCACTTAATCTGAGAATTGGCAGTAACATCAGGATTTTTTAAAATCACAGTGTTCTGAATCCAAAATTTTCTAAGTTTCCTACATATTTGCTGAAATCAAACAAATTCAATTCTTGGAAGTATCTGGAGACTACCTAATTTTATTTTTCTTATTCTGAGCTTTTCAAAATAATCTAAATGAACACTCAATGCTCACAAATACAAACAGGCATAAGAAAGTTCATGTAAAGCTGTGTTACTTAGTTCATGATATTGATGGCATTTTTCCCAATAATTTGATGATTTTATTATCCTAGTATACTTTTTTTTTGGAACAAACAGATTAAACATACTCTGAAGATACATCAAAACACCTTCATTAGCATTCTCTATGATTTAAAGCTTTTCTCATAGCTATATATCACTGCAGTAGCTATAATGGTGTAATAACATCAGAGATAAAATTCGGTGGCAAAACCAGAATCTCTAATTAGAAAAAAAAAGAACATGTATTTATGAAACTATTTGTATTTTCAATATATATCACCTAATCTAATAAACAAGCTGCTCTCTCCCTGCCACATTTTCAAAATGTCTTGTGTCTGTTTTAGATCATTCAAATATCACAGAATTTCTTTGCAACAGAAAACCAAAAATGTAGTTGCAAACATATTTCTCAGAACACCTTTACCTCTATTTACATCAAACTTTGCCTTCAAAATTATATGGAAGTTCCTCTAATCTTATATTATTCTCAGTGTATTTTTGCCTAGATGACAGGCTGTGAATTTGACTCAATACCAGGAATGATTTTCTACAATTGTAGTGCTCTTTCATCAACACTTGAGATGTCATCCATTAAGTTATGTGAGTGGAACAACTAGCTTTTTGTTATTAAAAAAAAAAAAATTCCATGAAGAGCTTTAAAAAGTAAATTCCCTTTTGATTAGTCTGTCACTTCTGGAAAGGCATTTAATCATTATCAAAGTATGCCAAGTGATAATCTCAGATGTGGCAACAAAGCCAGCCCAACTTTGATGCAACACCTCACACGCACAGCAAATGGTTTTCTGGAGTTTGTTCCAACAATTAAAATCTTCAGGCTTTTGCAGGAGCTGAACTGCTGTGTGAACAAGCTCAGGGCACAAAGACTCAGCTGCCAATGGGCTTCCTTGGGTTTCACACCAAGTCAGGGCTGTCCAACCTGTTTCAGTGAGACCACTGTACCAACACTTGCCGCCATAGAGCCTCTGTTACTGCACCTGTCTCAGTGTGGGCATGAAAAAATGCTGTACACTGGCTGCTGGGACTTCTCCCATCTCTGGAGTCTTATGAATACCAAGAAAATGTAGATCATCCCAAATGAACCATAATCATTTGGGAAAAATGAGAGAGAAATTGAAAGCAAACATCTGTTAAATAGAATTAATGATATTCTCTTATCACACGTTATATGCGCTCAAATCACAGAGGATCTGCTGCAGGGCTGCTGCTCAGCATACACGTTTACATCATGGATGACAAAACTTTTCTCTTTTTATATCAGCATTGATTCTGAGACAACTTTGATAAGTGCTCCAAAATCCCATGCTTACAAGCCACTGCAATGCTGCATCATACACATGTAAAAATCCTAACATCTTGTGGCACTGGATGTCTCCACAATTTTTAACATCCAAGTCCTTTCCCCTCCCTACAATGCTCACCTAGTGACTTTCATTTACCACTCCAGCATCAACTCCTTCCCCTAAATAGGGCAAGATCTTGAGCACAATGAGCCATACTTCGTGACTGGAGAAATTCTGTCATCCTATTCATATCACACCTACTAAAATCAGTCTGCAACAATGTATGAAGACACAAGAATAAGCATTAATTGAAAACACTTTAAAGTATCTATTTTTGCACTTGAATATCACATCAAATTCTTTCATGCCAAACTGATAAGTTTTTGTAGTCCTTTTCTAAGTTATGTTATAAATGTTACCTGCTAGTTAAGTAGAAAAGACTCATGTAATTTTTCAAACAGTGGCTTCTTGCCAAGCAATGTACTCGGTGAGTTTTAAGGTAGTTTATTTATGGAACTGTCATGAACTATCCACTTTACTTCTTTAGGAAGTCCTTGAAAATTCCCCAAACAAATAACAAAGAACAGAAAGCGGCACATTTACATTTTTTGGCCTCCTTTTTATTTTCCAGAGGTAACCTACCTGATAATAAGCTGCCATTAAATGTTAATAAAACAAAGGTTACATAATTCACTATCCAGCAAGGACTAAGCAGGATAAATCCAGATACTAATGATGGTTTGTTTGGGATTAATGGTAAGCGTTGGATTAGTTGAGGGCTTCCTGGTATCTGCATTTCCCAGCTCTCAACAAAAACTCCAACTGCAAAAGACTAGTGCCACCTTTGGATGAAAATTCATATTAGATTCCCCAGTCAATCGGATTTTCTGTTCTGCTTTTTGATTAGATACTTCATCATGCTCTCAGAAAGTTTAGTAAGATTTAATCAGGAAACCATTTTTTCTTTCTCTCTCTCAGCTCCCTTTTTTCTTTTTCCTCCCATTCAACCTTAATTTTTAAGCAGTAAAGAAAGAGTCCTTCCCTCTTCTCAGTGCTAATATGAAACCTCATCTCTTTGGACATAATTCTTGGAAATGTATCAAAGTCTCCTATTAATGGTCACGATAGTTGATTAAGGCCCATTTGTAAAATATTTCCACAAAATCGTTAAGCATTTGAGGAAGGGAAAAAAAAGAAAAAAAAAATCAGTGAAAATTTTAACCTAAGTTTAGGTAAAGGTTTATGTAACTTTGATTCTTATTTTAATACTTCACCCATTTCCAGACTTATCCTTATTTTACCTTGCTTCAGACAGCCAGAAATATCCTCATCAGTCATCAAACCTGCAGCACCTCGTTCATCTGACCAAAGAAGGACTGCTTCGTTTTGAAAGGCTGTATCCCAAAGTGGTGTACCAGCTGTGGCTGGAAGAGAGTTCACTTTCTCCACAGCAGACCATGCCCTGCGACGTTTTGGGTTTGTGACTAGAACAGCGTTGCTGTCACACCAGTGGTTTTGGCTATTGCTGAACAGTGTTTGCACCAAACCAAAACTTGTTTGCCACTCTGGGGGTGGACAAGCATGTGGGAGGGAACATGGGTGGGACAGCTGACACAAACTGGCCAAAGGACTGTTCCACACCAATATGTCTCCACGCTCAGAGATAAAAATCTTGGGGTAGGAGGTGGAACATCTTGCAACTCAGCCATTGCTCAGAGACTGGCTGGACACCGGTCTGATCATGAGAGAAGGTGAGAGCACTTTTGCAGCACTTCACCTCTACCCTCTTTCCTTCACTTTTCAACTGTCTTTACCTTGATCCAGGCATTTTCTTGATTTTGTTCTTATTCTCTCTCACACCCCACTAGGTGAGCAAGCAGCTGTGTGGTTCTTAACTGCTGGCCAGGGTCAGCCCACCACACCAGGGTTTGCAAAATTTCTGTCTCTGCAACAGGCACACAGAACCAGGAAGCATCTTATTCCTTAAGGCAAAATGGTACAGCATCACTGGCAGTCAAATCTACATTCACGTTGGGGATTAACCAAGAGTAGAGACTGTAAACTCAAATCCCAGAGAGGTGAAAGATACTATTTGCTAACTGGCTTTGGTTTTCCATCTCTATGTGGGTTTTATCATTACACATGAGGTTCATTTGATTTCAAGAGCTCTGCTTTTATTTCCAGTAGTAGTACTTTCCACTTTTTATTGGATGATCCCCTGGAGACCTTGCACTAGGAAAAAAAAAATATGATCAACCAAACGCTTCACTTCCTATGTTCAGGCATACTTCTACAGCAACACGGAACAGATGCCATTTAATCTACCACACACACAGGCAAGTGACAACTTGAGAAAAACAGTCTGGAGTGAGTCAAATCAAAAGAAGGGACTTTTCTTGATGATTTCCCAATGCAACCAATTAAGTCCACTCCCTGTACCCTGCACGGCCTTGTTTTTCAATTTTTCATGATTTCTTTTTCCTTAACAATTTCCCTCATCCCTTTAGGGGTGAAAGGACAAGTGTTTGCTTTCAGCTGAGGGAATGCTCTGACTTCAAAGGGTACAATACCTTCTGTGGCCATCTTAGTTCTAAAGCTTGTGATTGCAAAGCTGAGCAAATTTTGGCCATGACTTCTTTTGCTCTCTGCAAGTATCTCCTACCACTTTAAGAGAAAATTCAGGTTTGTCTGAAAAAAAGTTACACACGTCACACATCAACATGGAACTGAAGTGATACCACTAATACCAACTGAGCCATAACACAACCATTTATTAGGAAAGGTCTCATGTTCCCACTTTCTCCATATGCCTCTACACTAATGCCCGAGTGCCTGTAACTCATTTATCACCTGAGTCAAGATCAGATGAATATTAGGATGCTATATGTCAGAAGATTCCTTAACTCCTCAGTGCTGGAAGGATTTAAAGAACAGCTAGAAATTATACCTTGTATAGCAGCATCCCTTATTCATGTTTTATTTACTTGAAGATCAGTCAAGGAAGTAAAGTGCATGTGCAGCTCTACTACTAACTCTTATTTGCCCCATTTTCATCCAAATGAATTTAGCATATATCCTAAAAGGAACTCTGGAGATGCAAGCATGTCTGTGTACGTTTAGTAAAATGAAAACTGAAGTAGGGACACAGAAATGCAAGTGGACTCCTCATGTCTGAGGGTGTAAGTACCAGCTGTAACAAAAAAGTTCTTTCTCTTGCATCAGCACTAACCCCCAACTTTCAATGCTTTGTTCTGACAGCTTAGCCCAGCCAGGACCTCTCCATGTGCCTCCTCCAGAGCATGCAGTGCATCGCAGTGCTCAGCTCAGCAAGAGCAAAGAGAAAGTCACGACTGATGCCATAAAGATGTTTGTTCCACATATGGTTGGAGCTCACACTTCATTAGTGCCTGTTCCTAAACGACATGTTTATCTGCTGCTTTGACGCAAGCTGGCTCACGCCTGCCTAACCATATTGCAAGCAACACGACTAACCCAACAGCACACTGGTTCCAAGAAATTCCACATTCCATGTAATTTACTTATCTGGTGAAAAATCATACGCTGCTATAACCCTTTCAAAGGCATCCACAGCAAATGGGATGTCCGATGAGGTCTGTAATGCTGCTAATCAACCACTAATGCCTGACACCACTGGATGTTTATACAAGCCTGTAAGTCTCCCTCCCCTCCCCAGTTCAGTGGGCCCAAAGGAACACTCTCAGGGTGGGCAGTCACAGGCCTCTCACAGGCAGAACAGCCTGGGAACTAGGATATCTTTTTCCTAGTGTAATTTACTGCCGGTTAACTGCAACTTCCGATCACTCATCAGAGTGCTAGGGGGCTGGGAGAGCATAAACACCTCCATGATCAGCTCTCCATGTCCTTTCTAGTCTCAACTTCTTGTGGGTCAAGGGCCAGTTACAGCCAGCCCATCCCACTGCCCTGGTGAGACAATGGATGAGGCATGGGGTTGCATGGTGACAGTCTCACGTGCTGCTCTTTCCTTCTTACTGCTTTGCCGTTGCCACTCCATGTCTTTATGTCTCCAAGTCAGTGGTGCACTCAGAGTCACTGTTCCTTAGGTGGGTCCTCACCCTGGCATGAGGTGCCCACAGCCACTACCCCTCAAAGGATCTCTCCTTTGGCACAGGTCACCTTCCTCCAAGAGCAGCCACCCTGCTGGGTGCCTCGCAGCACTGCTCCTGCCCAAAGGCACCAGTGCTGATGGCCATGGGCTGACCACACCTTGGGCAGCAGGGGATGTCCACCTGCCAGCCAGGGCAGCCCACTGCCCCCACACAGCACACGGCCATCTGCATCACACAGCTTAGAAGTCAGAGAGACAAACTATTACAAAAGCAAACAAACAAAAAAATCTCAGTCTACCCTTGCTCCTACACCACTAGGTAAGTCAAAGTATTGAACTAACATTAAAGTAGAACAGCACTAATACTTTAGCAGTCTTTGACATAAAATTGTGGAAAATCCTCTGCTGATTTACTTTGGATTTGTTTATCTGTTAAAGATTTGGGGAATTTTTTCCCCTTGCAGATTTCCATTTGTTTTAGCATATATACCAAAACTGGACTGCTATTGCTATGCAAATTGTTTCATTCAGATTTCTTTATATAGTTGCTTTTGTTTCAAAGGCTTGCATAACTTGCTAAGGAACTCATGCTTTAAAAATATACATACTGAAAACAAATTAATATCTTCTGCAGGAGGTTTCAAATAACTTTACAAAGGGGAGCTAAAAAGGAAAAAATCAATTATCCTTTTAAGTGGTATATCAGAAGTGAGACTTTTTAAGTTACTTGAATGTTACAATGGAGGAGTTTGTTCAGACACAGAATGCAATTTCAAACACAATGCAATTTCAACACAAAAGCATCTTTAGTTCCAATTATATATTTTCCTGAAAAGAGACTTTATTTTGGGCACAGAGACACACATACATTCTGCTTTTCCAAAGAAGCTTCCTTAATAAGCTGTGTCATCAGTGTCCTGCTTTGGCCTTCAAAGCTCCAGCCTCAGACCACCACCAAGGCACACCACGTGCCCTGTGGCCACAGCACAGGCTTTCCATGGTGCTGCTGCTGCTGCGGGTTCTGCAGTGCAGAACCTCAAAGTGGGCAGGTGAATGTGGCTGGCAAGACATCACACCCAGACACAGCATACAGACACCGAGTTGGGTTTGTGCGACAGGGTTGGGCTTCAGCAACATTAGCCACACCAACTTTTATTTCTGGCCAACTTGTATCACAAACTCTGGGGTTTTTTTTTGTTTTTGTTTTTTTTTTTTTGTTTGTTTGTTTTTTTGGTTTTTGTTTGTTTGTTTGTTTGTTTTTTCTTGTTTGTTTTTTTTTTTTTTAAATCAAAATGACTTGCACTCGAAGTCATTTATATTAGAAGTTCTTTTCAAACACATGAAAAGCACAGAGGTGGTGTTTGCACTGAAATTCTTCACTTATTTTTATCTGACTGTAGCAAGAGAATGTACTTTTCATCTCCAAACTACAATGCCTTCTACCATATTCTTTCAATGATGTGGCTACTAGTAACTATCCAAGAGAATTCTGAAATGAATTATTTCTACAGCTTCTGGATATGATGAAAAGAACTCAAAAAAAAAAATCCAGAACCTCCTGATATTTTATTATTCAAGACAGCAACATAATCATTAGGAGTGCAACATTCTGAAAAGACAGTGTTGGTTTTAACAGTTCTGCATACCAAATTTCAGTGAAAGTCATGGAAAATGAGACGTGTTTTTTACTCCTAGAAAAATACAACCAAGGGAAAGACTTCATGGTTTAAACACTGAATAACAGTCTTTCTTCCACAAATTTTGTGACTGTATCATGGGGATGTTTATTCCATGAATTTCACTGGTTTAATCAGACAGCAAAGTAAAGCATGAGCAGCAGTGCACAGGCAGACAATTTCTATTCACCTAATATCTCATTTCTTGACTGCAGAGTTGAAATCAAAGACATCCTTGCCCCACACAGGCATCCTTGAATCCCCAAAGAACAGCAACTCCTCTCTCAATGAACAGTCAATATGTCACAACTGCGACGAGATTACCCCCAAGCTTCCTGAGCTCCTGAGACTCCACATCCTAATTTAGGCTTGATTTCAGAATACCCCCAAGCTTCCTGAGCTCCTGAGACTCCACATCCTAATTTAGGCTTGATTTCAGAATTGCCAGTTTCATAAGCTGAAAAGCCAAGGAAAGTGGAAACAACAAAGCACTAAATTGAGTGAAAGAGTTCACAGAAAAGACAAAAAGCAGAGCCACTGAGCGTCCCAAATGAAGCAACAAGACGTCTGCAAAAGCCAGAAGGTATGAAACTGTACACTGAAGGAAGAAATTCAAGTTTGCTGCTTTAATGTACTCTTCTCTTGAGCTTAGTCTCCGTACAGGGGAAAAAAAAGGCATTTAAGGCAGCAATCTGTCCACTGTATCCATGAATAAACAGAGACTCTTAAGGGGAAGAAATGCACAGAGAACTCAAGAGACCCAGTGCAGAAACCCAGCTGATATCAAGGGAAGATCTTAAATTCTCATGTTCTGAATGACATCCTCCAGTTTCCACAGGCAGCAAGAGAACACTTTTTTTTAGTAAAAGAGTAACTGCTCTTCTATCCACTCCCCATAGCAGATCATCGAATGGATGATTTGTACACATCCAATGAAGAAAATATAAAAAAGCCCAGTACCTGAGGAAGCAGTTATCCTAAACCAGAGTATTATAAACATACATCACAAACAGGGTGAAGCTGATGATCCAGAAAGTGATTCTTAGGTATATGCCACAAGAGTATAATTAGACAACCAGGCAGGAATCTGTCTGTCATCACCACTTCCATCTTTCCTGCATTGTCTTCCCTGAAGCATAACATTTTGGCAGCTGTAGATAGATGCCAAATCACACTAGACAAGTAAAGACACCTTGCTAGCTAAATTTTAGAGACATAAGCTACTTATCAATTCCAAATTTGCTAGGCAATGAAAAAAGAAACCTTGGAGTCAAAGCCAAGCAGTTGACCTGACAGTTTCCAAAATAATGTAAATAATGCTGTACTTCAGCAGTTCTAACCAGTCGCACAAAAGAATTTAAAGCTCTGTGCAATAAGCAGTGTGCTGCAATGCAATGAGAGAGATATTTTAACGTAGTACACACATCAGAAAGCAGCAGATAGATTTCTAAGGGCAATACCCTATTCAGACACTTCCCTGCATCTGCCCTTTTAGAGCCACAATACACGGAAGGTGTTGCAGAGCACTTGCAATCAGAAATCAAGGTTTACAGAAGTACCCATTTAGGAAATTAGTGCTGTTTTAAACACAACTTCAGAAAGCTCAAGGAATTTTAAAAAAGGGCAATATTGTAATACTAGGAAGATTTTTCAGTATTTAGCAGCCCAACTATAAAGACCTCCTCTAATGCTGGATTTCACAGGATTATGTTGCATTTGATTGAACTGTCTAATGAATTATTAAGTGTCAGAATGGTATAATCAATATAATGAAACAAAAAGCAGAATATCATTTAGACCAACAAGTTACACAACACTGTGTATTCAAAACCATACAGACTAACACTTTAAGTGACAGTGGAGCGCTGCATATATTAAAAGTTTATGAACAGACAAGAAATAAGAGCCTTGTAACTTCTTGTTGGTGTTAATTCAGTATCAGTTGGTAAGGCATAAGTTGCCAGGAATACCCCTGATTTGCCTTCAGTGTTCTACTCGATTTGTATTTTCAATCCCAAACCTCGTTTTCGCTTCTCTCTCACTATGAGACTCTGTACAAAATTTAGATTGTAACCCTGGTGCCCCTAACCCTTTCCCTGGCCATAACCTAAACTGTAAATCACAGAACACTTAAGTGACTTGCAGCCATCAAGCCTAGACCTGCAGACTCTGCTGTTGATCCATGAATTTAACTCTCTGATGCTGTTCATAATGATAACCTAATCTCATTCTGGAGAAAAACATACACTCATTATTTTCTTCTGACTCAACAGACTTCAAACACTGAAAAATCAGCCATTAAAACTTTCAAATCTTAAACTCATGCTTAATTCTATGGGGAAGAGTTGACAAGACATCCATAACCCTCTCAAGCAAGGCAGAACATTGCCTCCCTAGAAAAGTTATCACAGTTTTGGTTATTTCTCCTTCCTTCCATATTGTCTAAAGCTCTTTGTTCACTCCATCTGTACCTTATTTTCAAACCAAGAATACCAAGTGAGATATCTTTCCCCAGTCTCAAAGAAATGCTCAACTTGAAAGAAAAAAATTCTGCCCTGTAGCTAGAGTAGTTATTTTAGAACCATTTCAACATTGTTAGAGCTCATGCTATGACAAGCAAACGAGAATTTCATTCACAGGTCAGAAAACTAACTGTATAATTTGGGAGCTATTTGTTTCTTAGAAAACAGCTGCAAATGCAGAAGTAAAATTAGCAGAAATGTGAAGCACTCACATGCTGTACTCTTAGGTGTGTGACTATTGACTCTTGTACATACAGCTCATGCAACACAGTCTCTAGCTGGTTTTGAGACCATGCACACATGCATTAGAAATATAACCTTCAATCATGTAAATTACCCATTTCTACACATGAAAGTAAAGGCACTCGTTTTTATATGTAAATAGTAGCAAGGCTACTAGTCAAATATTCAGTCTTTCCAATGGCTTCCTTGAATACAAAGCTGATGGTTTCCTTCACTACATATTCTTATACCTCAATCACAAGCAGTCCTTTTTTTTTTGTAAGCTGGCTTTTCACAGCAAGCTGTCAGCTATGACATAAAACTTGTGTACATGTGAAATCAGGACCACACATTGTAAGTGACCAAAGGCAATGCACAGTACTGAAGGGAACAAAGTCATTAATATGTGATGGCATGACTTTATCACTTTTTTGTAATAATTCAGTTGCTCAAACAGTAAGACCAGGTTACAGAGGATGAACAAATCGGTGCAGTTTTGCAAGACGAGGCTGTCATGAAGATATTTTACAGCTATTCAGCTTGACAAGTATAGACTACATATATGCTTTCTACTTTTTCCAGTTGTTTTTTTTTTTCTTTTTGCCTCTCCATACAAGAACCAGAAGAATTCAACATAGGGAAAAATGGTAACAGTCCTATCCTCCCAATCAATGGAGCAGTAGCTTATGAGCTACTCAAATAACATTTTTCAAAGTCAAATATTAATGAAAACAATGCCCAAAAATAGTTAAAATCCTATTTCACAAAACAACCAAAGCAGTATTTTGACAATTCTGGAAGAGAAATCAGAACTATGAGAAGTCACTACTGAATTTCTATGATAAACACAATGATAACTATTCAAGTCATCAACATACAGAAACGCAAAAGCTGTGCTGAGGAACTGTTACCATTGACTCCAAGAGGAAGCAGATTAGGATCATGGTTTGAAATACCAGAGTGTTTTTTGACTGCAACAGAAACTAAATTTAGACCCAGTTACATAAAAAATACTAATAGCCTTAACACTTTTAATCAGCATAAGAGGTTTACAGATACACAAATGATTTCAAGTCTGTTGACTAGTTTTATAGTGCTTTTGCAATATTGTGCATTAGTAAAATCAGGGAGATTATGAAAGAAATACTGAAGCATAATAAAATTACATAAAACATGAAAAGCAGGCTGTACAGAGTGACTCCAAACATTGACACTAATAGAAATTTTACCAGAATACATATGTCAAAAACATCATTTGTCTACAGATTTCTGCAGCACAGAGGCCAATTTAACCAGGTAATGCAACCCAAGTACCTGGTACGTTCAGAAAATAGGTTGGACTCTTCACAAATGCAGTAATAACTTGTGTGATCCTACGAAGGGCAAAGAATAAAATGCTTACTATCTTCATACTATTGCAAACTGCTGATCCATGGCTAGCACAACAGCACAGAGCAATCTGGCAGGCTTTCAAATGCCAGGTCTGGCGTGGTGACGGGCAATATGCTCTGCCAGCTGTGCAACTCCTTCAGGAGCTGCAAAATGGCGGAAAAAAATAATTCCCTGGTAATTTTTAAGGGCAGTTCATTATTATGTCTTGCAGAGCACCTGCCAATAATTTATAAAGTAATCATTACATCATGCTCAGGGTTTTTTCTCCATGAAAGCTCAACAAGTTCTCTGAAAACAAGAAGACACAATATTACTGTGCTAATACAAATAATTACTTGGATAAGCTACACCTGTTGCCCCGGGCATGCAGTATAATGAGAAAATAGGTGGCAATGTTATCACACAGCCCATCTCACACTTTTTGATAAGCCAAGGTTTTCAGGTTCACATATTGAAGCACATGCAACAGGCTAGTTAGCTAAATGTGGGTAAATTTTTTTTCTGACTATTTTTTTTATTTGCCCAGTTCACTGCAGTATCATCAGAAAGCATTCCTTAGAAGCCTGTTTCTATCACTGAGCACTAAGCAGATACAGAAATTAAAGTCTCACAGTCCTACCAAGTTTTACTGATGACTAAGTGCTATTTATGTCCCCATTTTTTTCCTGTCAATGATCTTTCAAAATCATCTTGTACCAGTTTCTATACAATTTCAGTGTTATCACTGATAAAGGCGTATTAGCTACTCGCTTCAGAATTATTTCTGAGAAACGTTGGTAGTAACAGCTGAGATGAGCACACTATAAAACTTATCCAGATGGACTTAAAGGAGAAAAAACCCCCACTCTTTGAAGCAACTAGTGTAAAACATACCTTAAGGCAAGTATTATCACTGATACCTGGCCAGTCACTTCTTTGCTCCTTCTACAAAAATATAAACATGTAGAGAGGAAGCAGTAGGTTCTCCAGATTAGATTAACTGCAATGGTTTTACTTAAAACCACAACCTTAAATCTCAATGAAAGGCTAGCTTTCAACCTGTGAGCTATTAATCATTTTTCTTTACCATAACTTGTTCTCAGTGATTTAAACTGCCTCGCTCCAAATCAGACTTCTTGTTCTGATTTACATGCCTGTAGAGCAGTTGAGCAAATGTCTGCTGTGTGTCACAACATTACAGTTCAGAACTGGTGAGACAACAAAATGAGACCTCTCCCAGACAAGACAACTGAGTTGTGACAACTTTAAGAAGGTACTGATGGAACCACCAGCCTGAGAAACTGATCACTGAGTTGTTGCTTAACAATGGTGTTGCTAAGAGCTCATTCTTTTAATTGACACTTAAATATGTCTATAAGCTAATTAGCCACAAACAAAGGAAAAAATAATTTTGGTTGCATCTAAAAATAAAAACCTTCAACCTTTTGGAGATGGAATTGTTATTTACTTGCAGAAGTTCTGACATTGTTATTGACATTAAATATTATATTTTCTACATCTTAAATACCATCAAGGGTATGATAACCATTCCTACACAATGTGATGAATGCTTTTGTTTCCCCATGTGATTTTCCAAAGTCAGTTTTACCAAAACTTATAACAGCCTTTGAGCCAAGTTCGACAGAAAGCTTATTTGGGTTGTATTACTTCTAACTGAAATTACCACCAGCACAAATTTCTTTAAACTGTCTGTCAAAAGTACCTTTAAGAGAAGTTTTTATCACTTTCAAAAAACTGCACTGAAAATGAAAACTCTTTAAGAAAAGCCTACAGAACTGAAATAATGTATTTGCTAATTATCAAAATTGGTGACTGCCAGGTTGCAGTTACAAACTATACTTTTTGGAAGATGCTTAGCTCAGCATCATTCAGATGTTGAATCACAGATCCAGTTTGCATCACCTAAGAGGATAATGTAACAATGGGCAGGTTATTACTGCTTAAAGTTCATAAAGGAAACTTGCTTCCTCCCAATGTTTAGAGCTTCTATGGATCCTTCTCTTCCAGGAAAACAGTTATAGGGCTTATTGGAAGTTCTACTAAAAAATGCAGGAGCGAGGTTCGTTCTTTTTTTTTCCTTCCTATCACAGTGGTAATACATAACCTATCACAGACAGTAAAGTTTGAAGTGCACTGCATGAGACAATCTCATACTGCCGTATCTGTGTATCCATGTTCTATTGTTACTGACCTGAAAGGAGGGTTCTGCTCGCTTACCACTGAACTGCAACCACTTCTCAGAATTCCCGTGCCAGAAAACACTAAGACATCCTTTACTGCATGGAATTAAGAATTTTACTAATGTAATTAATGTAGTCAATCAGAAATGACATGCACTTTCATCCTTTTGTTAATACTGGTCAAGCAGCATGATGTACACTAACAGTTCACCACATACACTGCGTAACGTGCAAGGAGGATGCCATTAGAGACCACCTAAACCACTCAGTGACATATTTACCCTTCTGGTAAACTTCGTGAACACGAGTTTCTACAAAAGCTTGTGTTGTTAAATGAAAGCTTTCAACTTTACTGGAAATAATAAGAATACTCTTAAAAAGATGAATAGATGAATATTGCTCACTGCAGCTTTGGCTAACTACCCTGTTCTGTACTTGCAGGAAACAAGGCATGCAATAAACTCAAAACAAATGCTAGTGATGCAGAATGGACATGAGCTGGCAACAAGCCCTTGCAGCCCAGCATACCAACTGTATCCCAGGCTACATCCAAAGTATGGCCAGCAGGTCAAGGGAGGTGACTCTGCCCCTCTGCTCTGCTCTGGTGAGACCCCACCTGGAATGCTGCATCGAGCTCTGGCATTCCCAGTACAGGAAGGACATCAACCTGCTGGAGCAACTCCTGAGGAGAATCATGAAAATCATCAGGGGGCTGGAGCATCTCTCCTGTGAAGACAGGCTGAGCCCCTCCTGGATGCTAAAAAAATTAACCCTGTCCTGGCCAGAACCAGGGCAGTGATTTAAGTGTTTTTCCCAGGCAACATGCTTCCCTTTCCTACCTGTATTATTAATACGTCATCTTCTGTACAAAACAAGTGTTTTAGGGTACAACCATCTATAACAATTATTTAGATCAGAGGGAGAGGTTATCTCTTTATTCTAAATGAGTGTTTGACCCCAAATAAAAGCTAGTAGAGATACAGGAAGATCCCTATCTTTCCAAATCCCTACCA